>CM023612.1:21251417-21758917 GCA_013358685.1 Antennarius maculatus
CCCACTGATTTCCTCTGTCCGTGGAGAGCATGGACAGATCTGCTAACAACTCATTCACTATACATGCATGCGTAGATGTGTGTCTAAGTGCGTATTCAGGGAGCTTCATTTGTATTCTAAGTCAAGAAGGCAGGCGGGCGGGCAGGCAGGGTTCTGGCAGGACCCGGAGCTGTGAAATGGGCTCTCTTTGCAGTTCTGCTGTTGATTGGATCAACCTATCCCACTCTACTTAGCCGAAGGGAGACCAAATCCCACAGCCGCTGTGCCGTTCTGTGAAATCCTATTTCATTTCACAACTTTAACGGATAAAAAAGCATGCACACAATGTTTGTGCCAGCCTGAGACCCCATGCCACATTTATTTAGCTGAACAGGAGCAGAGAGAAAACAGTGTATCTGGTGTGTGGAAACTTTTAAATGTATATACATATAGTCTCACCCGCACTTGAAAATCGAATCACCTGCACCTATGTACATTTTTTCCACATCAATTTGCTTTGGTCTACCAGCAACACACTACTGTAGGACATATAATCATACACACACACACATAAACACAAATGCACACACACACACACACACACACACACTAACGCACACGTGCATGCCACTAATGCAGACACACAGACACAAACCCCATAATAAGAGCCAGACATTGGCAGACCACACAGCCCTGAGTTGTGGTGAAAACAAAGGCTATTCATATCCTTTGCAATGAGAGGTCTGTACAGCGAACACTCTTTCTCCCTCTCTCCCCCGTCTCTTCCCATAGGTTTTTATTGCAGAAAATCTGCGCTCGCAAACCTTCCATTTTTCTGCAATTGTGCAATTTCTAATCATCTTTATTAGTCCATAAATGCGCGTTTTCTTTTTTTTTTTAATTTTTAGTCTATTTTTATAGTCAAGGCCTCCAGCTCTTTAAGTGGGTAACACAGCACCCATTGTTGAGTCTCAAGAAGATGATGAAGCCAGGAACCGAGTAAGGGAGGCCTGCTGATAAGACTGCGCGTCATTGTGGGAATGGTGGAGACAGGGTTCCTCAGATGCATGTGTGCGTAAATGCTGATACACACACAAAGACCGCGCACACAAGACAAAATGTAAACACTCAAAATCTGCCAAGCCACATGTGGTAATGAGACAATGCATCTGATTGGCTGGCGGTCAGAATAACGGCCTGAAACCACGTCACCTGCGTGGGATCCGCGTGTCGACTATACCAGCAAACACATCCCTGTGCATCAGGTGTGCTGGAGCGTCTGTGATTGGTTGTGCTCAGCCAGAAACAGGGTCAGGTGCACTAGTAGGCCCCCTTCTGATTGGTTGAGTCAGACCCAAAAAGCTGCAGGGTGGGAAAGAACTGTTTTTATTTCCTACCACTGCCTCATTCTGCTGGTTGAATGGGTTTACGAGGAGGATGGCACTGGGACAACTGGGTCTACTACGAGTGTGCGGAGAGACATTTCTGTTGACATACAGCCATTCATGTAATTATTATTATTCATTAATAGTTTTACAGATTTATATAATCTCTCATTTTAATCCAGAGATCTCTTTGCAACAACCTAAATCACACACACACACACACACACACACACATGCACACAAACACACACACACAAAAAAAAGGAACTGCACTCCAACAATAGGCAATTTGTGCTCATTCCACATTAACCAACCAACAAAGAAAAATTTAAATGTCTCTTTATGGTGTCGGCCAAAGAAACAGGTGTTAATGAACCTTGGTTCCATTGTGCAATAGTGAGCAACATGAAGATAATGATGAGGCTAAGCTCTGTACCTGCCGCTGGGGAGGCCAGAATACACTGACTCTCTTTGAAGTAAACCCCCCCCAAAAAAAAAAAAAATCTCCCAAACATTCTCTCCTGCAGCAGTGTATGAATTATATATAATACTATATATATAGAACATATGCCCAGTCCATATGGCCAGCCCTGAGCGAAAAAATCTCAAAGGCCTCCTTAATTAACATTTTAGAGGAAAGACTTGGAGGCGGGAGATTGAGTCAGTGACCTATTTGGAGTCCATCATCGCCCAATGCAAATGTGTTAATTGAGACAGATTTTCCCACTCCACAAATATGTGGAGTAGGAGGATTTTTTTTGTCTGAGCCATCTGATCAAAGGTAGGGCTAAAGAATCTGTTTAAACTGTATTTCCTGCTGCCCAAACTGACAAAAGAAGACACCTCTTTCACTTTCTTTCTCACCATCTCACAGTATTTCTGGCTCTCTCTCTCTCGCTCGCTCTCTCTCTCTCTCTCTCTCTCTCTCTCTCTGGGTATATGTGTTGACTGCCATATGGTCAAATTCTTTGGAGGTGAGAGCTCCAAAACCTGCTTACCCACTAGTGCGCACTCAAACACACACACAAACATGCATGCACGCACACACACACACACACACACACACACACACACACACACACACACACACACACACACACACACACACACACACACACACAAACTCTATAGATCTTTGTGTAAGAAAGGTCCTGATGGTGGAATTTGTTGTCAGATGGTTCCATTTTAAAAGCAATGGCAACATATCAATGATCCTCCTCTACATCTTTCTGTCTCTCTGCATCTCAGGTTTGCAGCTACACACACACATACACACCAACTAACCAATCACACACACACACATACACACACACACACACATACGCATATACACACACAAACAACTTATACTGATTACACACCTGGTGAAATCCTCTTATTGTTTCCAGAAAGCATTTATTCTGGCTGCTGCACAACCATCAACCACAACCTCTATCAGTCTTGCCAGTCCATCATTTATAAACCATAATTATTATCACCACCATTGTGTCATTGACATGTTTTTATCATCATGATTTGGTGGCTGAAAATAACACTGCCAAGTTTAAGGCACACATGATGAAAATGGATGGGGAGATGTGGGTGGGGTGGGGGCGTGGGGTGTGTGTGGGGAGGGTGGGGAGGCGGGAGAGAGTCCAGCCAACCTGCATGAGATGGCAACTACTTCAAAGACGGCGGGCTGCACTGGCGATCTGTTCCATGGTGTGTGAGGGGTGTATGAAAGACAGAAATGGCCGCTCTGTGAGCCGGTGCCAAAGCTACCTCGGGGAGAAATGTTGGAAAAATATGATTCTTCACACAGTCGTCTCAGGGGAGATGGAGATAAAAAAAATGGGGAGAGTAAGAAAGAGGATGAGAAACCAGGGAGGTGCATTAAAATGAGGGATGGATGGATGGATGGCTGAGCAGAGTGGGGCTAATTATTTCACTCCACTCGTGGGTCCTGAAGGTTTGTTGGGTCAGAAGTAAAGCCAAGTTGCGGTGCTAAAGATTGCATCAGGCTTAATTGTGGGATTCAAGCTAAAAAAAAAAACAAAACAGTGGGATCCTGAAAAACAGTATAATTACAGTATAATATCATTACAATATGGTGCCTGATGACTCAAGCAAAAAAACAGAACAGAGAAAAGAAGTTTAAAAAAATGAACATTCAAGTGTGTGTATGTGCTTGTGTGTGTCACTTAGGTGAAGTGAAACTTTGGAATTGCAGCAACTGATAATAAAGTATGCCATCTCTATTCATGAACAGTCCCCAATTACCCCTTCACCAAATATGCTCGGCGAAACAAGTTTGAACAAAGTACGCAACGAGACACACCCCAAGATTTGCCTGGTCTGGCACCTTGCCTGTCAACTACTGATCTTGCTTGACTGGCTGTCTTAGAGATAACACCGCACCAGTTTTAAAAATGAACTTTGTCGGCTGCAGAGTTCAGCTGTTGAACTTCTTTCGCCGTGTAATTGTTCTGTATACTCAGTCACCCAATGCCACCGGCAGCCTGTTTACTACATGGATCCTGATTTATTTATCTTTAATGGACTAACTGCACAGTTACAGCCTTGATGCATTGACCATCTGCATTTAACAATGAAGATAGGGTCCATACAGTCAGGCCTTTGTTTCACAAGAGGGTGGATTCATTAGTAGATTTCTTATGGTTTTGGTTCTAATACAGCACAATTTACCACAAAGATTAGGAAACTTCTAAACACACACACACACACACACGCACAAACTCAATGACTCAATAAAGAACCGCATTGAGTTTGCTTTAATTATCTTGCTCACTTCATGCTAAACTAAATTGATACTCTAAAAATGTATTTAATAACACGGTAGGGTTAACACCCACCTCACAGTTTGGCACCAGTGACTGTCTTAATTTTGATTTGGCCGACAGATTCTGCGGTTGCAGGTTTTCTTTGCAGCAACCGCAGGGTAACCAACTGTGAAATTATAGGCCCACGATCAAAACAAATCGAGGGTTGTGATATCGCTGTCCGTTATTAAGAATTGTCTAATGTTACCTCTTCCTACAGAAAAATACAGATCATTAAATAAATCGCACAAATCATAAACAGTCTGTAATTTCCCGTTTTGATTGGCTCAAGGCCTGTTTGCCTTGGTTTGTAGGTGTGACAGAGTGTCACATAAACTGAGACCAGCGAACATTTTTCACACAAGGCCTTTTAGAACAAAGTTATGTAACACAATAGACAGGACAACACTTAAACTGAAAAACAAAGCTGACTGTTACTCATCAGGGAGGTGGCAAGATGCTCTTCCCAATGAATGGCTTAAAGCAGGCTTGTCGACGTTCTAATAATATTTGTCAATACAATTTGCCTATTGTTCAAGATAGTGAATGTACTTTTTTTTTCCAGTCAGTATACAGAACACCTCCAGTAAACAGGATATTCTTTGCACATGCAATAAATATAGTAAATTAATAAGTCATTATGATATAAAATATGTTTATCTATTGCAAATATTTTGCTACATGTCTGATTATTTGTTGTCTGTTGTGTGATTATTTGTTGTGTAATATTTCATGACTACTCACTAGAGAGTAACGTTTTGTACTGTGCTTAATGTACCTTATCAATAAATAAATGTGCATTTTTGAAATACTGTATGCAGAAACAGTTCAAAACTGTTCCTAGATTTCATTTCTATGTTTAATGCAGGAAGTACTGAAATTGGAGGAATAATTTTGCGTGACACTATCAAAATGCACAGTGAATCTATTTGGGTGAATTGTGTTTAAATAGCTACATTGGGAATAAAAATATTTTCTGATGCTGTTCACATATAATGTGCTGAAATTCTGTTTTTTTTTACATAAAATTCCCACCATCACCTCTGCATACTTGAACAGATATTTCTGAAATGCAACAGTTTCAATAAATAGAACCCATGTGCTATACTGTCACATCACTAAACACACAGCATGAAGTCAAATTTTACCAGGTCATTACTTTTGTCATTTTTAAAACCATACAATTCAAAAATTCTAAAGTGCAGCATGATAGAAACGTTTTAATGTCACACAGCTATTTCCCACATGTTAAACTTCAGATTCACAGAGAAAAAATTAAAATCGGAACTTCGCTGTGTGTATTCTTTATGTAAAACCAGATCAACCGGTGATCTGCTCATGTTCTCATTAATTAAAAGCTGGGTGCTGCATGCTCGTGTGCGCTGGACGCACAGAGACGTTCACCTCTTTACAGGCCTTACAAAGTGGATCCACGCAAATGAAATGCCAATTAAAAGCAGTAGGAACCCCCCCCCCACCAGCACAGAAAAACACGCAACACCATTGCAAAGTGGACGCGGTGAAGACGATGCGCCTCACGGGATTACAAAAAAAGATTACAGATTATATCATCATCATCATCATCATCATCATCATCATCATCATCATCATCATCATCATCATCATCATCATCATCAACACCCCATCTCTCCAGGCCTGAACGCTCGTCTTGCCGTTCTCCTCACACCGTGACATCACGCGTGTTCATTCTGTCTGATCTGAGGAGCGCACGGAGATCAGTTTTTACTTTACAACCAACTTCTACAAAACGCAACTTATATTTCGGCCGGTACGTCGTCCAGCAACCAAAGAAAAGACTGAATTGAACTAAATAAGCTAAAATCATTTTATATAAAAGCATAAGGACTCAGAGTTCTGTCTTTGAGGGGGTTTAAGAGGCAATATTGCAAGACGTGTGGTGGAAAAAGACGCAATATATGTTTAATACGGAGCTGCTTTCAAGTACAATCTTAGGGAGCAATTAAAATGGGAGTTTTTGGGGAACAGGAGGCTTTTGAAAATGTGGGTACAGCATACCTAACGCAGACGAGAAGGAAGGTCGGTAATGATTCTGGGGGAAAAAAAGCCTGACAGGTAAGTTGAGGTGCGCGTAAAGACAGAACACCAAAACACATGCTCATATATACCCTCTCCTCCGCGCGCGCACGCACACACACACACACACACACACACTGAGGGAGAGAGAGAGGACAGAATACTTGACAACAGAAATCAGAAACCTAATAAAACTCGCAGATGCAGTTAAACACGTGTGATGTTTGGTTTATTTTCACTCCTATATATTTTACCCTATAGACCGAACAGAGGAGAACTATTGAGTTACACGTCACGTACCATTATAGCGGGGGAGATCTGCCAACCTTCTCAATGCCCCATTTTCCTTTAAAAGTTCAGCTTCCAAAAAAAAAAAAAAAAAGTGAGAGAGTGAGGGCAGAGAGAGGAAGACTTTTTTCTTTTCTGTTGTCGGGAGCAAAAAAAAAAAAAAAAAAAGGACCTTTAAACAAGTCGGCCTTAGGCCCAGATAGAGACAAATGAGCTTTTTAAAAGTGGGTCCACTCTGCAAGAGTTAGGAGGAAAGCAGGACGGCAGCTCCGAGCCCTTCGTCTACCGATGTTTGGCCTCAGATGAGCCCATGTCCAGCAGCAAGAAGTCAGGAGGAAGTCTGCGTCAAAGTACTGAGGTGCGTCCTTCAGCGGTTAAACGTGTCCAGCAGATTAGGAGACGAAACAACTCCCTGAAATAATAATTATTGACACGACAAAATTAACGGCCGGGGCGAGTTGGTGCAAAGTAAGTTTTTGTTTCTTTTATTTTTCCGTAGTATTTGCAGTCGGACAGCCCCTTGTCTCCAAAATGTGTCCAAAAGCGGCGTTCACTTCTGCGCGGCGCGTCCGATCTTTTTTACCCTCCTATCTCTCTCTCTCTCTCTCCTCTCTTTCGCGTTCCAAACGCACGCAAAAAAAAAAAAAAAAAAAAACCGCGCGCGTACTCATAAAACGGGGGGTGGTGGTGGTGGTGGTGGTGGGGACACCCCTGGTCCCTCGTCGCCTCCTACTCAAAGCTGACGAGATGAAAGAGCAGCTTTGCGTTTTGCTTCTTCAAATTGCTACTGTCTGGCCAATAAGCGCGGATGCTCGCACAAGCGACTCGCAAGTCGTTCCCGGTTTCAAGCGGGGATCTTGATGCTTCGGCGCGGTGCGCTCCGGCGGCGACGGCACAGCCCACACCGCCCTCCCCGAAAATATCAGCCACTAAATAGTCAAGCTCACCTCAGCAGCGTGCGACCTGTTTACACACACACACACACACACACACACACACACGCACACACACACACACACACACACACACACACGCACACACGCGAAACTAGACGCGTAATTGGGGCAGTTGTTTACAGTGAACTGATTCCAATGGAAGTGGAGAATTATTAGGTGAATTATTAATAAAGCGAGCGGTGTGTCGTCTGTTGCAGCCAGGGGAGCAGCTGGGGCTTTAGGAAAATGAAGGAGTACCAGGGGCTAAATCACGGACCGCGGGGGATTAGGGCTGCACTGGCTCCTACTACCGTCTGCGTGTATACTGGAGTTATCTGTGGCACAGTGCGCACGGAAGTAGCTGCTCCAGTTTGGATTTATCGAAGTGTTGTATGTTGCAATCTGGAACAAGTGTCACTTAAAAATAAGGTCAATAGGTTCATTTCATGGAAAGCGTTGAGTTTTGAATCTGTTTCCTGATCATATTCAACAAATTACAAAAAAAAAGAAAAAAAAAATCTGTCACCAATCAGACTGTGTATCCCTGAAGATTCAGTAGATGTGTATTTTTAGAAGGAATGCTTTATCAAATATTGGATTCGAATAGAATCCAGTAGAATTCTGGCACAAGCTTGTGCTCATATTGATGGTGACTGGATGGAATCAGGAAAGGTTTTATTCTGAGATACTTTAATGAGGACAGATCTATCGTCACAGTGTCTCCCAATGACCAGGAAAAGCAAAAATATAAATTTGGGACTGAGATATTCCAGACATAATAGCAGCAATGAAATATCTGATTGTTGGAAAAGTAACACATAAAATGCACAATTTGTCACTTTTAATGAAAGCGTCTGTGAGAAACGTAAAGGCCTGTAACCCCAGCATGGAGGATCACAGACAGCGCAACCTTGAACACGTTGGGAGAAAGGGTAAAAAAAAAAGGTGGGTAGAAGTTATACATTCAGAAAATGTTACATCAAATTCTTATGGATGGCCTTAACAAAGGCCTGTATATCATAAAATAAGGATCATCTTTAATCCATAAATTAATCTGGCCTGTAGAACTTGTAAAGGCAAAGTATAGAACCGAAAATGGGTCAAAGAAAACGGGCGCATAAAATATCAGGAGTCAATAAAGTTGTTCAACCCCAAGAAAATGTAAAAGATTAAGATATTTGTGAAAGAAATCTCTTCTGCAACAGATAGATCTATTTTAATGTATTTTTAGCTGAACTTAGTATTCTATTTTACTTCAAACGCCTGACCCCCGTTATTTGGACCATTCAGTTCGGAGTTCTGTCCTCTTGTTTTCAGCTGTGCGTGTCTTTTTTTTTAATTCAGAAAACTAATGACATTCCTTCAACATGACGGTTTATCAATAATTAAAAGCTGACCTCCCAACACATTTGGTCATATTAATAATTCATCTGTAATTGAATTGGGGATTTAAGTTTTTGTTTCTCCCTAATTTAGTTGATTCAATTTAACACGATCGTGCGATGACATTTTATGGTTCTGACTTTGTTTTCCTGATTCGACTTCAGAAATATAAGATATGAGTTTTTATTTGTAATTTTAGTCTGTTTTTGACATACAGTGTATATGTTTGAAAGAATCAAGATATATTTTTCAACTATTTGTAAGATATAATGGCTGACTTGAATGTCGTGTTGTAAAGGTAAAGAAGTCAGTCAGAATGATGAAAAGAGGAATTCAAATGATGAATAAATAAGTCTGAAAAACAGAGACAACAAAATAGAAACAACAAAAACAACACAATAAAAATAGTCTAATTTGTAATTTTAAACCACCTGATGATTTTTTTTTTTTTTTCAAAAAATCTGCCAGTTTTTTTTTTTTTTTTTTAAATGTATAATACACAAATCTAAGGTATCCATGAATAATTATTCTGATGTCTTCTTACAGATCCGGGAGGTTCACACTTGTCCGACGGCCTGTTTGCAAAATCATCAGTTGACTGGAAAATCCTAAAAACTTGGTTTTATCACCCAAATGAACATTGCTCGATTTTTTTCCCCTCATCATTTAATGATTATACAAGTAACAGTTTCTGTTGTTGTTCAGCACGAATAACGAAAGTCGCAGGAGGCCAGACAACACGGAAATCCATCGAGCCTCATGTAAAAAAAAACAGTTTTTAAACAAATAAAATAAATGAAACCCAACAAACGAGTCTTTGCAGGGTTCAACATTCGGAACTGACGTTCATGAACGTTTGCCAAATTTTTGTCGAACAACACTTATTTTTAAGTAAAGGTTTGAACAGAGTCTTTTTAAAGTAAAGCAAATGTGTGCAAGAATGTGTGCAACATATTTTAAAATGTAGACATTTGAGAGAAAAAAAAAATCTTTCTTTCGTGTGCATTAACCTGCAGAACACACCGAGGACGAACTCCCATAATTGTTCCATAACTTAATAAACATCAGATATTGAGTTAATTATGAGGCTATTTTTTGATGATTAGATTTTATTGAAAAAATGTAATTTGAAGCAAAATTACACCCCTGTTAAAAACGTCCATGTTGTTTGTGGAAAGAAGAAACAATTAATTTCTTATGTCTGACCCAAAATAAAGGAACTGAAATCTGCTCTTTCAATATCTGTTGCTCTGAACCACGGAGAATTTGTTCTAAAATGTCGTTTAATAATACTTTATACTCTCTATCCTGATTTTGTTGCTTGTAGGAGTTGATTTAATTTCAAATAGATGTATCTTTTTTTTAAAAAAAAAAAAAGTTAAATAATAAAGGCTTCAAATTTATCAATTCACCTTTGAAAAAAAATGTCATTTCTGTCCTATAAACTTGCATGATTAAATTATCGATTTTTTGTAGAGAGAAGATGAACATTAATGAAATAACAAAATAGTTTAGATTCAATTACGAAAAGAAAAGAAAAGAAAAGAAAAAATAAAAGAAAAGAAAAGAAAAAAGAAAGGAAAAGAAAATAAATGAGGAGACACTTGCAGAAATAAAGATTGTTTTTTTTTTTTCTGGGAAGAAATATATCCTGAAAATTTTGTCATAAAATTTATGTGTTTGAAACTGTTCCAAAAATGTAAATGTGCTGCAGTGCAACGTCCTAAAAAGTGTCAGGCTGTCTATGAGCATCAGTTAGGTTGAGCTCTGGGTTAATGAAAGCCCTGAGTGGAGAATCTCACCACAGGCCCCTTTAACAAGCCATTACTCCAGACCACAATGGCTTTGATACCACACTGTTTTAAGACCCAGCATTTTGTGGGCAATAAGGCCCCTAAAACCTCACTGAGAAGAGAAGGGAACATTATGGGATCAGACAAGGAAGCTAAGGACTAAATGCTCATCTATAAACCACAGTTTGAGTAAGGTTAAACTCTTCCCTCAAAATTCAAAGTTTTCAATCCCAGAATCAAAAAAAGCTATAGAATTGTGGGAAGAAATTATTAGGAGATGGTGAAAATTATAAATCACATGGATCGCACTGACATAAATTGTAGCTGATACATTTTCAGTCCTACCAGATAGGTTTGGCACCTGCACCTATTTGGAAGAGAACAATGAGAGAGGAGATAAAATACAAAACAGACACAAAATTTCATATTCTTACTGAAAAAAAAATTGTTTCATTTTTGTACAGTAACAACAACAATATGGAAGGAAATAGGCAGGGTGGCGCTTCATGTGACATCAGGAATCAAACAGATGTTTTGAGTTCTCATAAGAGCAAGAGTGCAGAATAAATATTAAATGTTTCCTGAATACCCAAAACTCTGAATATCATTAATCCTGAAATGATGGTGGCAGTTAACTAAAGCAAATATAACTTTGAATGAATCAACAGTTAGAATAACAAATGTAAACATGTCTTCAGGTTATAAACCTGTCTAAAACAAAAACACGTTAATACGAAGACTTACTCACCTTTAAACACACACACACACACACACACACACACACACACACACACACACACACACACACACACACACACACACACACACACACACACACACACACACACACACAGGTTTTCATAAAATATATTTCACCTAAAAATTTTTTTTTTGAAAAGGACTTATGATTCATTTACAAAGGGTCTAGGTTTAATGAGATCATCAAAGTTGACCAAATAGATGTCTGAATGTCTGAAATGGAGAAAAGCAAACATAGCTGATAAATATTTGAGTGGTTTTCCAGTGCTTTAGAGATTGCACAACAACAGTGCACAAAGTGCAACACACAATACAAACACAAATCAAAGGCCTGAGTTCTGCTGTCCTGCTTGAAGCACCTCACTATGACTCCTGGCTGCGGCTGCTGACTCGTGCGCCCAGTCGACTCCCACTGCCCTCGGCTGCAGCGAAGTCAGGGGAAAACTGACTACCTAGATGACGTCGTATAAAATATAAACTGCACTAACACCACCAATCTTCACTCAGCTCCCTCTTTAAGAGAAATAGCCTGGAGAATTCTGCATGTCCTTGCAAGAAATGTGAGAGAGGAGAGAGAGAGAGAAAACAAGGCCCTTTTTGTGAGCAGGAGCCACAGTTTTATTCCTGCACTGCCAAGTGTTGTCTAGCATTAAAAATCTCAGCCCTGGCCTGGATGGACACAGGAGGGCTCTGTTGGCCTTGCTCACACTGTCTTCATCCTTTACACTTTACCATGCAAATAAACCCATATGATTGAGCAGCTGAGGGAGAGAAAGTGATGGAGGGTTGTTGAAGGTAGGGGAGAAAAAAAAATCAGGAAGGTTGAGAAATAAAGAGTGAAGGATGGGATGGCTGCAAAAAGGGAAATGAAGAAATGTATGTGGTGAGTGAGGAAGGAAGGTTATAAATGGTTTGAAGGAGTTGTATAGGGACAAAGAAGAAAGAGAACAGGGAGAGAAAAAGAGTGGGTACTAACTGGCCGTTGGAGGGGAGAGGAATGCCTGGCCCTGGTGAAGGAGAATGGGATGGAGGGTGGAGTATGGTCACATTGCTGCTGCCAGCCGAGTACATTCCCACTACAGAGTCATGGAGACATTTTAGCCTACGGATTATAGAGCTGCAGCAGTTTCCTGGGGAACATTTTCCCTCCTCAACGTTTAGTAGTGTATTATTTTATGAAAACCTTACAGTATAATTACTCAAAATGTGTTCTGAAGTCATTTGCCGGAAACACAAAATAGTCACTTCTTTTTTTTTTTTTTTGTTAAAAGAAAGAAAAGATATGTCAAACCACAAAATAGAAGGTCACCTTTATTCATTTCGTTTTTTTCAAAATACGTAATTCATTCCCAAAGGATTCATATGGGATAATATTGTTTTTAATTTTGTGTAAACAAATAAAAACAAGCTCAAAAATTCCAAATTATATAAGAATATAGGACTACAGTTCATTTTTCTAATTATGAAATGAATTAATCCATAGATGGCTGTTAACACTGAATACAGCAAAAAGTGCATTATGGTAAAAATGATGAAAGCATCTGCATAAAGTATTGTTTATTTTAAGACAGCTGCTCAGATGTTAAATAGCTCCTGGAATAAACCAGCATTTATCTGAGATGGGATCTAAAATGCATTCCTGAATCAATAACAGACAACATGGGTGGGGTCCATGATCATTTCAAAGGACAATTATTGTTTGACAGTACTGAATTTTTGTAATCATGTCTAACATAACTGCAATAATCATAAACAATTTGTTTACACACCTCCCTCATATGCAGGCTGAGTATGTCCCAAAACAGGTATATTAATTTACTGATACATTGATAGATAATGTTTAAAGATATTATTTACTTGTATGTTTTCATTTTATGAAATTTAAGTACATCACTGTCATTCATATTTGTATATGTATATATATACATATACATATTTACAGTATATATATACACAGTATATACAGTATATACTGTATATATACAGTATACACACACACATATATATATATATACATACACACACACACACACATACACACACATATATATATATATCTGCTAGGTATTTAATCTCATACTTTTCAGAATCATTTTACATGAAACATTCTAAAAGGAGAAGCCTTATAATAGATAAAACTAGAAAACAATACAAAGTATAACGTAGTTGAAAGAACCTCTACGTACTCCATCTAACATAAAGTGCCGCCAATATGCCAGTGCATCAGTAATCCAGTAATATCACACATAATAACTCTTTTAAAATGTTTCACTGTTTTACTTAGTCACTTAATACAAAACTGTTAGTTCTGAAATTGTAAAATTGTTGCTTTTACATAATTAAATAATATCAATACACACATACACACACACACACACACACACACACCTAGAACATATTGATATTGTAGTCTGTTCATTAATAGTCAGTGACTATGTGCAATTTAACATTCATTATAGATACTGTGTATCATTTCACACTGTGAACAGGTGTTAGAACGTTTGATAGTCCTCATTCTGCCCTTTTGCCCTGTTTCCTTTGTGTTCTTGTCTATTTTATCTATTATTTTTATCTCCGGTATTTCTTTTTCATCTATCTCGCATCTGTTCTTTTCTTTAAATGTATCTACACCGAAGCAGAGCACCCAATTTCGTTTGACAATGACAATTAAAGTGATTCTTGATTCTTCTTCTTGATTCCCATTCATTCATTATTCATTTTCTCGCGGGTTGTGGGGAGCTGGAGTCTATCCCAGCTTGTCTTAAGTCCTGAGGCGGGGAAACGCCGGGCGTGATGCCAGTGCACCGCAGATCTTCTTGATTCTTCTTGTTGTAATTATTAATAATTATTTGTGTTTTCTTATGATTTATCAATGGCTGACTTATAACTAATAACAAAACACACGCTGCGCTATCGTTTCTCCATGTACACCACGTGCATCTGAAGCAGGGAGATACTCGCTGACATCATTCCTGTTTGTATCTTTGTGTCTCAAACAGTCGGCAAACGTGACCCGCGGTGAGGTCATGTATACTGCAGCTCACACAGGCCGTCATTGTGAATCCGTGTCTCCACCCTCTCAGTCAGTGGAGACAATTTCTGCACCGAGTGGATTTGTTTTTGGGCTGGGCAGGTCAGAAGCCAAAAGTTAGTTAGTTGTATGTTTGAGTGAAGAGGAGGAGAGTTGAATGGAGGTTTTTGTGTGTGTGTGTGTGTGTGTGTGTGCGTGTGTGTGTCTCCCCAAGGAGAAAAAAAGGACTCCTAATCTGTTTTCCTGGCTCTTCTTTAAAGGGAGAGCAAGACACACTAGAGGCTTTCTCTGATCTGCTGCCCCATCCATCCCTCACTTTCTCTCTCTCTCTCTCTCTCCTCCATCCCTTCTTCCCTCACTTCCATCATCTGTCTCTCGTTCCCTCTGCTTTTAGCCCTCGTTTTCTCGGCCCCCCGTCCCTATGCTCTCTCATCTGTTGTGTTGGCCCACTCTGGTCTTTGTATGGCAACAGCTCCCATCTCCAGATACAGCCTAAGAGCTCTGATTCCACTTAATCACTCAGTTTTTTATTAGTTTCCCTCGCAGGGTATTTTGTGTTCTGAGTTGCGTTTATCTATTATGCTGTTTCAGATTTATTGCTTTAGGAGGCAGACTGTGTGGCACACTACCCACCAATACCATACACCACGCTGTGATCTCCTTACGTCTGCCCCTCTTTATGCCTGTCTGCTTTCATCCCTTTAAAATTAAATGAACAAATACACAAGCAGGGTGCTGTGCCACAATCGCTCACAACTCTTATTATACTTTTTGCATACTCTTTTATTAGTTTTCTTTTGGGCATCTGAAGCTCTCAATTTATTTATTTAGGATGCAGTGAGGACCACCCGGGATGGGTATGTGGCATCATTCTCTCGGATGGTGCTCCTCTCTTGGATCCATCTGTCTTGGCATCTTTTTTGTCTCCCATTTCTTTACGTTTCCAATCCTAAAATAAAAATTTAAGTCACAGGTATGGCTTTCTGTGTGAGCGCAGATGTCTATCTTTGAAAGAATTTTCAGTAATTAACAAAATATTTAGAGTGGCTTAGTAATGACTGCAGAACCTTTAAATCACATTGTGTGCAGAAATAGCACAAAAACAGAATATATTAATCATTGTTTGTGTACTATTAAAACATTTAAGCAAACAAACTGTTTGTGGTCATTCATTTGCCACAACTTTACACTGTTTATTTCAACTTAATAAAGAGACTTGGCATTCATACATTTCCCCCAAAATGGCGGCACACTATTCTGGCCCTTCATTTTGTTCTGTTGAGTTTGATTGAATTGAATTTGGATCCTGCTCCTGACTTGTTGGACCACCAAGCCCCACTGTTACTATGCATCCCTCTTCTTTGTCATTGGTCACCTCAAGTGTTGCTAACCTGCTCCACCAATTAGAAGGTTCCGTCTTACTGACATTCCCTCCTACTCCGCTCTGTTTCCATGGCCTTCCTCTGACCAGGGGGGAAACATGGATGCTGGCCATTGCCTCAACCAAATCCAGAACCGAATATGAGAGTCAGAGAGGAAATAGAAACACCGGATTAGAATTACCACATAAAAAAAAATCCAACACATTCAACTACATCAATAATTAAGAAAATGCAAAAATGATGATGATCATGTACAAAACAGAAAAAAACAAACAAACCCTAACCCTTTTTAGAATGGAAAAATGAAGAGAAAAAAATTAATATTCATGACCCGTTCCCACCCATCCAAATCCAACACCCACACCTCCTCCTTCCACACCCAAATCCCCCCTTCTCCTCACTTCCTCTCCTCTCCATTGGGTGGCAACACTTGGTGGGTCACATGGTGGGACAGCTGTTGCAGGGCAACATGGGCATCTGTGGTGCTACATAGAGGAGCGGGGATTGTGGAGGAGGGGGTGTTTGTAGAGGGGTGTGGTGGTGGTGGTGGTGGGGCATCAGGGGAGGGAAGCAGCACCCTTACTCTGTCCTTAAATTTCAGGAATTCTTATTTGATCTCTACATGGCAAATTATTTCAGGGAGAAACAAGATAAATAAATAGAGTCCGAGCTGAGTGCATCACACACACACACACACACACACACACACACACACACACACACACACACACACACACACACACACACACACACACACACACACACACACACACACTTCTACAAAAACACTCACCTAACAATTCCTTCCCCCATTCATCTCCCCTTCTCTCCCCCAGCAGCAACCACACACCCTTGCCATTTCTCTCTTCCCCAAAACACCAATGCAGCCCCACCTCATGGTGCCAAAGTGGGCAGCCTCTGCCTTGGCGTTGTCTGGGCCTTCTGGTGCCCCAGATAGCTGTGTGTGTGTGTGTGTGTGTGTGTGTGGTGTGTTTGGAGCACTGGCCCAGCTCTGTGCGGACACAGCCAGCTCTTTAAACTGTGTCAAGGCTCCAGATGCTGGGAGAGGCTCGAGATTAACACAGGCGTTTGTATGCAGACATGTACGTGCAAACAGACACACGCAAAAACATTGTCTCGGCTCGTATTTTGCATCACACATAACACGCTTTGGGTTACACGTCTTGAACAAAGTGATTAAGAATTTCAAAGAAACAGAAATACGGGAATGACACGTACAAAAAAGAAAAGGACCCAGTACCTGCTCCAGTATGTCTGAAAACAAGTGAAATTTCAGGGTAGCTTACTTCTAAACTTGTGAACTTTTTGTTACGACATTTAACACATGACCGCTTATGCAGTTTGCATAAAGTACCGCAGATCACGTGAGTCGCTGTCTTTAATCTGAGTTCATGTCCTCCTGCCAGTGCAGCACCTCAGAAAGTGGATGGGATTATGCAGACGGGAAAAAAAGGACCTCAGAGACCTGACATGTACACGCCGAGCCCGGTGTCCGGACACTAACCCTTTAGCAGCGTGCCACTTCCCTGAGGGCACCCGTGTGCACACACACACTAACACACACCAGTATGCACCAGCGCATACAAATATGAGTCCAGTGTTCACCTATTGTTTCTTTAGTGGCATGCCACTGCCCTCAGGGCACGCACATACACACACACACACACACACACACACACACACACACACACACACACACACACACACACACACACACACACACACACACACACACACACACACACACAGACTCACACACACATTCCGCCAGCAATTGTGACATCATTGCATGTGAACTCATTAAATAAGAGTGAAGTAATTATAATGATAGCAAAATATGGACACCCCCCCCCCCCAAAAAAAAAAAAAAAAAAGAGACAAAGGCTAGGAAATAATTACAAGCATGCAGGCATGCCTGTGCAAACGTGAGAAAGAAATAAAGAGAGAGGGAAGGTTTTCTTCAGCATCTCCTGCTCCCTGCATGTCGCTGTCGTACTGAGAGGTAGTTATGGTGGCAGTTATGGAGCGTTAGCCATAACAGGGAGCTGCTTTTGGCAGCAGGCCATAATTTAGGGGGGATTAAAAAAACACTAGACAGGCCCCTTTGTGGCACTGTGCGCCCGCTTTAATCTCCCCCACGCCTCAGTGGGCATCCACAGCACCAGAAGTGGGCACGGTGCCCACATGACCCCGGGCAATATGGAAATCACCACCAAAAATCCGAAGTAAACGCTGAGCCTGGCCTGTGGTGCACAGCGTATGCAGTTCACACAGACGTGCAGAGATGATGCTATCGCACACACACGATGCAAGAGAGACAACACCCAGCTCACAATTGCATATTGTTCTCACACAAATGATTAAAAACATGAACAAGTAATTGCAGGCTGCTCACATGTGTATGTAATTACGACACTGAGATACACACATGGAAACACAAGAAAGGTCGTTTCAGCGCGAAAGGGTATGCAACGAAATGCTCCCACAGTTGCACATGCACACGTACACACATGCACATTCCTCTTTCCACTCAATCAAAGTTAGTGTGTGATGTTCTTGAAGTGTGAGTCTGTGTAATGCTTGTCATGAGGTCGTCCATCAGGGCTAATGAAACTGGAAGACCCCGACACCGTCCTACTGGGCAGCGCTGCTGGAGCCACGAGCTGACTCAAGGAGAAATTAACTGATTCAATTACACAGCTTGGGCACATGTGCACAAATGCGCACACACACACACACACACACACACACACACACACACACACACACACACACACACACACACACACACACACACACACACACACACAAACACACACACACACACACACACACACACACACATACATACATACATACAGAGGACTAAAAATATGAGGTAACACTTTTTCCGTACTTTGTAACCGGATACATCCACACAGGTGAAAGTATGAGTGTTTCGACATAATCATTGTGCTAATTACTGGTTTGGAAATCAAAATAGATTTGATTTAACAATTCTTCTGACATTTTAATTACAAGAGCCGTATGTCGACTTTTATAATGAGATATTACTTGTAGCTTTGTCATACTGGACAGCAAAGAAGTGTTAAAATATGATTTATGTGCCGTTTAGGTTTTATTTTGTTGACTGCGGTGCTTTTTAGGGTCAAATCCAAATAAAAAATAAAATGTAAAATAAAATAAAAAAATCCAAATCCAGTAAAGTTGATATGTGTTGATACCTAAAAGTTGATGGTGTCAAAGACAAACACAACAAATCCAATCCTCATTCTTATATCGTGCAGTTTTTTTTCTGTTTGCATGAGGTGAGCATGAGGACCTGCATGAAGCTGACCAGATCACTGCCTGCCTCATAAACAGATGCCTAGGAGTTGGAATGGAACTATTTCTGACCAAAGTTTAGCGCCGGTTTATTCAGGTCGACGTAACGTCGGATGATGTAATAAGCCAGACTGCAAAGGAAACTATGGCGGGACACAGGATTCAGGTCGTTCTGTGTCTCAGGTCAAAAAGACCTTTGAGAACAAGTTACACTAAAATCTAAGTGTTAGTTGTGGTTACTAGAGATTATGCTTATGTAGAATGTTTCAAAAAAAATTAAACTGTGCTGATTCATTCATTGTGTTGCTGAGCAAAAATACCAGCGGCGGTGAAGAAATTGTGACATCAAGTTGTGGTCGGCCCCGGTGGATTAAAGAGAGGCCCAAGAGAATCCCACGGTGAGAACCAACACTATTTAATTGGCAAGATGCTACAAACTGGATCAACATCCCTCAATTACTGTATATTGAGTCTTGACTTTCAGAGCATCTTTTTCTCAGGAGGAGAAGAGCATCTTGACTTCTCTTCCTATCGTAAAGAAGTTCAAGGATTTGTTCAGGTTTCCTGTATTTGACTTGATTTTTTGCTTCTTTCTTTTACTTTGCAGATCCTGGAGGAACCAATTTCTGTGCCGCCCCAGAACAGTAAATCTGAGATCTAAGATATGAAGCAGGTACGGTCTTACTGCACGACATGCAAGCATGTGAATCATGCCATGGACGATCTGTTTCACCTGGAGGCAATTTATGCAAGTTCCTCCCAGCGCCAAGTGGAACTATTTGACGGAAGCACTATCAAAATAGTTTTGTGATATTTAGGAATTGTTCATTAAGGTCTGATATCTTTTTTTTTTTTTTTTTTTCAGCTCTGGAAATTTGAGGTCAAAGAGGCCATCATCTTAACACTCGCTAAGCAGATGGATGTGACCTTTCAAAGTAGATGAAAAGTGAATGTTTGTCTTTTCTGACAGCCAAAACTCACCGCAACATTGTGGGCATAACAAGTGAAATTGGACTTCTCATGTTCACAGAAAACTCATTGAAGGCACCATTAGAGTGCTAGCTGTGCCTCCTCACCGCAGGTTCATGATGTTCCTCCTTTAAAACAAAGACTCACTTTGGTCCAGGAACAGGATGCAATCCCCCCCCCCCCCTCCCAACACCACCCACAAACCCCAACCCCACCTCCTCTCTCTCTCTCTCTCTCTCTCTCTCTCTCTCTCTCTCTTTCTCATTTGTCTCCCTACTGGTTTCACTTAATAATCTTCAAAGGTTTCTGGGCAACGTGGCTTTCAAAAAAAAAAAAAGTCGCCATGGCATTTTTTTTGGCACACAACATCTTCCCTATTGAGGATGTGGGGTTTCCTTGACATCTTTGGGTGCCTAATAGAGTATACAATTGTGTGTGTGTGTGTGTGTGTGTGTCTGTGTGTGTGTGTGTGTGTGTGTGTCTGTGTGTGTGTGTGTGTGTGTGTGTGTGTCTGTGTGTGTGTGTGTGTGTGTGTGTGTGTCTGTGTGTGTGTGTGTGTGTGTGTGTGTGCGTGCTTGTGTGTGTGTGTGTGTGTGTGTTCTTGTGTGCGCTTGTTTTATTTAACTCTTGTGCCAACCTTGACTAAATGCTTAGACACTGGTAGGAGATCCAGGACAGTGGCAAAGCCAGCAAGTTTACCCACAGAGTTGCATTTAGTAACCACTATATATATATCACCTGGCACACAAACACAAGCTTTGCATTTAAAATAAAAATAACAGCATTACATGTATTTATTTCCTTATTTTATTGCTAGGAGACCATTTAATTCCTGCACTCAATCAATATAAGAGGTGGCTAAGAGTTAACAGCATACATGTGTGTTGTCCAAGTACATTCTGTGTTTGTTTTGGTTCAACTTATACCAGAATGTCTCCAATCCAAGTGCTAACTTTAAATTAGTGTCTCCAATCCAAGTGCTAACTTTAAATTTAATTCTGGTTTCCCCCTGACAGTTAATGTTTTCATTCTAGCATCTTTCTTTGTTCCGGTTAATGTTTGTGTGTGAGACTGTCAGCAAACTCATCTTATGAAAATCTATTCAAAGTAATTAAAAATTAGTACAGATTTCCCAACTTCACAACTGATAGCAAACAATTTAAATACCATGGATGCATGACTCATTCCATGAAAAATCTGTGCATATTTCACAATGGTGATCCATATTATTTTGTGATGATCGAACGGTTTCTTGTATTCAGTGTTGAATTTACACAAAGAAACTACAGTATTCTTATACTTCAAAATATCTCCAAAAGAACAGGAGCTGAGAGCAACTACAGTACGCCTACAATTTTGACCAAAGCTTTCCACACAGAAAGTAAACGTTTGGTTTGAATGTTATTCAAGGATAGTCATTATCTAATTATCTAACATATAACAGTTGTAATGCTTCAGGGGTAAAAAGAAGGAAGAATCTGTTTTCGTCATCAGTCATTTTTGTTTAGATTTAAGATATAAATGTATAAAAAAATCACCATGACATTATAAAAACAGGTCAAGTGAAGACATCCTGGTTGTGCTTCACTTCTATCTGACAGAATAACCACTCTGTCCTGAGGACAGGACCTCTAGTGGCCTCTAGTGGTTTAGATGTGGTATTACTATTTTGTTCCTTGTCCTCAGCGGAATACTGAACCCCGTTCAAGGCTGTGTCTCAAACCCACACCTCACTGGAAATCCTTTGTGTGACATAGGATGTCAAACAGATGATTTTGTAGCTTTCTTCTCCACCATGGCCCAGCATTTATTTGGTGCATTGCATTATGGGGGCACAATGCAAACTATCTGGACTGGCTATCATCTGTTTAGCCACTGCATTGAGAAACCCTGCATGGGAAAAGAGTTTAATAACAAAATATTTTTAGAAGCACAATTTGAAGTTTTTTTGTTATCTGAAGTCTTTAAATGACCAAAAAAAGGTCAGAGAATCTGAATGAATCTCAGAAAGTATAAGTGAAAATTTTGATGATGCCTTACTGCCTGGTTATATCGGCACGCAGCTGGAAGTCTGGGCCCAATGAAAATGCACAAAATTGAACATATAGAAAACAAGAAAGTCCGAACATTAAATATCTTATCAAAGTATTTAACTCTATTTTACGTTAAAAAACAACATAATGCTTTACTGTTCAAACATACACGCTCACACACAAATTATGTGTTATTCCCTTTCCTACGTTATTGCCTCATACAACCTCTTGGAGCCAGTAACAGAAAATACCTATTTTCTGTTCAAATGCTCCTGACAAAATTAAAGAGTTAAGACTCTGGGGTAGAAACAAACCCAGAACTTTTTCTCTCCCTAACCAGACAAAGTGGACTTATTATGTTACTGATGGCAGAATTCCCAGTGTGGAATTAGGACTTTGAGCTCTGATAAGGTTCCTGAATCCTAACACGGTGCTGCATTTACTGATGGTGGTCACACACTGCTCTCTCTCCCCGACTGAGCCAAACCAGCAGAGGAATTAGGCATTAATAGGAGCAAAACTTCAGGCTGCTTCTGTTTCCCATGCTGATGAAGAAAGAGAGTAATTGTAATATGTTATTTGTGATGTTGGGTGGGTTATCAGAGATGTTTCCCTCTATATTTGTGCGTTATTGTGATTGGTATTGTGATTTCTGAACCATTTCCAGGCTCCGTTTAAGAACTTTCCCTTCCATCAATTTATAATTTGATCTGTCTCTCACTCCACTTGTGTATTAGAAACGTCACTAGCTGTCAGCAACCACCTCACTGTCTAACGATTTGCTGCGCCTCTTCTCCCTCACCATTGACAGGGTAGCCTCTGTGTTACCATGAGGAAACAATGGAGAAAAAATCTTCCAATCTTTTTAATGTTTACTAATCTAAATGAGTGCAGCAGGGATATTATGTGTATGTGTACACGGCCTCCAGGTATTTCCACACTCCTGGACCATTTTCCTTAAATGACCCTCAAAAGAAATCTCAGTTTTTGATTCTATCCCCGGTCTGACCCTTGGCCTTCGATGTGTCTTTGGGTGGATTATGATTTGGCATGATGGAGAGTGTGGTTATTGCTGAGTGTGGGAGAGAGTGAGTGGGAGTATGTGCGATCATAAGGACTGGTCTTTGTGTGTGTGTGTGTGTGTGTCCATGTGTGTGAAGGAGAGAGAGCGAAAGAGAGAGCAATGGCATAATTAGCCAAGTTAATAAAGGGAAACAATTAGTTGACAAAAGACTGACGCAGCATCCATATTTTAGTGTTCTTTTGTGTTTTAATGAAACCCCCACATATAGATATGTACACACTCATTAAAGTAGTCTCATTGCCCCCCCCCTCGGGTTCTTCTGACAGGTGTGACTCCCACACAGAGACCACATACACACAGATAAACATTCACAAACACACACTCTCACTCACAGGCCCTACAGGGCATTTTCCCTATCCTGGAACTGCACAATGGGCACTTTGTAAACACCCCCCCCCCCTTCCCCCCCCAAAAAAGAGAAAACCCTTCAGTACTTCAGTCTTTACCATCAATCCCCTGCCGGCTTCCAGCACATCCCTCTTTAAATGGGAGATTATGCAAATGAGCCCACACCACCGAGGCACCCCATATATAAGTGATGTGTATTCAGTGAAATCTATAGTCTGTTTATGGGCGCATGTATGGGAGTCAGCAAATGAATGTTCCAATTCACCCAGAGACGGATGTGGCCTAAATAAACAGTCAACGTCCCAGGTGTTCAAACCGTACTAGAATCGTGAATCGTGATAAGTGTCAGTGTTTTTTCTATTCATTTTCATTTTATTTGCATTTGGATATTTTGATATTTTGAATTTTACTTTCTGTTATCTCTTTCTCATTCGCTCTCTTTCTCTCTCTTCCCTCAAATATTCTTTCACCACCAGGAATATTCCTGCAGTTCTTGGGCAATTGCTGAGAAAAAAAAACTAAAAGGCATGTCTCTGATGTGTAGCAACTGTGAATGACTGTTTAAAATGCGGTGCCCAGAAAAAAAACATTTGAAAAAGGAATAAAAAATAATTTGTTACGTTAAAAGATTAATGAATTGGTACAAGAACTATAAAATCCTTTACTGCAGTAAAAAAGGAAAACAATGGAATAAGAAAGTACTAAACGGCAAAAAGAATTTAAAATAAAAAAAAATAACCATTGTCATTGTAATACTGATATATCACTGATCTTTAGCCATTTAAATGTTGCTGTGTACTGGTATCTATTATATGTACCATAAGATATAAAAGTAAAAGAAAAAAGTAAAAATTAAAATCTTCGTAACGGTCATAAATAAACAAAAATCTAAAATGTTTGCATTGAATAAAATTAATATTTGATTAAATATAACATTAATGGATTATAATTAGTGATCATATATCCATGTATTAACAGTATTTTAAATGGCAGCTGGTAGAAATGGAGCCTTCTTCACTCAGCAATGCACTGCATTTTAAACAGTCTCATAAAGCCGTCCATTAGTAAATATAACTGTTATACACAATAACTTGATTAAAATGAATAAACAGCAGAAAATATTCATACCATAAAAGAATTGAGGACATACAATTAATTCCATTCCATTATTGATTTTTTCACATCTTCCATTAAGCCCCTTGATTGATTATTGATTCTGCACACAACCAGAAATGGGATGAGTGTGGAAAATTGTAGAAATTGGAGCGAGGGAACATGAGAGATTTTTTTGGTGAATAGATGAAGTCAAATCAACTTAAATTGAACGTAAATGGGAGATGGCACCAAACTGGAAGTGTAAAGTACACTAACACTGATAGAGACTGCTGTGACTGTTTTCCATATGGTGCCAAAGAACAGAGATACATTACAGATGAACATGTGTGTGTGTGTGTTTAATATGTGTGTGTGTTTGTGTGTGTGTGTGTGTGTGTGTGTGTGTGTGTGTGCGCACACGCAAAAACACGCCGCGAGCTTCTTACATGCAGTAGTTAGGTTCGGGGTCAGGCTGGGACACAGGTTACCACAGGGTTAAAGCCTCGTGCACATGAGAAAAACAGCAGAAACAGATTTAAGAGAGGAGGATGCCAAAAGTGCCATCTGGTTTAGTTACCCCCCCCCCCACCCACCCTCTTCCTAGTTTCCTCTCTCTCCTCTCCTATCCTTCATCAGCTTTCACCATCTTTGATTCTCCACACATTCTCTCATTTTATCACCCACAAAAATCCACATGTACTTTATCAGCAGCAATATACGAGTGTTTGTTAGCTGATTTGAACAGTGAAACAACACTAATAAACTCTTCTATGATATAGATACAAATATGAATGTGGGGTGGTACAAGTAATGGGGGGTAAGTTAAGTCCAAATTTGGCAACCGTCTCAAGTGTAATGACACCTCCATCTCTTTTGTCTTCACTTGCATGGGAGCTCTTTCTTTTTACTGTTTTGTTCCCAGAAAAAAAAACAACAACAAAAAAAAAAACTATGGAACATTTGCCAACATTTTTAAGAGCTGCAAAAAGCATTTTTTTTTCTGTTGTTTTTTAAGTCTTCCACCTCGCAGGTGTTTCTTTTAAAGGAGTGCTCGACAATGCCAAGCTCGTCTTGGCTCGTCTTGAATGCTGCAAGCCCCCCAGGGGGTGCATGTGGTGATGGTGGGGTGGGGATGGGGGGGTGGGATAGAGGTATAGGGAAAAGGTTGAAGAAATCTTATTGATTAACAGTTGTCGCTTCTCTTTTCTTGATCTCACTATGGGTCTCCTTTTCTGCTTGACTTACTCTGTATCCACACACTTTTTTTTTTTTTCTTAAGTTTTGAGAGCAAAACCTTCTGCTCTCTTACAGGAAGTGACAACTTGAGATGTCACAGAGCAAATCAGCAGATTTAAGTAAAATCTATTGAAAATTGCTGTTAGTAGCATCTGTACATTTCAGTGTGTGTGTATCAGAGACCATATGAAGTTCACATGTCAAAAGGTTCCCAACTTGCTTTAATTAAAAGGCCGCCTCAGACCTTCTGGGTAAATATTAGCTGCATAGATGCTGTCAAAGATGATTTATGGTGCACACTGACATGTAATACAAAAAAAAAAAAATTGAAAAAGCATAATCAATCTTATCCTATTCTGATGCGAACATGTTTGTTTGGTTAGTATTGTCTGGGTAATTGACACAATTGCAGCCAAAGCTTGGTTCATTAATGTTAAGACAGATTGCTGCTTGTTAGAGCCACCATGTGGTGTAAACACAAACAGCAGCAACTGTGCTGAGAGTGATTTTGATATCTTGTAAGTCATGTTGTGCAAAAGTATTAATTCTAATCAGTAGTAATAAGACCATGTGACCGCCCTTGAGAGAGAGAGAGAGAGAAAGAGGGAGAGAGAATGAGTTAGATTTAGAAATGATAGTGGGCTTTGGGGGCAGAATAAACAGGTGGACTGCCAGTGAGGAGCAGCGATATGCCGGCTGGATAGAAAGAAGCATGGGACAAGAGGGGGGAGACGGAGCAGGGGGTGGGGGCTCATAGATGGGGATAAAAAGCCGAAAAAGAAGTACCATCTGTTTTTTGTTTTTTTTTTCTAGCCACAAGGAAGATAAAAATATGTGTAGTGCTCAAAGGCAGAATGTTCACATAGACTCAGGGTGTGAATGGACTCTTCATGTGGGAGGGGGGAGATAGGGGCACGTAAAGGTAAGGGGGGGTGCGGGCAAAATGAGAGGCAGGCAGAGACAGATGGACGACAGGAAGATGAGACAGACAGAGAGTGAGGCAGAGTGCTGAGGAGAAGGGGTGGGTGGGTGGGGGACCAGAGATGGGGTCTGGCAGCGGTGCGAGCGCGTTGGGCACGGCTCACATCAGGAGGGGGGACATGACTCAACACGCCGGCTCAGCCCAGCTGGGTCAACGCTCCCTGATGCCATGTAGTTTTGGCTCGG
Source organism: Antennarius maculatus (assembly GCA_013358685.1). Classification (NCBI taxonomy): domain Eukaryota; kingdom Metazoa; phylum Chordata; class Actinopteri; order Lophiiformes; family Antennariidae; genus Antennarius; species Antennarius maculatus. The sequence goes on from CM023612.1 coordinate 21,278,504, forward strand.
CCCACACTTCGGCACGCATACACAAAGGCACAGGCGCAAAAAAAAAAAAAAAAAAAAAAACAAAAAAACAAAACCTGACAAATCCAGTTACCTCTTGCTCGCTTCCTCATCCCCCCCCCCTGGCCGCTTCGTATCTAGATGCACACTCACTCGCAGGCAAACACACACACACACACACACAAACTCACACCCAAAAATGCCACGGTGCTGGCTAGAGCTGGGCGAGCGGGCGACGGCCCTGGACTAATGGAAACGCCAAACTCGTTACTCTAACGCTGGGTGACAAGGGCACCTTGGGCTGCAGATGTTCCTGCTGATGACAGATGGTGCATGGCACTGCCAGGGGACAGCGGGCCAGGCCTGCGCCAGCTCCGTGCCACCTGCACCCCTCCTCTGTACCCCAGCACACACACAACCCAAACATGCGTACACCCCTCACTTACTCAACTTGGCCTATCTCATTCGAACACTGGCGCACACCCTCCTACCCGATTTTTACCCCAACATCCACTGAGCCTGTCTCTCTTTCTCTCAATCACTCTTCTTGTTTCTCTCTCTCTCTCTCTCTCTGGTACTGGCATGCCACTCTTCCTCCTTTGCCCACTGTGAGGATGACTGTTTGTGGACAGATATCCATAACACTGGCAGAATGTGTCGCGTTGGATAGATAGTCTGTGTTGGTATTGATCCTATTGACAAGCAGAGCTGAAATAATTTGTTCTAAGAACATAATTCAAAATATGGGACATTAATAAACTGTTTTGGGCTGAACGTCTGATGCAGCATCCGGATTGAATATAAAATTTCAGACATATTTGTTGTACATTCTGTCAGTGCTATCTGGTTACTGAGTATAATCCATAGCCATTTCCTCTTTTTGAACAGAAAGTGGATTCCAGATCAGCTAATGCATAATGGAGACTGTGTAATGATGCCATTTATCTTCATGGAAGTGGTGACAGGCTTCTGGAGGTGATTCGCAAGGCTTGGCTCAAAGAGACAGCCCACCAGTATAATTTCCTTGATGCTGTTCGTTGCCAGATTTCCAACGTGTGCTCAAGCCGTAATTTTGATGATGGTGGTTTTCGCAAAAGACTTTTGCTTTCAATGCAGTGGAAATGAATGCGACCAGTGTTACTTCACACTATTTTGCTAGGATATCCAGAAAAGAGTGTTTAAGAAAGAAATTGCATTTCTCACGTTATAGCTTCTGCAGACAAATCGAAGGAAAGTATACCGATGGTCACAGAGGGAAGGAATCCCAACCTTCACATCACACTTTTGTTCTATTAGAAAATATGATGAGATTTTTCTGAGGACTGTTTGTACAGCCGCACCACCTACAAAACCAGGACCAGAGACAGTTAGGAAATCCAAGTTTTGAAAGAACACCAAGACACCAGAGATTCATGTTTGCCATTTTAATAAATTTTGATAAATCTGACCAGCCCCTGTAGCCAAAGTTGTGTCTCCAGTTTGGCTTGGTGTGGTCTCCTGTTGGAATATGTGGACTGTGATGTTGAACTACTCTGAGATGAATTTGTACTTTGACACTGAAATCTGCAGAGGGGCTGCGAGTGGAAGACGACAACGGGCGCTGTTCGTGAGTTACGTCTTTTCCTTACTAACCATGAAAACTCTTTCCATGTTGCAGTCCCTTCCTTTACTTTCACAGTCTTGCATCAAGCCTTCATCCACGTCCCCTCCTTCTGCCCCTCTTCATCCTAAAAACCATGCTGTATTATTTCAACTCCATTCTCACTGATGAAGAACCCCTAAGAAAACAAAACCATTATCTCTTCCCTCATTAAGACCTGGCCTGCCTTCATTCTCCCTATTCAACTCCTCTTTTCCCCCCTTTTCGGCCCCTCCCTTCGCTCGTTCTCTTCCATAGCTGTCTCCGTGACAATAAGTTGAGCTGAGAGTCTCTTAAGTGCTCCTGGAGTGAAGCGTTTAGCTGGTTTTAGCCTTCATGTTTCTTTAAAGGCTTGGTAGGAACAAAATACGCAGGATGGTTGGGGCAGGAAAGACAGGGTGAGGTGCCCACCAGATGAAGACGAAGGAGAGGCGGCAGGGTGAAGTAGCCTCATGCATGTAGAGTGTGGTGGTAGGAGGTGGGAGCTGGCGTGTGCAGAGTGGGGTAGATGTGGAATGGATGAGTTAGCAGTGGGCAGGTTAGCCGGTTTCACCGTGCCAGCTTTTAATTACTTTAGATGGAGCCATTAGTTAAGTGAACATGAGAGACATCACCTGCCACAACAACAGAACAATCGTCATCAGATACCAGCAGAAGGATCACTGACGGCTCTGTGCTTAACCATATTAAATGTATCCAAACCCAGGCTATGGTCGATATGTCGTGTGAGATGAACAAAACAAACACAGACACCCACAAATACAAGCAAACCTTGGTTTTCGAACCAACGCCTTTTTTGTCGCCGCCAAGCGCGAGAAAAGGCGAGAAAAGTCGAGAGATAACGTGACGGTAATGTGCTTCTTATTTTAGTTTACTGTATTCAATAATTCTTCACTTAATTTGCGTTTCCATTGCCAAGTATAGGAGTTATGGTACCGGCGGTAACTCGTACCTTAGGCTAACCTGATTACGTCTGTTTTTTTTTTCTTTCTTTCTTTCTTGTGTTTGCTTCTTTTTACATTTCTTTGATATGTTTCATTACTGTATAATTTGATATACAAATGACATTATGAAATGACATATTATGTTGAAAAAAGGTAGTTTTCTAGCGTCTTGGAACGGATTAAGACCATTTACATTATTTGTAATGGGAAAAATGTACAGTATTTTGAATTAAAAAAAATTGCTTTTCGAACAGCCTTCCAGAATGAATTGTGGTCGAAAACCGAGGTTTGCCTGTATCATCATATCCTGTACATACAGGCGGGGGCAGCAGTAGCTCAGTCCACTAAGTCTTGGTCTGGGGACCAGAGGGTGGCTGGTTCAAGACACATTTCAGGCAAAAAATGTCAATGTGATCTGGCAGCGAAGAGGTACCAGCTAATTTTTGAGCACTTTCTAGGTGCCCTTGAGCAAAGCACTGTCTCTTTTATAAGTTGCTTATTTGGGGGTGCACCATGAAGGAGCTGCCCGCCACTCTACATCTCATCTGCATACTTACTGGCCCCCTGTGTGTGTGTTTGACGGGCCTGTACGCATATATACTATGCGTTTGATTAACACTTGAGTGGACATATAATTTCCCTTGTGGGATTAATAAGGTTTATTTAATCTTTAAACTGGTCAGGGGGTCAAAATGTTGTTCTAGAACTACTCGACTTATTGAAGAGTTACAAAAAAAAAACCAAACAGAAAAAAGGAAAATACAAGCAAATAATGTGAAAGGAGAAGGTGATGTTCTAAAAACAAAAAATACCAATAGGCACAATCACAAAGGATTCACTTCCTGTATGCTTTCTTCCTGCTTGTACTGGTTATTAAAATCCATTTGTTATTTTTGTCACACACACACACACACACACACACACACACACACACACACACACACACACACACACACACACACACACACAGGGTTTTTCTATTCTAAAACATTGCTTGCATTATTAATAGCACCGGCTACTAACACCATTGTATTGAGTGACAAACTTTGATGCTCAGATCTGCAGGCTGCACCTTTCTCCGTCCTCCTCAGGCCGCCTGGCAGGCGAGCTGGCAGTCACGCAGGATGGCAGTAGGATGGCAGGCTTAGCCTGGGGCACCAGCGACTGCAGAGCCAGTTCTAACCAGCTGGTCCAGACTAACACCACAGCCTGTGCATGTACCACCAGATCAGTAGGGAGAAGATTATCCAGCTAACCTCACACCTAGACCCTGATACGTACTGCAGTAAACCTGCACCGGTGGCGTTTAGATGCAGAGGCGTGTGGTCTCTGACACTACAGGTCATTAAATTTCTACTCCGTAACCCCAGTTTCCATTCAGAGGTTGCACAACTTCTCACTCATCGAAGGAAGATCTAGCAATCTTTCATCGCCAGCGTTCAACTAATTCGCTATGTTGGCATCGAAATTGTATTTCAAGCTGCAAGACGAAACGAATCACAGTAAGACACTCACATTAAACCAACTGTACAAGTCCAGAAAAAAAGATCATGTAAAAGTTAAAAAAAAGAGTGTCAAATCCTCCAACAACAGATTTTTTTTTTCTTGATACACCTTGATTGACTTGATATTGTTTGAGTTTACCCCCCACCCACCCCCCACACCCCAACTCTATCATGCACACCTCCCACCCATTTCCATATCTGACAGTTAAAAGGCCTACACACAGAGAGAAAGAGCAGGCAGCTCATTGTGAGTTTTAAAGCGCTAACTAGGCCACTTAGCACCCCGTGACGCTGATCTGATCCCTGAGGCGCTGAACTTGGCAGTGGGCCCTCCTCTTTTTGCTCCTTCCTTTTCCCTCGCCATGGGAACCAGGCCATCCTTAATGACGCAGGAGTGCTCCGCCGGATCCCACAATGCAGAAGGGGCTGACATCTGTCTTGCTAAGTGGTGCACTCTCTTGTGCACCTTGTTTGTTCAATCAACAACCCCCCCCCCACGCCTCTCCCTCGCCTCCCTCTACTATGCCCCTTTTCTTTCTTTTTTTTTATGTCCCTTTTTTCAGAAAAAAAAAATACAAAAGGTTGGAAGGAGAGAGGTACAGAGTTTAGAGGGAATAGACAGTGAGGATAGTGAGACCATGACTCTCTCTTCAATACAATCACCACACACACACACACACACACACACACACACACACACACACACAACAGCACACTGGGGTGATTATTAAAGATAGCAAGTGCAGCATTGTTTAAGCGACAGAGATGGATGACAAAACACAGTGAGGCTTCAGCTATGAATTACTCCAAGGCGGAATGTGATCAGTATTAGCATCCATGTAGGAGCCTCCCAACCTCTCTAGCCTTCTGCATGTTTAGAAGAAAAACAAGTGCCTGAATAAAAGTTGCCTCTTATTTCTCATAGTTAGGTCCTTCCTGGGCAAATATTTGTCCCATCAATCTTGGAAAATATAGCCATCAACTCAAGATGTTAATCACATGCTAATGGAATACAAGGGACTCAATGCTCCCCCATAGCGCAATGAACGCTTTCATTTTTTTCAGAGAACCCACGTGAATGCAAATGGCCATCTTAACAGTCATTTTGACAGCATGCCAAGGCAACGTAAAGAGTCCCCTTCTTTATGCTCCTCTGGGAATGTATGTAGGGGTGTGTGGGATGAGTTCACTTTACCAGGTCCAGGTGCCAGGATATAAATGAATAATAGGTTTTATGGGCCCTACCCGAAAGAAAAAAAAACCCAAAAAAACACACATACACACATAATCACACATGCTTCACTCACTGAAGTGCATCTGTGGTGAAGTATGTTCAAATTCCCACAACTACGCTGAAAAGAGATTGGGCATGAGAATACGTGGTTCCTATACATAATTCAGAGGTCCATGCTGAAACAATTATGTTTGCTTACCGCTGAGTACCGTGCTCAATAGCTCTTTTGCTCTCTAGTTGGGTGCTTTCAGACATAAGTGCTATGTGCTAAAAGTCGGCAGAACATGGCTTTTTAATAAAATATAGGAGGTGACACTTGAGAGCTTGAATGCTAGATGGGTTAGAAACAAAACCACAAATGCTCTTTGTGTTTTTCTTCAGCTTTACATGCAGACTAAATTACTCTCGTGAATGGTGCCAGAAAACTAATTAAGACTGCCAGACAAAAAACAATGTGGATAAATAAAGACATTTAATGACAATATTACAGATCACAATATTACAGTTGAGATTCATCTCAACATCTTGCTTTACATTAACGCTAAAACGAGTCCAGTGTGAACGTTAATCTATTTGCTGCGACAGAAAATGCCTGACCAAAAATTCGTGGCCATTTTGTCAATTAATCAGTGATGGAAGAAAACCATCAGTCAACATTTACATCTGAAAGACAGATTCAGACTCATAAATACAAATAAATATCACATAATTAACACATCACATTAAAAAAAAAAAAAGCACTCTGGTTTGAATGCAAACCAGAATCTAGGCTTTTATTCTCCCTTATTTAAACTGCAGAAAATCAGATAAGAAAATGAAACATGATGTATTTTGGCTGCAACATATTTACAGGTGTTTGGAAGCTGTGGCCTCAATGTTCTTTTCCTCACGACTTGTCTCACACTTGCACTCTTCCACCACCATCACCGCCTTCTCCCGGATCGCGCCTCCACAGAACAGGGGCACAGCCACAGCGTGAACTTTAGATGGGGCGCATCTAGAGCAGGGGGTCCGGTAACGGGGGAGCCGCAGCCCAACACCCTGACTTGAAAACTCCCCTTCAGGTGGGAGAAACAGGGAACTGCACTGGCCGAAGCACAGCTTGTTGTTCACTGATACTGTGTTACATCCGTCTGCCGTCACCTGCTGCTGACAGACAGGAGCAGGATTAACATCACAGCAACACCTCCAGCACTCATTTTGTCTCAGAGGGGGGTAAAAATCAAGAACTTGTGTTTAATCTGCTGCACAAACATTTTCTGTGTTGGAAAAAGGAAGTAATCCTCCCTTCAGATATGATAAACATCTTACCTGAGTGAAAGGTACCGCAGCACAAGCCTGTTTAGAATCCATCAGGTTGATTGGCAGGGACATCTTCTCCTTTTTATTAATGGCTTTCTGCCACATCTGAAGGCCTTTTCTCTTCTGTAGTTCCACATCAGGTGGGCTTTTCAGCTGCAGGCGGTGCAATGGACTCACCGGAGCCTTGGGGACCAGGGCAGGACCTGGACGCCCGTGAGACAGGAACGCAGGGAAGGACAATCTGGAGCTCAGGGGCAAGGTTCTTCTGTCGCTGAGTCTCTTTCTGAAGAACCCGGACCGGGCCGCAGCACGAGGATCCAGCTGCACAACTTTAACAATCCCCCTAACGGATTCATCCGGTCCACCGCCAGATGATTCAAAAAAAGCTCTCGGGCCTTTAACAATGTTGTCAATAGCGTGATGAGGGAATGAAAAAGCAACCATTGTCCAAATCAACAACATGGCAAGGCTGATTGGGAAAGCCATTCAAAAATGGAGGATTCTTAAATAGATAATAGAAATTTTAAAAATCGCTGAAAGAAAAATTTAGCCAGAATTTAATAAAAACAAACAAGCAAAAAAAAATTTTTTTGTAAAGTTAATGTCCAAGGTTCCAAATGGCAACCTTGCTGTCAGTGCTATGTCGGAGTGATGGATGAAGTCCTTTATATATGAAGCTGCCAGTTGTCAACGGTTTTTAAATGGTGTCGTAATTCTCACACCAGACCGAATATCACACCAAGTTTAAAACTCCAGGTCATGGACGACTGCCAGACTGAGAGGAATTCAGTCTGTCAGGTGAGCGTTAAAACACGGTCATAAAAAAAAAAAAAAAAAAAAAAAAAACAGTCTGGAAACGATGACATGGACACAGATCATCTGTCATTTACTTGTATTCATTTACATTTTTACACATTACAAATTTGTGAAAAATTTGTAAACGTAAACAAAGCTTTCTAATACTATTTTTATAAAATGGGAAACAACAGTCCGGTGACTGTGACGGTCATGAGATCCACATTCTCCATGTTAGGCACACGACAATTAGACCCAATTCTATCTCTGTACAGCCTAAATCAATGAACACTTTGAAAGGTTATAAATGGGTAACATTTGCTAAATTAAAAAAAATTAAATAAATAAATAAATAAATAAATAAATAAATAAATAAATAAATAAACAAACAAACAAATCAATAAATAAATACCCAAATTAATAAACTTGATGCTGCCAGATTATCTTTATATTTTGCATCCATCGCTCGAGGAAGAGTGTTGACTCAACAATAAAAGCCTTCTTACTCAGCAGGTATTTTTATTACCTTACACTGTAAAGCAATAATGACTTGATACTCTGTGTGTAAACGAACCATCTCCTGTCTGTTTAACCCCACAGGCGTTTTCTCAGCCTTTCCCTCGACATCCCATCATTACACCATTAGACTTCACTGTGCTCCGTCACCCGTGACATGATCACACACACACAAAGCTGTTGAAGTCCGGCTACCTGACAGGTTGGGATAGAAAAGCTGTTTGACTTTCACATAAAAGCTGTGGTGTTAAGAGGCCCTTTCGCTTAATACCTCTCCTTCAAATCTCTTCCCGTCTACTACTTGACACTACGGCATGGAAAGATGCAAGCATGGGAAAGGTAAATGGATTGCTCTCAATTATGTGAAGACTTTCTCACATGCACTGAGGTGGAACATTCGCATTCTGGCTGGTGAGGTCTGTAGTTAATCCTGTATTCAAGAACTTCAATATGAGAACTAATGCAGACATACTGCATGTGAGGATGTGTGCAAGATGGATTCATAAAGGGGAAATCAGCTTTCTGAGCTGCAGAATGAAATCTCCACAAGAGGGCGACGGTTGCACAGTTTCAACCCAGATAACACTCTGTTATCAGGGACCTGTGGATGTACATTTCAAAACATACTGGACTGCTTTTTGAAGAAACTACAAAATCACATTGATGTTTTTGCTGCAAAATCTGAAGGAGGTATTAACACAAGAAAAGGTTGCAGTTGTTGAGATCTTCCTTTAATTACATTTTGTACAGGCCCTGTGAGTGTGTGAAAATATATAGTGAAAAAAGAGAATTTCTCTATGGAGGGATTAATAAATGAACTTTTGTCTCCTCTCGTCTTAAAATCAAGAAATACAGATAACAAGCATGTGTTATGTAAGGTATGAAGTCTCACTACGAACAGCTGTGTTCTGATTCGCAATGGTTCTCTAACAAGATAAGACCCACAAAGGTGAAACCGTCAAAGACCAGAAGGGTTGACTAAACTTGTGGCAAAGGTGCATGAAAGATGCAGGATGTGACAATCCGTGTGAGTCTTCTGACCTGTCATCTATGGTGATCGCATTTTGAAACGATCAATATGGGTATAGTGCATGTACTTTGTAGTACTTTTTGTGAAATAATGGAGACATACTGCGTTTTAAAGGTTGATCAAATTTCAGGTAAAATGACCTCCAGCTGGGAAGAAATAAAAAAAAAAAAAAAAAAAAAAACGAAGCTCACAAAAACACTTCTGATCTTGTATGTCTGATAAGAAACGTGGCCACAAAACACAGAGACTTGAAGCCGAGTTTACTTCTATTTATGAATGGCCCGCGGTGCATTGGCGTCATGACTGGAGTGTACCCTGCCTACCGCCTCCAGTTAGCCTGGATAGGCTCCAACACCCCACGATCCACGACAGCGGAAGAAGCGGTTATAGAAACTGGATCGATGGATTCATGTAATACGCATGTAACTTTGCTTAATTTTTGAATTCTTTTAGATAATGGGAAAAAATACATATATGATAAACTGTATATGATGGGGTAGATCCTGATGGGGTGGATCCTGATGGGGTGTATACATGTTGCGTTTTTCTTTATTTTAACAAACCCATGAATAATGAGCGACTCCTAGAATCAAGATTAGGTTTTGATTCAGTAAAAACAGACTACTGTGCCTCAGCACAGTATGTGCTCAAGTAAGGGCTATGCATTTGCACATTGTCAACACAGCAAGAAAAACAAGTCAAAGTCAAAATATTAAGGTGTAAATAACACAAAAAATGTCAGGACCATAGAATTTATTATTACGGTGTGATCAAAAATACAAAAAATAAATTCATTATTTACTGCAGTGAATGTAAGGGATATAAACAGCTGACTCTGTGCATTACATACATTACTGTCAATCAGCACATACACTGCAGTCCTTCTCAAAACATAAATAAAACAGTCTATGAAGGTTTGCACACATATTATGAACCCAGGAACACATCTGATTCATTTCTATTGCTCTCTATTCTATTCTATAAGGTTGTAAAAACAAACTGTGCATGTATGACATTCAAATACTACAAATCTACATGTTTTGAATTAAATTAAAAAAAGAATCTTTATACATATAAAAACGCTCATCAGTACGAAATAATCATCATCCACTGATCATGATGTTTTCAATTATTTCATTCCAAAACATGACACGTTACGCCTTGGAGCCAATCTGCTTATAGAGAACCATAGAAACCACCATAGCAGCAATCTGCGAAGACAAGACACGTCAAATAATGTTAGCCCACCATAGAAAATGTAGGAATATTAGACACAAAAAGACATCATAACTAGTCTACAGAACAAGAATAAAAATAAGAACAAGAATAAGAATGGGCGGCATAGTGGTGCAGTGGGTAACGCTGTCGCCTAAGAGCAAGACGGCTACGGGTTTCAGTTCAGTTTTGTGTGAAATTTGTATGTTCTCTCTGCATCCGCGTGGGTTCCCTCCGGAAAACATGCACTGCAGGTGGATTGATCGGTTCCAAATTGTTGTTTTGTGTGTGTGTGTGTGTGTGTGTGTGTGTGTGTGTGTGTGTGTGTGTGTGTGTGTGTGTGTGTGTGTGTGTGCATGTGCGTGTGAGTGGATGTTTGTCTTTCGTGTGGCCCCGTGGCGCACGAGTGACGCACCCGTAAGTCTGCTGGGATAGGCTCCAGCAACCCCCGTGACCCACGAAAGAGAAAGAAGCAAATAAGATGATGAATGAATAATAATAGTAGTAATAATGAATATTATTATTATTGTTGTTGTTGTTGTTGTTGTTGTTGTTTTTGTTATTACTACTACAGTGATCCCTCGTTACTCACGGTTAATGCATTCCAGGAACCACCCACAAAAACAAAATTCTGACGAACTATTTCTTTTATTATTTACAGTAATTTAAACGTTTACGAACCCTCCCCATACTGATATCAAACCACATTCTATCTGTATTACCTTTTCCCACACTCTTATTGACTGTTTAAAGCGAGGCTCACGCCATGCAGCGCATTCATCAGCCAATAGGATGCGCGTACGATATCACGTGACGACCTATTAAAAATCCACGATGAGGTGAAGCCGCGCTTGTCGATGTGCAAATGTGCGAGGGATTACTGTACTACTAGTACTACTATTAATTTTATTTCTTGTGGAATATTTAGTAGAGAGGAAATTTCACAACTGGACGTACTGCACAGCGGCATCCCATCACCACTCTGGAATTCACTGAGCTCCTGAGCGATCCATTCTTTCACAAATGTTTCTAGAAGTAGTCTGCATGCCTATAGGCGCTTGACTGATGATTTAGATAGTCGAGGAAATACTTTTGGCATTATAGCGTAAGTCTAGCGATAAGTATTATTATTTTTACTTTGTCACTATATTCATTATGACTAGCCAGTATGGGAATGAATGAATTACAATTTTCCTCAATATTTTGTTTTGCCACTTCTCTCAATGACATGGTTTTACTAACCTCAAGAGCAGCGATTCCCAGAGCAACACCTGCAATGATGACAGAGTTTTCCTCTATCAGCTGCACCAGCTTGTCCAGACAGCCGTCTACATTCTGGAAGGGAAAAAAAAGAACAGCTTTCGAGCAGAGATAAGGAGCAGCTGTTGTGAGTTATCACAATTAATGGTTCTGATGAAACGTGATCAAATATAAATTTGTGTCCTACCGAATATTGTGCCTCTCCTTCATTGCATTCACCCATGGTGACGTTTTCAAGGCAACATGTTTGTGGGAAAACATCGCCGCTTGTGTTGTGATAAGGGGAGTAGTAAAAATCTGTGTAGTTCTTGACTCCGCAGCAGTCAAACTAGAATGAATTCATAGTGAGTGTCAATCCCAAATATTCTCATCAACACAGCTGAGAATGAAAATAACCACTTTTTTTCCCCCACATACATTGACATCACCATGACATTTGGCTATAGAAGACAGTTTTGGGCATCATCATCGGTTTTTCTTTTGCTTTCAAAGTAAAATTCAGTCATACTCTGAAATTCTTTCCAATCAAGGTTTACATGTGATCAATAGTGAACCTTACATGAGACTAAAAATAACAATACAGAACCTCAATGCCAGTCTGCTTTTCGAGATTTTGTGTCTCAGCAACAAAAATTTTCCTTGCTGTACTTTATCTACGAAAATGACGCTGTGATATTCTTGATATAAAAGAGATGCAAGATAATGCAAATGACAAACTCAAATACTTTATAGCATTGGCATAGGTTTAAAATATTTTTTTAAACCATAAAGGTGTGTATGTCTTATGGCTTAAATCTTTTATAAAAAACAAAAGAGTCAGCCACTGTACCTCCTCCATGGTCTTATTCCAGAGCGTTGACACATCGTCATCCTTCCCGTACTTAAGTCTGATGGTGTCTCTGAGTTCACTTTCTACAGTCTTAAGAAGGTCATCAGTCTGGAAATCAGTGCATTGGGTTCATTTTTTGCAATATTCTCACCAAATATGACGACAAATCCTCACACAGTAGACTTCACACATCCTTACCAAATCCTGGAAGGCGAGCAGCACCACAGCTCCGGCAACTTCAATGAGGAAGATAATCAGCACGATGCTGAAGAACTGAAAGGGGAGAGAATGATGAATGACATAGAGAAACTGTCATTGTACCCATAAAATAAAGCCTTGTTAATATAAAGCCAAGCAGGTCTGGATAAAAAAAAAAAAATTAAGCAAGTGTTATGTTTGAAGAAAGGCATTAAACTCTGTAGGGATCAAACCTGAGAATTAAATGTTGTAATATGTTGTAAAGCTTGAACTCAGAGTTGCTTCATTCAAACTAGACTCACGTCAGAGATTATCAACAAACATTTGAATCTTTCAGTGAAAAGATTTTATAGACAAAATGAAATCCTGACTCTGAATATTTAGTTAAATGGAGCAAAATGTGAATATTAGCTCTAAAATATTGTGACAAAACAAGATCAGATATTCCATCTCCGCATCAATTCGCTAATGGAACACATCTCACCGTCAGCAACATGCATTTGCTCTCCTTGATAGCTCCACAGCAGCCCAGGAAGCCGATGACCAAAAGCACAGCTCCCACACCGATGAGCAGATAGCTGACGTTGACCAGAAGAGACAACTCAGACGGCGCGCCGTCCACATTATCCAACAGACCCATCAGAGAACCACTATCCACCTTCACCCAAACGCCCACACCCAGGATGGCGACACCTGCCAGCTGCATGAGGGGTGAGGACAGGACGGAGATACGAAGGGTTCAGCTGCAGTTCAGTTTGGTAACCATTTCAGACATTCACTCTCTTGAGCAGTAACAACAACAAAAAAAAAAAAAAGATTGGAAACAAAACCAATACCAGGTAGGGTTCCCCGGGAAAATGTTTCTTTTATATTATTTTTAGATAAGAGTAAGCTTTTGGAGCATTTTGAGAATATAAAAAGAACAAGAAATACAATGTTTTCCTCAGAGAGCGGTGACTGGAAAGCAACTTGAGAACTGTAGCAACTGATTTAAGGTGATCATATCAGATCAACACATCAAAGTGTACTTCATTCTTATCTCTAGACAAGGAAAACATTATAGTTTAATTCAAAATAAAATAATTTTTTATTTTGGTTTTTATTTAGATTTTATTTCCACTCCCTTTAAGCAAAAGAGACTTCTTTTTCCTTCAACGTAGTTGACAACCGTGGCTTCATTTAACTATCAAAATCAAAGTCACCAGAAAATTATTGGCGCAAAACAAATTACAGTATTTTCCGCACTATAAGGCGCACTAGATTATAAGGCGCACCTTCAATGAATGGCCTATTTAAAAAAAAAAAAAAAATCATCCATAAGGTGCACTGGATAATAAAACGCATCTGAGAACTCATCTCCGATGAATGGTTTATTTTAAAACTTTTTTCACATGTAAGGCACATTGGATTATAAGAAATTGAGAAAATTTAAGGCTTTTAGGTGTGCCTTATAGTGCGGAAAATACTGTATATTGTATTATAAAAAGCCTATTCTGTATGTTTTACATAATCATAACAGGACCACAGAAAGAAAGAATGGAAACAAAGAAAGGAGTTTTCTTTATTCCAACTTACAAAGATGGTGCCATTGAAGATAAACATCATCATTTTGAGAAACCCGGTGCAACACATCGTGGCGTCTGTTTTTCACCCTTGAAACAAGAGGGAAAGCATGCTTATCAGTTGAGCTGCTGTAAATGAAATTATAGTCGCTCACACTTCCTTCTTTATCCCATAAACAAAGTGGTTAAACTGTACAACTTTGCATCTTACCTCTCACTGGAAAGTCAATGGTATGGGGATTGCTTCCAAACCAAGCGAGCAACAGAATGGGTCAAATGGCATTTACTTTAGTTATTCATTAACCAGAGTCAACTGCAAGAAGCAGAAATCTTCTTTTCAATGAAAGCAACCTTTTCATGCTGACGTAATTCAAGTTTCGGTTGATGTGTGGGTATATTTGCATTTATATCCACATTTTAATTTCGATTCGCTTGGAAAATATTCAAAGCACACATTTGGGTCACATGACATGTTTAAAGGTTTGCTTTCAAGACTCATGTGGTACAAATGGGAAAAATTCCCACAGCACTGAACTTTTACACACTTCAAACTATACACGTCAAATTGTATAAACACTTTCATGGTACATAACATAATCAATCACACCATAAAATGATAAAACACCCATTTAATAACTGGAAACAACTTGTATTGTACAATTAAAAATAACGGTAGGCCATGGCTGAATGGTTGTAATATCGCTCCAAGTGATCTAATGTCGTCAGATGAGTTCATGAGTAATGGTGAAGTCAAGATAGCTTATCAATTTATCAGCTGTCACAAAGCAAGTAGCCCTGAACAGCCATAAAATGCTCTAAAACCTTGTCCTGAACATTGCACAACTTTTTCCGATCTATTTGTTGTGTCAGTGACACAAGCTCACTTTTATAGTTATTGATCTTTTTTCCTTCCTTATTGCAGCTTGGACAAGAATGTCAGCGGGAACCTGCTTGGCCGCTGTTTCCTTGATTTCAAGAGACAATAAAAGGCTTCCATTACACCAGCAAGATCACATGCTGTTTATTTGAACACATTTAATGGAAGCCTTGACACAGCAAAACAGGACAAATACAATTTTTCTACAAGTGATGACGTCAGACAAAGCAATTTATGGTTCCTAGATAGAAATGTAGCAATCAGATGTGTTGGTTTCCTGTTTTTTCCCTTCTGTCAGATAGGACTTTTTTGCCTCTGTCATTCTGTTCGTAGTTTTAAAATAAACAAAAACCACAAATCAATATTCATCAGTTAAAGACTTGCCACCTTAGATGGTGAATCTTCTATGGAGGAAACAGGTGAACATCATTTATCAAATATAAGTTGCGTATGGCGTTCATTATCCCTTTGATAATTTTGTTTACTTCTCACATAAAAACATAAAAAGTACAAAAGGTAAAGTAGATGTTGATCGATAAATCAATTGATTAAAGGTGAGAAAGAGTATGAGGCCGCTACCTGTTACTGCAGTGAAGTCTGTCCGTCCGCTGAGGTCTGATCAATCAGGAGTGTCTGCTCTACGAGGCTGTCACATGCCCCCTTTATCTTCACTCTTGTTCACACACACACGCACACACACACACACACACACACACACACACACACACACACACACACACACACACACACACACACACACACACACACACACACACAAAGATAGTTCATGCCTCACACGTCATTGACTTTACGTTTTTCGGTAAGTTATATTTCCTGGTGACCAAAGTCTATTTAAAAATAGAACAGACTGTTTTATGACAAAGCTTGTTTTGAACCAGATAATGGTCAAAATGATATCAATTCTCATTTAACAGGAAAACCAAGAACACATTTTCAGAAAGACAACAAGAATTAAGGAATTTAATAATTTAATGTTGAAAATAAACAATCTGTGTCATTTTCTGATCAATGGAAAGACATTTTAGAGATAAAATGTCGTGATAGATCAACTCTGTAGAAACTGTGGTAGAACTCTTGTCCATCCATCAATTCACCTTCTGGCAGAACTTGTCATAAAAATAAAAGTAGAAATAGCATAAATTCATTTGCACACAAGAAACCCAACAGATACTATGTAGCCTATAGATTCATATATTTTAATCCCAACAAAATGCATTTGAAAAAGGGAAAATACTGAACTAACATTATTCATTTAAATAGGAAAAAAAGGGACTAAAATATATTAATTAAGAGCAAATAAGAATATCCCTCCACTTAACAGTCACAAGAAATCTGGAAAATACATAAAACTGAAATGACGCTTCACCATTCTGGTAGGCTTGACTTTGTGTTTACTAGATAAACCCTCTCCCCCCCGCAGGGTCACATGTTCGCGGGATACACAGTTTTTGGTCAATGATGAATTTCCACCTAACAACCACAAGGGGGCAGCATGACTTTAGTAAATCACAGTGATCGCATGCTGATCTGGGATTACTATTCACTCACATCCTCACTTCCAACAGTGAGGATGCTGCTCATCCCGTCGATGAGGAATAACAGAGCAAAAAAACCCCCCCAAAAAAACAAAAAAACAGCAGCTGCTCAGTGAAGCTCTTTGGCACCTCAGTATAACAGTCACATTCAAAATTAGGATAAAGACTCACCGACAAGTTGGGAAACAAATTAAACACACAGAAAAAAAAAGGAAGCCAAGTAACCATTTTAGTATTGCATTAACATATCGTACGTTCGCAATGATGGATCTCTGTTGACTCAGTGTCCGTGATTGCATGCGTGTGTCAAAAGCCGCTTGCTTTCCTTCAATTTCCATTGCCAGGTATCAGCATGCACAGCCGCCCTGGCTGCCGCGGGGTGTCTCCTTCAGGTTGGCTCCCTTGCTTTTGGCTGACAGGCCGGTGTCACCATTGGGACTTTCGTTCATCCTCTGGCAGATGGCTTCCACCAGTTTGTCAAAAACCTGCTTCACGTTGATGTTGTCTTTGGCACTGGCCTCAAAGAACTGAAAGCCTGTAGAGGGCAGAGTTAAAAGAAACTAATATTATGAAGTAATGTTGGATCTATGATCGCTTTTTGAACAAGTAATAAAAAATGTGTGTATGAGTGTGCTGACCGAGCTCTGTTGCCAGTCTTTGGGCGTCTTCAGTGGGGACCTGCCTCTCCTCTTCCAAGTCCAGCTTGTTGCCCACCAGAGCTACTTCCGCGTTACCCCATGAGTATGTCCTGATCTGGGTCGCCCTGAGAAACACCAACACAATATTTTTCATGAAACTGCAGATACATCATATATACTTTAATGATACTACCTGTCATGGACGTATGGATGTATGGATGTATGGATGGATGAATGGATGGTCAGGGGTGGAAAGTAACTATTACAAAGTATACAAGTATTGTAATTCAAGAGCATCGGATGCATTTCAGAGCTTGACTAGAGCTTTTTTAAGGTTAGACTATTACACTTTCTTCCTGCTTCTATTACTTCAGCTTCAAAGTGGAGGAAACACTGTTTCTGGAAACTTAATGAAAACAACAAACTCCCTACGTATTTCATATTATGTGTTACACACCGTAGCTGATGTAAAAAAAAAAAAAAAAGATTAAAAGACACAGTTTCCAAATAATTTCTATCCATAAAAATAAATTCAATTAATTTTCGAGGTCATCCTCTATGTTTTGGAACCACACAAAAGAACAGATTTCACATTTGAGTTCAAGATTTTCAACTTCATTCATAAGTAAATGCATGGTGATCTCCAGACAGGCCTTAGCATGTAGAAGACATCTTGCGCTTTCCTACACTTTGTCTCAACATCTTCCACTGAACCTCCAGCAACGGTGACAATGCTACCTAGATAAGTGAAGGTCTCAACTCATTTTAGCGGTTGGTCTTTACACATCATATCTCCCGTGTTGCTAAGGGAACCAATTCTCATCTTTATGGTCTTGGAAGAGTTCACGTTTATTCCCACTTCAGCAGGTTCATCCTGAAGCGACTCAAATTTCTGTCGCGCATGGACAATCCATTGGTTGAGAAGTACGAGGTCATGATCAAACTCTAAATCTTTGAGCTTCTTATACAGGGTGAACTGTATTCTGGTCTCATTTTCAGCAGATGCCCGTCTAGAAACCCGGTTTAGTGTCAGTATGAAGAGAAGGGAACTGAATAGACATCCTTGCCATTCATTTCAAGTGGCTGACCAATCTGTGCAGTGGTTCAATGTGAGGTTACATTTGGAGATAGACCTACCAGTCCTGTACAGCACAGAATGATTCCTGGCTTGTGATGTCATACATCAACAGGAATCCCATGGCTCCTCTGTAGTAGGCTGTGGTGATGGTTCGATAACGCTCCTGACCTGCTGTGTCCTGTGAAGACGCAACACAGGGAACAAATTATGGTGGGTTGTTTTTTTTTTTTTTTTTTTTTTTTTTTTTTTTTTTTAATATATGCAGGATGATACTCAAAATTAACTATTAAAAGTAAGACAAATGGCTAACCGGGTTACACCAGGATGATCTATCTGCATTTTTGGCCGTGTGCTTAGGAACAACAACAAAAAACTCTGCAGATTTTATTTTTCTTCTTTATGCACTCATTCTTGTGAGTTTGTTCAGTTTTTAAAGATGGTCTGATGTGGACACATCCAAATTGCACTAAGAAATAAGGCAATATTTGAAAGCAATATAAGGTTGGATATTTGAGGTTCCTCGCTGACTTAAAGTTCAGTCCAACAGGATGAGGGTTATACTATGAGATGATACCAACTGTCTTAAAACTTGACGCAGGGTTTTATAAAATGAACTGAGCTTCTTTTCACCGTCCAGTGAAACCCATTCAAGATGCTGATCAACCAATAACATGTTCCCTCTCCTGTGTAAAAGTGTTCAACGTCTTCATTACTGTTAAGACAGTATAAGCTGAATAAATCACGCTGCAAAAAAAAAAAAAAAAAAAAAGATGTATAGCTTTCATCTAAGAGCAGTCCAGTGCCTTCAATTAATATTCAGTCATAGATCTGTCCTGGTTGTCAGTCTGCATAGTAAGCACATTCAGCTCCAGCAGCTCGAATTCATGCATCTTTCATGAGTAGCGCTGTGTGGATACGATGTTCAGCATCAGTAGTCATTAAACCCACAGCGTGAGAAATCAGTTTACGTCACATCCATGACAGACAGCAGCGTGGAAGATGGCAAAATGGGGGAGTAGGGTGAGGGTAAACAGTCTGTGTTGTGTAATAGCACTTTCTAAAAGCACTATTCCTGCCCAGAGGTAAGTTACCTATTAAAGCTCTGACATTAAAAACACCGCAATGCTTTTTCTGTGTGGTAGAATTGTTTTTTGCCTGATGGGACAAACTTTTTTTTTTTTTTATCGTATTTTCTCCAGGAATTAATGATGAGAGCCTCAAATTCAAGTGATATCATTTTCACAACTTGCAGATCAACTCCATGTTACTCTTGCTGAAGAGGAACAAGACTCTTCATCACAGTCAGCTGTGAAGATATTTGTTTTTCTCAGTTTTGTTTTTTGCTGAGAGGTGGAGTGCCAGAAGATTTGTCTTTGTAGAACAGAATGATTGAATAATCTTTGTTTTCTTAATATATGATTGTGTCATTTTAAGTGCTTGGGCAATACTAAGAAAATTGGTGGTCTTTATAAGGCATTTCTGATATGACTGGCAATAGGAGACTATATCACAGTTAAAACACGCAGATCATTAAAAAAATCCTTCCTTATGAAGCCAGAAACATAGCCTTCATTTGACTGACAGTCAGTGATCGGTAATCATAGCTAAATAATCAATCATGCCAACAAATATTTTCAAAAATTAGTAAATAGTCATAGAACACAGTTACCATTGGATTTATTGTTGTGATTTTTTTTTTTAAGAAGGAAGTCTACAACATGATGCTGCAGAACACTATCCAAGCCATGTCTCTAACACACAGCTTTTTAATGATATTTTTCATGTTGTAAATAACAAGCCTTATGTGTACCTTCTGACCCCCGATGAATGACAATGTGTCACTAACCATATTAAATATTAGATTACCAAAATCCTGTTGGTAACATGTTAGATTTTGTTCCTTAGAGTTGACAGTAATATATGACTGTAATGTGTTACACCCGACTGTCGCCTGCTGGAAATTCATTTTTCAGGGGGCCCAAACAAAAACAAAAAAAAACTTACCACATTCAGAGTGGTGCAGACATAATTTTTCTATACATTCGCCACTCAAAAACTTATGCAAGCCAGATTAATAAATGTTAAATTTGTTCAATTTTATCATCACGTAAGCTTTTACGTCTCAGCGTCTGAGCTGAGCAAAGATCAGTTTGCACCGGTCTTATCTGCTCGACTTCCAGTCTTTCTTCCTGCTGCGAAGGTGAAACCACACTGAATGCATTTAAAGAGGTTGAAAACAGGAAGGTGACGGGAGATTAAAGATAGTTTCAGAGTTGTTCCATAAACATTTCCCTTAATATCAGAACGATATAAAGAGAAGAAGACGTCCGACAAATAAATAAACGATATTAAAACTCATCGATCAATATTTAACATGTTACTTTAAACCTTAATGATTTAAATAAGCCATCTTTGTCTGTCATGTCTTGTTAGTTTTCTGTTTCCGGGTCAGTCACAGAATATCTAAAGCACTTGAACAGCTCCATTAATTACGGATTCATTGATCTTCATAAACGGCACACTAAACTCACTTAACTTACAAGGTCGATATTTTTCAAAAGGATAATTTTTGGAATACTCCAGAAATTAGTATTCGGTGTATTTTCCTAACTCACCCAAATCTGAAGCTTGACCCGCTTGTCCTTGCAGTAGATGGTCTTGACTTTGAAATCGATGCCCACCGTGCTGACAAAGGCCGAAGTGAAGGAATCATCTGCGTAGCGGAACAGGAAGGAGGTCTTTCCCACGCTGCTGTTGCCGATGATCAGCAGCTTAAACATGTAGTCAAAGTTTTGGTCAGCGGCATCTTTGTGTTCCTGGCCTGGTAGTGTGTTTCTGGTGAGCGCCATCTGTCAAATGACGTAGGACAAAAGCAGAAGGCCGGTCTCTCAACCTCCCAACTTCAGAATTGGGACAAGTCATTTGTAAAAAAGTATCCAACAGTTTATTCAACATATGTCCTAAAATCACACTCATCCATCCTGCACAACCACAAATTCACAATATATATGCTGGATTTGATCTCAGCTCTTCACTCATCCTGAGGCAGGGGATGCACTTATGATCATGAACAGACTTCGCAAACA
This sequence comes from Antennarius maculatus, assembly GCA_013358685.1. Lineage (NCBI taxonomy): Eukaryota > Metazoa > Chordata > Actinopteri > Lophiiformes > Antennariidae > Antennarius > Antennarius maculatus. The sequence continues at coordinate 21,299,765 of CM023612.1, forward strand.
AACGCTGACATGGTGTTATCTCTTTGAAAGACATGTATAATCCACAGCAGCAAACATGCCAAATAATCTTTATTCTAGTTTCTCCTCTGCAAAGATTTACTGCTCCTCTCAGCTTGGGATATAACTGTTGATTGGACAAGTTTTGCTTTTGGATCGTTAGTCAGACACAAAAACACTTTTAAAGATGCCACATCAAACTTCTGGATTTTTTTCCCTTCAACTAAAAACTAAATGTCAGGTATTTACTCAGGTGATACATAACCTTCGCTCATGAAAACATGCGGCTAAGAATCTGAAAGCCACATTAGAATTAGCATTTGACATGATTAATGCCTGTGATTTGACTCGATGTGGCCTCTCTAGTCCATTTGGCTCATTTAAAGAGTGCAGGGTTGTGTGTGTGTGTGTCTGTGGTGTGTTTTTGTGTCTGGGGCAGACAGTACTGTTGTGTTCAAATGTGAGGAGGAATCTGAACTATTTGGGAATTTAAGTTAGTGCCCACTTGGCTGAAATCCATCCATAACCAGCAGTTGTTGATATTGGTAAATGGATGTGTTGTTTTGAAATGGTTCGTCTTCCTCCCTCATCCCTCTTAGCTCTCATTCCTGCGTTATGAATCTCCACCAGTGTATGCTTTCTCCCACCCATCTTCTCTCCTTCTCTTACTCCTCCCTCCGGCCTTTTGTCACATGTTGTAAAAACTGAAGGGGTCAATGGATGCTGATGGTGGGCAAGGAGTCACGTTCTCCTCCAATCCCATCTGACAATTCCCTGACACTCCTGTACTCCCAATAAACACACACTCAGTCGCTCATTTATCTTCCTTTCCTCTTTCTCATATTCACACATACCTCCTGTCATCATCCAGCCAAAACTACCTCTCTCCCCACTCGGTCCTTCCTCCATTTCTCTGAATCATACACTGCCAGAAACATCCATTAATCCCTCCACGCCCCACTGCACCTCCTCCAACCCCCCCTCCCTCGGTCAGATCGGTGCCACGACCGTCACTGACTGCAGGAATCACTCTGGGGAAAAGCTCAGCATAAGACCATGAAAGAGAACTGTTCGCAGTGCTGCCACACTATCTGCGATACAATGTTATTCACGCATGCGTACACACGGATAATAAAAGTACTTTCAAAACCTTTTTGGAGGAGATTTAAACGCCAGAAGCATAAGAAATGTTATCTTAACTCACAAAAATCGCATCATAACACCGATTTCTTAACGGCAGATGTTGACTTCTGTTCTGAAGTTGTTGATGGATTTACTGGAAGCTGGGCGTGGATTTCACTACTGACATACTGGATCATGACACTGCTTGTTGATATTTAAATCTAATTATTACACCAAGAAAGCCGATATACTAGACATATAAAAGTTCATATTCTAAGACGTAGGGTGACATTGTTTACGTTACACCTTAAAGTGACTGAACGACGAGCTGATGACATTTCCTTTGACTATAAAAAACTGCGTAAAAAGTCACTCACGCTCCTCCACCGATGTTCCTCCAGAGTGCGCGTCGCGGTCGTGCGCTCCTGCTCCTGACGCGCCGCTCCCGGATCTCCAGACTTGCGTGTGCCCGTCAACACGCAGCGTGGAGGCAGTGGAGTCAGCCTCAGTCCAAGAACAGTCTTCACTCTCTGTGGAGACTTTCAAAATAAAACACCCTCACTTCTTTCAGTCCCAAAATTAAAAAAAACCTATATTAAAACATCGGCCGATGTAAAGAAAAAAAAAAAACAAACAAACAAAAAAAAAAAACGCTGCATTTTGAGAACTTTTGACAACGTGAGTGACTTTTACGCAATTTTCTAATCGGTTTGACAACATAGTTGTCAAAGTTTTTTTTTTTTTTTTTTTTTTTTTTTTTTAAGGATAGTTACGCTTGTAACTAATGGAATTAATACAGACTTGAGAAAACTGTCTGACAATAAAAGTTGTTTCGTACGTTCCCAGACTATTCAGGTGAAAATTTTCTAATTGCTTGATTAGATCGATCAACTGTCGAAAAACGCGATCAATATGAAATGATAAAATACATGACATATAAAATGCAACGCGTTGAATTTAAGCAGCTGTTTGACCAATTTAACCAATCCTGAATCGCCAAAAAAAAATAAAAAATGGACAAGTATCGACTAATTATTTCAGCAACAACAATGTGGTTTTGATAAGTTTTTTTTTTTTTTTTGAATGGTCACTTCTTGCCCAAATCAGTCAAGATTGAATGGCATTGACTGCTTAGAGTTTCCTGCATTTAAACCTCTGTCGGCTAAGCGACGGGTCAGGCGGCATCGTTTTGTGTGCTGAATGGCGCAAACATGACGCAAAGGACGCACAACAAACTCATGACCTCACAGTTAAATTGCTCAGTTATACACCGTGGAAGAAATACAGCATCTGATTTCAGAGTCTTAACATTCCCATTTGTTACGCCAAAGTTCTATGCATTAATGGCTGAAATATTTTGATTGTTTAGACAAATCGGTTCTTGTCCTGAACAATCATCAGCCTGGCTGCTGAGTAATGGATTCATGCACACAGGCTCGGTTAATCATGTCTACACAAGCTCACCTCTACTTGTCTTTGTATCAATAAACATTGAAAACAGTGGTGTGTATTCTCAGCATGTGTGTTTGTGTGTGTGTGTGTTTGTGCTGTAAGACTGAATTTTAGTAAATCACACTGGACCAAGTGAACCTGGAATCAAAAAGGTTTTATTGTTTCTTGGCAAAAGAAATTTGCTGAAAAAGAATTTGTACACCGTAAAAAATATAATTATGGGCTTTTGTATTTCGACTTGGACAAGGTCAAATTCAACTGGAACTTAACCAACATATAAACGTAACTTATGAAAAACGTGTATCATGTTATCGAAAGTTTAACTTCAGGGGAGAACTGCATTGACGTAATGTCAACCTGTGACACAATATAAGTCAACATAAAGGTTTTAAGAGCATTAGCAAATCTATTGTTGAAATTATCTTATTCTTAGACTTCTGAAGCACTAATACTAGAGTGGACCATAGTTTGGTAAAATATAACAAATAGCTAAATAGGAACTCCTATCTGCAGAATGAGGTACATAAGTCACATGATAGAGTGTCGTTTACACTGAACAGTCTTATAAATACAAGTTTAAAACAAACTGTCTTCATCCTGAACAGTAAAATTGTCACAAGAACATAAAAAAAAGTCTTCCAAGTCAGAGGTAACACAAAAACAATAACATTTTTAGAACTTTGAGTATCTGCTAACGCTCACTGAGGCACATCATCCTCAGACGCCAGACGAGCAGCTTCCTGGTCTTTTCCAAGGCCGAGCTGGGCCGGATCGTTCTGTGTCCACAACCTCTGAAACTCCTGGATGTAGGGTTGCACCAGATCTGGTTCCTCACTGATGAGGATGTTCTCCCTGTTGATTTGCACCGCTGTCAGTGTCCAGTTGAGGGAGCCAGTGAAGAGGAGCCGCCCGTCCAGCACTGCAAACTTGTGATGCATGGTTTCAGAACCTTTGTGGCAGCGTACACAAATCCCTGCAGATAGACAAAGAGAAACAAAAGAGGGAGGTGGAGAATGATTCTTCAATGCCTTTGAGATGTGCACGTATTATCAATCATTTGCACAAAAAAGAATAATGTGAAAATGAGGTGCTTCAGAGAGCTTTATGGTCATGTTAGTGTTCAGAAGCATGCAGAGATAATGCATATTCCTGTACTTTAGTCCTAGGAGATTCCCTTAAATTAAAAAAAAAACATTGTAATGGTGTCCTCAGGAGTTATAGTCAAGTAAGACAAACAAATGCATTTAAAGTTCTTCTGAAAGTATCACTTCACAGACAAATTAACCCACTGCAATACTGTTTCATCAAAATTCAGCATTAACAGCAGTACAATGATCTGGATGTCAGTATATTTTACTGGTTTGATTTCTCCTTTGGATGTTTGCAATGATCATTTTTGGATATGCAAAAACACAACTTGCCAAATAAATCAAATGTCACTGAAAGTTTACTGTGAAACACAAATCTAATTTAGCTTTCTAAACTGTGTGGTGGAAAACTGGCCTTGTATAGTTTAGGATTAATAAAATGTAAAAGCAGGAAGGAATGAAATGGTCTGTGAATTTTTTTGAATGAGCTCAAAGGAAAAAAAAAAAAAAGTATTTCTGCAGAAAAGTCAAATGCATGGACGGCATCTCACCACGAGATCTCAACCGTGTGTTCTTAAACATGGATATGTGATATGCAGCAGATAACAGATTTCCTGGAGCCTACAGTATGAGGTGGGACACAGTAAGTTTCATGATACTGTACGTTATAGATTACCATAACAAGCTGCATCAGTTATAGAAAATATAGATCAAATATTGAATGCTTTGGTAACCTTTGGTGCATTTTCCCCTCAGCTGTTTGAAATGTAAACCACCTAAGACAGACTCATTACCGGTGTAGAGGAGTCGCTGTGTCGACTATCACTATTTACACTACAATGCAGATAAATGTCAGAGGGAGATTAGATACTCTTATGTTCTCTCTTGAAAGGTTAAGTGCATTTATAAGAAAGAAAAGCACAATACTAGACGGTGCAAATTCTGCTCAACACTGTGGATGCCTCTAATGGCTTTTCAAAACATTTTCAGCTCAGTGTGACGAAGGCAAAAATGATGGGAAAATATAAATGCAACTTTTAATTTTAGCTTCATGTTTCTCCACATGTGATGTGACAGGACGTTCCATGAAGATTAGCTTTCTCCCCTATCAGCTCCTACGAGCAACAGTAAATACGTCCCTCATGTGGGAAACATTTTAAAAGCAAATGCTGTGCCGTCCAATCCAGCGGCACATACTGGGTTTTTGTCACAATCAGCAGCTTGTCTACAAAAGATTTCTGCAGATAAAAGTCACAAATGCAGAATGACCAGTGGAGCTGATTGCCCCCTTGCGCCAAAGTGGTTCACACAAGGGTTTGCAGTCAATAAACACACACATTTTGAGGCACTTTGTCTAATGAAATTGACTGCTGGGTTGCCAATTTCCAACTTAGCTAATTCTTATTCAACCACATGCTGCAGCACTAATTTACAAAATGCAAAGAACGGAAAGAGAAAATGAGACTGTGTGGCTCTGACATGAGATGCAGAATCTTTTAGAGCTCTGAGAGCAAATTTCCTCCATCTTCTTGATGGTAGCAGAAACACATTCCACAGCATCATTTCTCTATTCATCACAAAGGAATCCTATGAGACAGAGACACTGACACAAATAAACATTTTGGGATGAGTAAAACCAGAGCCAGACTTCATGTATTTCAGATCTGTCCAATTTTACTCCATAGAAGTTGGTTTGAAATTTACTGCGCAATAATATTTCAATAAAAGCTGAAAATGTCCCCTTAGCCCTTTACTTGTGATTATTCATGCCATGAGGTCGATTTATCATAGTGTCAGCATGAAAATACATACTTCATAATAATTAAATTCAGCTCTTTCCCTCACCGGCTTTGCGGAGGACTCCTATCTGGGAGCCGGTGACAGCAGCGTAGTTCTTGTCAGAGAGGACTCGGATGGTGACGCCTCTGCTGCGCAGAGCAAGTAAAGCCCTGCTGAGGTCCATGTTGGAGAAAGCAAAGATACACAAGTCCAGAGAAGAGGAAGCCGACATGATGCGCCGGAGGAGACGGGAGAATGAGGTCTCTATGCCATGAGGCAAAGAGCAGAAACAAGAACTGGAGGAGCAGAAAAAGAGAAAAAGATATCTTAGTGTACAATCTGCTGATATTCTGTAGGAGATGATCTGATTTCTGTTTACAATAGACACATCACTGCTGATCCGTGTTTTCCAGACAGTAAGGAAAATGACTGTCAGGCAACAATAGCTCTACTTAATTAGTTCTGAATAGTGTTCAACCAACTCCGGTGGTATTGTTCATTTTTATAGTTTAATTTGGTTTAATAGATGTAATCTGTCTTATTATCGTGACAAAAGAATAGTCCTGTCAAGTTGAAAACATCTGGGACTGAACATATGGAAACCAACTGGGCTGTGAGCAGTTGCGTAGCACCCCTTAGCAGTTGTGTAGCACCCCTTATCTCAGTGCGATGATTGTGTAACCGTTACCGTGGTGAAGAAGGGGTAAAGATGTGTTCCAAACAGGATGTTTCTGAGGGGAAGAACAGAACCTCATTGAGGTTTCTAGCAGGACTGAGTCGACAGAGAAGCCAGGCAATCAGCTCCGCGCTGAGGGAGAGGACCACCACACCCAGGCCCACCGTCTTCACGGTCCACATCACTCACTGCCACAGCACAGCCAAACACCTGTGTAGGAACTGAACATGGATTCCATTAAACTAATGCTTCATGTCTTACAGACATTTAGAACCCATCAAACCACCCGCAGATGTAGCACATCCAATAGATAGATAGATACTTCATTAATCCCTGAGGAAATTGCACATATCCACTGCTCAGGCATTACATAATGAATAAATACTGGATAAACACCAGGAGAAAAAGAAACACTGACACACCAGGACATACCACTAGACATACACTGCACTAACAGACACATGCAGCACTAACAGGACATATACTAAACTAAAACTAAAATATAAACATTATAAAATAAAATAAAAATGAAAAGTAAAATAAATAACATAAAATAATAAAATAAATAAAATGATAATAAAATAATAAATAATAATAAAATAAATACAGAACATTTAAAACTGCAGAACTCTGATGTTGTTGAATTGTGTTCAACACACTGCTTACATATTGTATTTATAGTTTTATGGGTGCAGAAAAAATGAAATCCACATCCTCGCTGCCACACAGCAGCGTCTCGTTAGCTGGAGAAAGCGGGTAAAACTAGCACTTGTTCCACTATGGCACTGATTGGTCCCGTTAACAAAATAAACACTAAACACCACGAGGAAAGAAAATGACACAAACTTTTAAATCAAATCAACTCTGAAGATGTTTCGAGTCTCTCCAGTTTGTTGAAAACAAATAAAAAAAAAAAAAAAGGTATCTCCCCTACCTGGACGTCTGTCGCCACCACGCGGGACTCTGCTGTGTCAAACATTGTGACGTCACCACTTTGGCTTTGGTCTTTAATTGACGTGTGGGCGAACCAATGGCTGCCCGCGGATGCCTGGCCTCTAAACCAATCATTTAAGGCAAACGTTTCCGACTGCCGGGTCCACTGCAAGTAGTTCCCTACGACCACAACGTGTACTTTCTACAACGACAGGTAAACAAAATTAAATTTGTGATAGATGTAACGATTCCATCGCTACAACTTTGAAAGCTGCAGATAGTCAAGACATATTCAAAGATGGTTCGTCACCAGTCCAGCTAACCCATCTTTGTCTTATTGAAAGGCTTATGAGCCGGAGACAACAACAAACGTGCTAGTCTGCTAACTTTGGTTACCAGAACTATGGTGCGTCTGCTTCTGACCGGTCGTGTTCTTATCTAGAGCTCTTTATTACTCTTCTGCACCGTGTGATTTATTTTAGTCGATAGTGATCACACGTTACTCATTGCTCCCGCTTTCCTAGTAAACGCTTATCTTTGTTCCTCTCATTTAAACGTAATTCAGTTTGTGTATAATGGGTCGCCGCAAGTCTAAAAGAAAGGCCCCTCCAAAGAAGAAGATGACGGGCGACCTGGATTCCCAGTTTACCTGTCCCTTCTGCAACCACGAGAAGTCATGTGATGTCAAAATGTACGTTAAATGCAATTAAATGTGTATTTATCCACTACAATGTTTCATCTTTAATGTCTTAAGGTGGCTTTTTTAAAAAAAAAAAAACAACAAACCCTCTATGTCTGATATTTCTGTCAACAGGGAGAGGAGCAGAAATACTGGAATCATTTCATGCACAGTCTGCTTGGAGGAGTTCCAGACACCCATCACCTGTATCCTTATTCACACATGATTTTACAAAGCATCACCACGTTCTCTTTCAAATAATCATAAAACCAAAAGCAAAATGTTGCAAAACTTTAATTCCTATTTTAAGAAAAAAAAACCCCAAACATTTAAGTTATTAACTTTTCTGCAGAAAGTGTTGCTTTTGGTTATGGTTCACCAAATTATGTCATAAACACCCTTGAACTCGATTTCCTATTTGATTAAAACTGTATCCCATAAGAGGACAGCGTAGTTCATGCGATGACAGAAGAGGTTAAATTTACAATAGAAACCACGTCAGGAAAAAAAAACCTTAAATTACATCTTAGTTAAATTCTGCAATGAGATATGCAACAGGCAACAGAGAACCATAGACAACCTTATTGCCACACAATCACACAGTATGCCCCTTCTGAGTGTTATGTATTTACTGTCTGTAATGCTAAATGCACAATATAGACTCATTTACGTAATGTTTATGTTTGTCTCGTCTGACACATAATCAGACGTAAAATAATGACTTAATAAAACTCTTAAGTGCTGCCCGTTCATCAGCAGTCACTCTCAAAGTAATTAATCTAAAACAAATCAACATAAATTTCGGTTGTTCCCAGCACCATCAATAGGATATGTTGGTCTGTATTTACATTTCAACCATTACTTCCATCCTTAACAAATTTAATCACTAATTTCCTCTGGACGTACTACAATAGTGTTTTGTTTTTTTGTTTTTTTTGCCATGCACCCATTGTAAGGTTTAGCTTCAAATATTTTTTGTGTGATGAAAGGTTTTCGGTTTAATTATACGAAAATACACATTATTAATTCACAAGGTGCTCAAATTAGGCTAGTTTTAATATCTCGTATTATCTTGCATTGAGAATGTGATTACTGTACTGCTGTAGGAGTGCTGCTCGCCTTCAGCACAGTAAATAAGAAATCATTCCAGTAAACATTAACACTTTGTTTTCTCTTCTGCTTTCCTAAGGTTTTATCATTCTTCTCTAACATAAACTCCTGAGCTACAAAAATTGCTTTTGTCCTTAATAATGTCCTCAGATCTATCAGAACCCGTTGATGTGTACAGCGATTGGATAGATGCCTGCGAAGCAGCCAATCAGTGACCCGTTTGGAGCTGGATGTCATGTTTCTAGAGGAATTATTGGAACATGACTGGTGATCCTGAGCCCATCGCAGTTGAGGGCAATGAAAACTTAACTGTTCATAGGTTTCTATACGGTCATCTGAGCTCCACAGCTGTGTGAACAACAGTTTCACCCATAAGACCTGCTGCACAACATTGCTGTTTGGTCCCTGATGTCTTCTGATTTCTCCTCTTTGTCTTTAAATCTGCTCATCCTGTAAATTTCTGAGATTTACTACATTTTTCCACTCAATTAAAATAGAATGCATGATGATTTTTTTTTTTTGATGGTTCTTCAAGGTTCTTAAGGCGCATTGAGCAGAAGCCTTTAAAAAAATCATAAAGAAATTATGTCATGCTTTTTATTTTATTTTACCTGCTACAAAGCTCAAACTGCATAAAATCATCCATTAATGCTGCAGTTTAAAAGAATGAGTTTCTTTTTTATCTTTCAAACATGAAATTCTGTTTACTTTTAATGAGAAAGAAATGTGTGAATGTGATGATACTGACACAAGATGAAAATTGAACTCTCATTTTTTATAATTTTGAAAGAAGCAAAAGGATCTAAATGTCTCTGCAGGCTGTGTAGTTTGTCATGATGAAATGGGTTGTTTTCCACTGTTGTTTAATATGCTCAGCTCTCAAACCCTTAAAGATAGTTGAGTCACATGAGTTCATTCCACTGAGGGACGAAGGAAAATGTGAAAGCTTGAAGTCTAGCTACTTGATTGAACAACTGTAAAGTAATTTTAAATCATTTAGTTGTACCCATTTTGGATTGATTTTAGCTTACATTTGTTAGACAAACATTTTTACAAGAAAAAAAAAATACAGATTAAGTTATTAGTTCAAAGTATAATTGAACCAAGTATTGACATCAGCTTTTCATTATCTCTTCCAATGTATTTGTCTGTTAGAAGGATTACTTAAAAAAGTTCTGAATGGATTTATTGATTTGTAATGTTTTTTTTTTTTCTTTTGTTGAAGTAGGGTGTGGCCCAAAGCTTAATCTATGAGACTGGTGTGATCATGTGGTATTAGGATAGATTTATACTTGTAACATAATGGATCATGCCTACAATGCATAGACATATTATGGCTTCCCCATAAGATCTTTCTGACATCACAGTCTGATCTTGAGGCCAAAAATATGATCCAGAATGTCAGTACAAGATTCACTATTGTAACATAACCAATACTGTTACAGACTGCAACAAAGTGAAATATTACAACCTTATTAGGTGCCGTAAAGGTGAGCAACTGGTTTCTTAAAATTGGATTGTCACATTCTTAGACAGTTCGCTGTATGATCTTTCTGCCTCAGGTCAAATGGAGTTTTCCACTAATGGGGCCATCTGTGTTCAATCTTTTTTTTTTTTTTTTTTAGATTTTTAATGTGGATTGTGAGGAGTGTGGTCTTGGAAATAAAGGAGCAATAAGACTTGATACCAGTTAACTGTTGATTGGTTTTCTTTTAATTGCATGATAATAGTAAGTGTGTCATCTTGATCAAGCAGAGGACATAGTGATAAATTTCTTCCATGAAAATTTCCAGCTGAACCAGTAAGCAGTGAGCAAAAGATCTGACTGTATTGCTCCACTCTTCTAGATTTATTCGCTAATATCAGTGTGTGGTCAGCTGTAACAAAAAAAACCCCCCCAAAAAACATTGGCTGAAATGGATTTGTGCGCAGTGACACCCTGAGCTGATAAATAAACAACCAAAAACACATATTAACAACCAACCTTTTAAATTTATCAAAAGATTCTGCTGTTTTTCAAAATGTCGAAAGTAAAAGCTTCTCATCTACTCTCCTGTGGCATTTGTGACAGTGACATTTTTAGGAGTCCAGTATCCATTCATTCCCACAGAGCACAGGATGCAGCAGATCACAAATGAAAGAAGACACACAGTGGTAGCAAGGCTTTGCACCAGGCAGCGTTGAGTGATAATAGATGAGATGTGTAGTGCCATCATGGTCGCTCCACCCCAGGAAGAGTGTCCATGCATGCGTGCACTGTTCTGTGTATTGTGTCTGATGATGGACCCCAGCTGGAGAGGTAGTGCCGACGCCTTATGAAACATGCTGGAGGATGATGACAATGGAGAGTGATTATCACTTAGTTTCTCATCTGTCTCTGCATGTCCTCTTCCATTCCCTCCCCCTCTTTCCTGAATCTTGCTTCTTTCCCATTCAACACGCGAGGTCAAGTGTCACCCCATCTCCGTTGTCAAGGCTGCCAATCACCCACACAGTGAGTGCGAGGCAACTGTTGCCAAGGAAACAGAGCAATTCGGTTGCTAGGCACCTGGAGCTGTGCTCACAATAGTCATTTTGTTGCTTAGAAGCACACACACACACACACACATGAGAAAATACACAAAGCCACATAAACGATTTTGCCCAATCAACAAGTTCATGCAACATAAGTGTGAAGATATAAATTATACTTACATATTGTGCTAATAAGAGTTTTGCTTACACAGTAGTAACAAATCATGGCATACCAAAAGGATAAGAGTGTAATTTATCATGGACACATTTGCAAACAAATGCAAATAAATTGCTGATTTTGCAGAGCAATGTTGATTTATCTAATTTATAACACTTTGCAATAATGCTAATGTACCAAAAATGTAATCTAGGACGTTTTATTCTAACACTTTCGCCACTTGATTAGTCTGCATGCTACAGCGTCCAAGAATTCCACGGACCCACACCTCAACTTGATCAATAAAAGACATAAACATCCATCATTCTGACTAAAAATAGTTACACGTAAAATCAATCAATCCTTTATTTCCTCATTGGTACATGGATGTGTAGTGAACCCAGCTAAATGTGTGTGCATTCATTTCGTGTACATATATGAGAGAGGGAGAGCAACATGCATTTCAATTTTCATAAGATTTATCTTTCTCCTATTTATTTAGCGAAAAGCTGATCATGTGATCCTCCGTGCAGTTTATGAAGCCGTATCATCACAACAAAATGCTAAAACAGCAGCAAGCCTTGACGTGTCTCCAACTGTTACTGTCTCCTGTTGCTGCCACAGACATCAACTTAACACATTTTTTAGTGCGAGACATAGCGCCGTGGTTTGATTTTGCGATGGGATAATGGTTGCATGCAGTTGTAATGTGCCATCCTGTGACCAGACATGATGGATTTTGCAAAAATTCTCATTTTTTTCACCCATGTTTTTCTTTTTTAGACCTCAAAATGTTTGGTGTGGTGTGTGAAAGGCTGTGAAAGACACTCCATCAGATGATAAGATTATGGGCTCACTTGTGTTCATGACTGACTGACAAGGCTATGTAATCAAGAAGGTTTGGAATTAATGTCTGAGTCTGAAGACTTTTTTTGTTAAGCTCCCTGAACTAATGCCTGAGGGTTTAGCTCAGTGGAATGCGGCCCTTCTGCAGTGGAGCCTGAATCTTGGCCAGTGAAACAAACTAATTTCCTCCACTTGTGTAAAGACTGACATGGTTGATAAACCTACGATGATAAAAAAAAAAAAAAAAAAAAAAAAAAACCTTTCAGTGCCTAGATTTCATACGGCCAACCTTGAGTGCTTTCTATTTAAAATTCTCTCTGATTGAAGCAAATAAAAAGTCACCTCTGGGTGCTTAATTAAAAACCACCACAAAATGTGTGTGTGTGTGTGTGTGTGTGTGTGTGTGTGTGTGTGTGTGTGTGTGTGTGTGTGTGTGTCATCGCCTCAGCTTTGCTACACCTTTACATGTGTCTGCCTGGTCCCTGTTATTGTACTCTACAGAGCAGATTCCTGCTTTTGGTCCCATGTAGATGAAAAAGCTTCGACTCGACTACGCGTATTCTCAAGCAATAACATCCACATCTGTATTATCAACCCAAGAATACCCGTGGTCGAGACCGGAGCAAAGAGGCCCACCTCCTCCTCTCTTTTCCTTTTCTTTCTCTCTCTTCTCGGCTCTGGACTTCATTCTCGTTTTTGTTTTTGTTTTTTCTGTCTGCATCCCTTCACCTCGTGCACTCCTGAATGAGACTGCATTGTGGAAAGAGGAGAGAGGTCTGTGTGGAGGCAAATTCTTTAAGGACTGCATCTAGGATGAGAGAGACAAAGAAGATCATATTTATCCACAAATAACAATGCAGCAGAGGCTTTTACACATTTCATGTATCCTCCAAGTCACATCTTGAGCTCATCGTTAGACCAATAAGCCGATTGTAAGCTTTATGCAGCGGTCACACACACACACACACACACACACACACACACACACACACACACACACACACACACACACACACACACACACACACACACACACACACACACACACACACACACATACACACACACACACAGGCAGCCTACTATGCATCTTTACCTGAGCTGCACCAAGTAAACAGATTGTGCCGCCAACATCTAGTCCCTTTGCTCTCCCTGGTATCAAGCAACCGTTTAGCCGAGCGCTGAGGGAGAGGGCAGGCTCGCCAATTATCAAATAGGTGTCAGTGTGTGTGAATAGAGAGACTGATTGCAAACAGATGTTCAGTCTTCACCTGCACACCCTCCTTCTAACTCACAGCTTTCCTTCATTCCATTTTCTATCCCTTTCCTCCCTCCCATCTATCTCCGTCTACCCATCTTTGTCTTCTTACTTCAGCATGCCCCCCCCCCCCATCTCATCCCCATGCATCCTCTCTCTCTTCTCCCTTCTCTCTCTTTCTGTCTCTCCCCCTTCTCCCATGGAGAGTAATCCTGACTCTCCCTATACACACTTGCCAATTAGAGACTCGGTAGTTGTCAATCAACAGCTAAAGAGGAGAGAGCAAGAAAGAAGGAGAATCAATGGGAAGTGTGCTTGAAGGTGGTGTGTGTGTGTGTGTGTGTGTGTGGGGGGGTTGCATCACCTACACAGACAGCACCCCCCCCCATGGAAAACTCAGGCTCGTTCACAAACATGATTTGACTCCTTTCTCGTTTCTTTTCCATTTGAACCTTTCCACCATAATCACTATGATCACGCTTTTGTTCTTCTCTTGTCCTGCATCTACCCTTTTCAACCCCACCCCCCCCCCCAGCGCTTCCCTCCCATCGTCACGTCAGTATGTGCTTCCATTCAGTTTCCATACACCTCTCTCTCTGCACACTGCAAAACCTTAACACTCCCAGAAAGTTCTCATTTGCTCCTGACAATCCTCTCACCTCACTCATACCTGTGATTGTCTACATCCTGTCTCGGTGTCATTGCAAGGGAAGTGTCATAAACTAGCTGGAGCCATCACACTGAGAAGATCTTGACACTTGTCTCCCTCATTACCTCTCTACTCCTTTAGTCCTCTCTCCTCATTCACTCTCTACTTTCTCTCTTTTGTCTGTCTTTCTCTTTCTCCTTGCCTATTCTTCTGTCTCGACTGTCCATGTCTGGGCTGCTGCTGATGACAACTCAAGTGGACGTCTCTTCTGTTCTCACCAAGAACTGTGAAGAGATGTACGTAGGTGTCAGAGATCTAGTGTAAAAATACACCCTTGCTGGTGCCCTCCTCGATATACCGGACCGTTCTGGGTCTGCTCATGTCGGTGGAATGTCGGTCTAATTTGAAGATATTCTTGGGTGTAGTTTTTACCTATGTGTGAGTGTTTTGCTTGGAGAGAATGACTCATGTAATGGGTGCAGTTTCACTGACCAGGCCTTTTTTTGTTTTGTTTTGTTTTTGTTTTTTGTTTTTTTATCATCACCTCAATTTTACCTTTCCGCCCACATGTTTACAACCACATCTTCAATCGACTGGATGAAACATTTGTGTCTTGGCGAAAGACGTCTGGTTTGCATTTATACGAAAATCCATTTCCTGAATTGACTTGATTTAAAGTGGACTGGCTCCAGCTTGGAGGGCCTAATGAAAGGCAATCAGTCTGTGTTTCATATTTATGTCTGACGCAACAGACTTATCAATCCTTTAATGTATCTGGTGTTTCAGATAGGATGCAGAATCACAAGTGGCTTGTGCCAGAGGCAAACACAAGGCAGGATTGAGATGGAGACAGACTGAGCGGATGCAGGGCAGCTACTTGCACATTACTGCTTAATTGCTCGGAACTAAAGGCGTTGTTTTGAGGATGTTTATGCTTATGCCTACAACAGAAAATCTTTCCGCTCATTGTAGCCACACTGTTGAGTCACTATCCAGATAAATAAAATAAATAAATCAATTGATGTTTCAATAACGTGGCTATTGGAACAATTTCAGTCTAGAGTGCAGAAAAACAATCTGAACATCATCCCACATAGCCAAACTTGGAGTGACAAAGTTGACTCTGGTTTTTCTTAATCCGGTTGGGCCTGCTCAGCTTCCAGTTGGCCTACTAGCCCACATAAGAAGACCAAGCCACACAGCACTGTAAAGCTGCAGATCGCCAGCACCTGTCCTCTACGTGACAGGCGTGGATATCAAGCTTTTCTTTGTTGGTAAATACATCTGCTTCCACTCACAAGGAGAAGCCAGTTCAGGGGAGAGGCAAGCGTGGATTGAATCTTTTACCCGTTTCCAGGGAGTGTGAAACAGATCTTTTTTTAAACATTTTTTTTTGCAACCATCTTCATTTTATATCTAACAGGTTATAAGAGGAGGAAGAAACGCCAAGACCATATTGCGCTCCGTGTAGTATAGTCATCAAGTCGTTTGATGGGGAACTTAGGGCTCATGCTGATGGGACCAACCTGTTTTCATCATAAGGCGTGTCAGAGACAAATTCATCTTTTCCTCACTTCGGGATTTGTCAGCAATGATCTATCTATAAGTCGCTGGATTTGTGTAAAAAAAAAAAAAAAAAAAAAAGCGATGTTGCCCTGCGAACTGTGAAGGAAAAAAACAAGATAAAAAAAAACAAAAAATAAAACACCGTTTTCCACGGTAAAAAAAAACCAAAAAACAAAACGTAAAATATAACTTACCGCTATTCGTCCACCTTTAATTGCGCTCCGGAAGAATCAGTTCCATATGCCACACATTAAATCCATTCTGGGGAGTGAGAACGGGCTGTAGCCGCGCAGGGAAACGCCCCCCTCCTCACCGCCATCCCTTTCTCTCCTGGACGCTCCTCATCCTTGCTTGTTTGGAAATCACGTAACCTCTCCTTGTTTTTTTTTTTTTTTTTTTTTTTTGCTTGTGTTTTTTTTGTGTGTGTGTGTGTGTGTGTGCTTTTTCCTGTACTCCCATCGAGGGGAGGGATAAAGCCTATGCAGCAGGATCAGCATCCCATGTAACTCAGCTTCAACCTCTCACCTCCTCATTCCTCCCCCTCCTCTTCCTCCTTCTCCTCCTCCACCGCCTCCTCTCCTCTCTCTCTCTCTCTCTCTCTCTCTCTCTTTCTCTCTCTTGTCCAGCCCTGACGTCGAAGAGCGTGTCCTATAGTGAAGCGGTTCCCAACCCAAGGGTTCGATTTTGATAAAAAAAAAAAAAAAAAAAAAAAAAAAAACCAGAAAAAAATTGATCTATAAGGTCTTTGTAATTCCAAACGAACGAGAACCGTTTTAGTGATCCAAAACAGTACATATCGCAAACATAACAGGATACTTTTGCTGAATACTGCAGAATCAAAATGATATAACTCCAAGCATCTTTGTTACTTTTGTAGAAACGCTTTTGCTTTTAAGACCTGTTGCAAACGTGATGCATAACCAGGCTCCACCCTCTGGGATCATTCCTGAGAAATATTGGCCTTGACCTCATGAAAAAAAAAGAAGACTCCAGGTTTGTAATGCTTCCAATTTTATTTACATGAGCCACCTTCTTCAAACCCTACCAGATATTTTTTGTAGGACTCCGGAGACTCTGGAGAATGATCCAGGACCTTTTCTGAAATCATGTTTTTGGATGGGTTCCAAGGACAGCTTGGGATCATTGTCTTTTTGGAATGCCAAAAAACACCCAAGATGGAGCTTCCTCACTGATGGCTGTCCTTCTAGGGTTTCCTGATAGTTGATGGAATCTCATCTCCATCCTTTGCATGCCACAGGTTTCCTGTGTCCAGGAAGCAAAGCAGCCCCGGTGCCATCAAGTCACTGCTGTGCTCCTTTGTTAGGGTTTTCTTTTCAGCACAAGCTTTACTTTCCCTCCCACGGACATAAATCTGATCCAAAAGTTACAGTTTTATCACATTTCTTCTGAGAGCCAAATCTCAAACGTCTGTGGTGTATCTAGAGGTTTTTGAGCAGACCGAACCTAAACGGAAACAAGTGCTTCTAAAAAAAAAAAAAAAAAAAAAGCTGACATTTCAACGCAGTCCGGTAAATATGCTTATGAACAAACTTACCCGTTCTGATCAGTTTAAGCTTTCAAAAAACAGCTGATTATTACAGGACTGCAAGTCAGTCAGAACAATGCGCTGCTATGCAGTTGTGAACTAAACATAGTAGCATATTTGATTTCAAATATAAAGCAATGTTACTGTGACTCATCAATTCCTCCTCCAAAGCTCAAATATATTTTTGAAAAAACAGAGCTGAAAAACATAATTGTCAGGCTGGAACACTTCTGAGATCAGCAATTTTTAAGATCGAGAAAAGTAACTACTGAGCTGTAGAGAAATCTATCGAGTTCCAATGTGGTCACTCATGATATTCGATTACTGTAGTATATTTTTGGGGCGGGTTTATCACAAATGTCAACAACAAAATATAAACTAAAAATAGCAGCACATTTAGTTTTGAATGTTCATCAAATACCTGCTGCAAGGTAACCATGTGTAAGCAAAGCCTTCACAAAACATGCCATGGTGACAAGGTTAGAAGGTTGGCAGGGTTAGCAGGGTTATTGATGAAACAACCACGGAAATGACAAAGCAAGGAAGAACAGATCCCATCTCAATGCCTTAATGCAACAAAATGGACTGTGAGTGGATGAAGCCTGCTACAAATTTAGCAACATCTTATGTACAAATGTGTACTTGTTCTTATAAGGCAGGGTGTTGAACATTGTCGAGATGGTAGTATCATTAAAAGGAGCATTTTGTGTCAACTGAGGAAAAAAAATTCTAACCCGTTGCGCTGAGCAGTGACACTGGAGAGTGATACAGTTGAAAGTTTGCTCCTGGTAAGGTCACCCATGGCGGGTAGGTCTCTAGGGTAGGTTCCAGACAAACGAAGACCTCAGCATGTCGGCACACTGTGAGGTGGCAGTCCCACCAGCCGACTACCCTGCGGAGGGCTAATAAGCCACCCAAAAGAAACCCTTTGTTATGAAACTGACCAGAAAATGAAACCGGACTGCTCAACAAGATAATTGACCCCAGCCTGCCCCCGACCAACAAATACAGATCAATCTTCGTTGTACGACCCGTGTCGCCACATGGAACAGCCAGACACTCCTTCGCCCAGGAGCTGCTACTCTGCTGTCCCGAGAGCTCAGCCGCTATAACATCAGGGCTTTGTGAAGTATAATGGCAAGGCAATGGCAAAACAACAGCAGGAGACCACTGCTACATCTGGAGCATCCCGGAGAGACGGATAGGCCTCTATGGCGTGGCACTTGCTTTCCCAAAGGCCCTCCATAAGTGCCTCATCAGCTGGACTCTTCTGAGCAAGAGACTGTTGTCGGCCTGCTTTTCCCACAAACACGGCAAGATGACAGTAATTGTTGCCTGTGCTCCCACCAATGTCGCTGATGGGGATGTGAAAGATGCCTTCATTGACCAACTCCATCAGGCTGTTGGCCAAGCCACACCACACGACATCACCATTATTCTCACTGACGCCAATGCCACTCTTTCCAGCAGTAATTGATCCACAGACTCACTTGTCGGCACAACCTTTGCTGACAGGCTAACAAACGACAACGGTTACTGCCTTCTCCTTCTCTGCCATCACAACAACCTCTGAGTTGCTGAACCCTGGTTTCCCCCGGAAACTGATTCATTACTGGACATGGTACAGCCCAGATGGTAGAACCAGGTAAACGTTGGACGACATCCTCATCTCCCGACGCTGGAAGTCGTTTGTCACCAACTGTCGTGTGTGCAGAGGAGCAGAGGTTGGCAACACTGACCACCACCTGCTGGTGGCCCAGCTTAAGTTGAAGCTGCAAGCCAACCAGCACACCAAGACTCAACCTCACCTGGACTCCTCCCTACTCAGTGATCCAAACATCGCCACTGAGTTCAGTTGCTCCATCCGCCGCACTTTCAATGCCCTGGGGACAAAGTGATGGACTGGCAGACCCTCAAGGATAGTGTCATCCAGTCAGCTCATAATGTCCTTGGGTGCTCCTGATCCTCCCCCCAAAAGCCTTGGATATCGGAGAGGACACTTCACATCTTCGACCGGCAGCGCCAAGCCAGGCTCCAAGGCGACCTGACCGAGTACCGGTGACTGAACCAGCAGCGCAATGTGGCCATAGCTGAGGACAGAGAGAAGTTCTGGCAAGCAGAAGCTGAGCACCTAGGGTTTACGGCCAATATCAAAAACATGAGCAGTGTCTTCACTCTGCTTTACCAAGCCCGCAATGGTCCACGCATCAAAATAGCCCTGGTGAAAGTCTCTGGTGGAACATCATAACAACTGAAGCAAGCTGCTTCACACGCTGGAAAGAGCACTTCAGCCTCCTTTTGCAGCACAGCTCCACCCCAGCTGATCCCACCATCCTCGCGGCTGCAGAAGCCACAGTCCCCAGCGACGCCTCCAGTACAGAACCGATCACACCGGAGGAAGTCAAAGCCGCTCTGAAAAAACTGAAAAACAGGAATGCCCCCAGCATCTGTGCAGTAACGGCTGTGATGCTAAAATCTGGTGGTGACAGTATTGTTGAGTGGCTCACCTACAGCTTCAACCATATGTGGGAGACAGAGAGGCTTCCCAGTGACTGGACCAGAGGAGTCATCCTACCTACCTTACTGGAAACGTGAGGATAACAGGCTAGTCTGCAGCAACCACAGAGCAATTACACTTCTCTCCATCCTCGGCAAGTTCTTCACCAGGATCTTACTCACCTGTGCTCTCCCAGCCATCAGAAGTTGTCACCGTCTCCAGCAGGCTGGCTTCATGCCTAACCACTCCACTACAGACGACATCTCCGCTGTTCGCCTGCTCATAGAGAAGACCCATGAATTCCGCAAAGATTACCATCTATATATCGGGTTCATCGGTGCCTTTTGACACCCTCTGCCATGTCTCGCTCTGGAGTATCCTACAGACCGTTGGAGCACCACCTAAGATCGTTGCCCTGCTCTAGCTGCTCTACAGCAACGCAGAGAGCTGTGTCCGTATCAACGGCAGAGACTCCGAGTGGTTTCCCATCTCCAGTGGCGTTCGCCAGGACTGTGTGGCCACTTCTGACCTTTTTAACTTCCATCATTGACCATTTGATGTCCAGGGTCTGTGAGCGAGTCCCCGGGATGTCCCTCGGAAACTACCACCTGACCGACCTGGAGTATGCTGACGACACCATCCTGCTCAGCACATCCTACAGCCAGCTGAGAGACGCCCTGGACATAAACAGAGAAGAGGCAGAGAACCTTGGCCTTCAAGTGAGCTGGACTAAAACCAAATTCATGTATGTCGGTGATGGACCAGATCCACCTCCCCTGCAGCTCGGTGATGACACTGTGGAGCCTGTAAAGAGCTTTGTGTATCTGGGGTCCATAGTGACGGACAATGGAGACCTTAAACCAGAGATTCCTGCAGAAGAGCTCTGGCAGCATCAGCTCTGCAGTCTCTCTGGAAGCCACTCTGGCTGCATCTCGCGCAGGACGAAGCTCCGAACTCTGCTCCGAACTCTGCTCCGAACTCTGCTCCGAACTCTGCTCCGAACTCTGCTCCGAACTCTGCCTTATTCTCCATCCTGCTCAATGGAACAGAAACTTGGCCTTTAAACAAGACCCTGGCTGCCATTATAGATGGCTTTGATAGCAGGGCTCTCAGAACCATCAAAAACATCAGGTGGCCACAGCGGGTTTCCGACAAAGCACTTAGAGCCCGCACATGCCAGTGCAGAGCATCTTGTCAGGCTGCGCAACGTCGCATCCACTGGTGTGGTCATGTTCTCCACCTTCCCCCTGATCACCCGAACAAGAGCCATTCTCCTAAGGCCACAGGCTGGAAACGACCTCGAGACAAGCCCTGCACCCGATGGCTCGACGTCATTGTGAGCAACCTCCGACAACAGGGAGTCATTGTGGAGGATGCAGAGCAGCTGGCACAAGACCGCTAGCGCTAGAGAAAACTGG
Source organism: Antennarius maculatus (assembly GCA_013358685.1). Lineage (NCBI taxonomy): Eukaryota > Metazoa > Chordata > Actinopteri > Lophiiformes > Antennariidae > Antennarius > Antennarius maculatus. Next base: position 21,321,052 of record CM023612.1, read on the forward strand.
CTCATTTGGTTGGCTCAATGCACAGGAGCCCTACTGACTGACAGACTGCGCTGAGCCATTTAAACTGTGTAATTTGGTTATTGGAAAAAGCTAATATTTCACCAGTTAAAGTCCACACCTCGACCTGGTATTGCAGTATCTCCTCTGCGATGCTCTGGCATCATGTCCGTAGCATCTCCCTGCTTAATAAGTAAGTCCGCTGGGATAGGCTCCAGCAACCCCTGTGACCCTCAAAAGCGGAATAAGCGGTGAGGAAAATGAATGAATGAAGGAATAAAGACTGATAAAATATTGATTGTGCCATACAAAGGTAAAATGTCCATTGTGCCATGCCACTGAGAGGATCTAAGGGGAGTCTTTGTAAACTGAGTAGTACATCTCAACACTGAAACACACTGCTGTCTGTCCCGCTGGTCACAGATGGGATGTGTAAGGATGTGAGGTGTTCTCTATTATGCTGAGCTGTTTATGCAGCATCCTTTGCTTAACAATCAACCCAAGGGGCTACACAGCACAGTGCCAGCCTTCTTCAGCATGCTGTTCGGCCTCTTAGAGCCAGTAGCACAGGTGCAGGAGTCCCAGCGGATGACTGTAAACAAAAATAAAATTTGAAAATAAACTTATGCATCCATATATTCAATATTCAAGGATCTAGGCCCTGTCATGAAGTAGAAGCTGTTCTATCCCTTTCTGTAGACTGTTTTAGTGTTTCACTTCTTGTCCAGTCTGTTGTGAACAACACCCCATAACAGCAGAGACATCTGAGAATGAGTTGTTGCTGGAAGTCTGAATTTTATAGTGTAAAGAGGAAAGGTGAGAGTTCAGGTTCCCAGAGTGCTCCGGTGCTGCCCAAACTGTAGTGTGCCTGTCAGGTAGTCAATAATCCAGTAGGAGGGGGAGGCGTTTATTCACATCTCTGGGAGCTTCTGTCAGAACAGCCTTGACCGGGTTGCATTTAAAAGCACAAGAGGAATCAAACGGCAGGATTCACGTAGTGCTTCGACCTTTGGTTGGACATGATGATGATGATGATGATGATGATGATGATGATGATGATGATGATGATGATGATGATGATGATGATGATGATGATAATGATGATGATGATGATGCCTTTCAACATTATGATGATGGCCCACATCCAGTCTTTATATTGTATAACGCTAAGGCAACCTCTTCTGGGAGGAGGCCTCGGGGAAGATCTAGGTCCTGCTGGAGAGCCTACTTTTGTCAGCTGGCCTCCCCCCACTCCCCCGGAAAAGCTAGATAAGGTGTCTGGGGAGAGGGAAGTATGGGCATCCTACTCAGATTGGTGCCCCCGCGACCCGGCTCTGGATTAAGTGGTTAAAGATGGATGAATGGATGGCTAGATGGATTTCAGGTGTGACTAAACATGTGTCTCTCACACAAGGATTAACCAATGTTTAATCTTCATGTCCCAGTGCTGACCTTATTATATAAAATGTTTGAATGTAATGGATTGTGTTGAATTTAAAGTGTCTCCTTAGTTCTTTATGATTCTGACTTTCTCCTTTGAATATTCCTAATGGGATCAGAGAAACCTGTATAATCAAATTCAATTCAGTCCAAACCTTCCAATACATAAAATTAAAACAATAACAAAAGCAATAAAACTTAAACCTAATTATTCTGTGATGCTATAAAATACTGCATTAACTTTACACCTCATTTGTCGAGGAGCGTAAACACAACAAAGGAATATTTGTATACAATAATAGACCGACCGTTGTAATATAATGTTGCCTCCTGGACTATTTCATTGCAATAAATATTGTATTACTCTAACATTAACTAAGCTATTGTATTAGTTTTATCTATATATTTAATTTATGTTTATCAAAGTAATTTATCTGTTTTATGCACTTCCTTACTCTATTCCTTCCTTCCTCTTTTCTTATTTGGATTGTCTATAAATCAGTTATTGTGAGGCTTTAATTTATATCTGAAGTTTATGTTATAATGAAGTACAATTTTTTAAGCATTATTTTGATAACAAACAAGATGTTTTTGTGTTTTAACTGATGTGGGTGTGTGTTTTTCTCCTATTCAAGCCTTCTGGGACTTCTATATCCGGCTGATGGTCTTCCTTAGCAGACAGGTTGAATGGGTTTGTTAAGCCCTTCTAATAATCTCCTCATCTTGTGGCCAATAAAGAAGCTGCCTCTGAAATCCCCCCAAAATGGGTATGTCAGTGCAAAATGTTTGGCGTAGAATAACACAAGCTCCATATCAGCTCTAAATGTGTTTTATCTTTGTCATAGCTTGTCTTAAATCCCCTTTGATTTTTCTGTCTTCCTATGCTCGTTCATTTATTTTGATCAGAGAGAAAACTGCAGATAGACAGCAACAATTTAAATTTGATGTAAGGCAATGGAGCCCTCAAGGCAATAAGAAATTATAGCGCATTTCCTACACACATACATACACTTACAGTGTTAATGGCTTTGTAATTGTCAGAGGCAGACCACTGAGCATAATCAGGAGACTGCAGCAAGGCACAGCCCAATATTTATAATTTATTATGACAGATAGTACATTTTTATTACCCAGGGGCTGCTGATTTGTTTGGGGATTTAAAAAACCACAGTCATCCACATAGTTCTTAGTACTCTCTTTTTCTCTGCACCCCCTCCCCTCGTGAACTCATACAATCAAAGAGTGTCTCAGCCCCAGACAGCATACAACCTCAGGGTTAGGAGCATTACACCAACAGAAGACAGACAGTGAGTCAGGGATCAAAGTTCATTTAACATCCTCTTAATATATAAATAAAATGACAATTGATTTTGGGGACAGATCATTGCGTAGTTTCTTTTTTATTATTTTCCATAACCCAAAAAACTCTTCTTGTTCGATGAAATGTCAGTGTTAAAGGGTTCAATAAGTATCCATTTAGATCTTTATGACAAGAGAGTATTGATGCAGTAGGACCCCAACCATTGTTTTAATGTCTTGAGGTGACATCACTTAAGGACGTCTGGCTTCTTGTAGAGCCACTGGATTTTTATTCCACTGTGTCATATATGCTTCCTGTAAAGACATGTTATCGTGTCAGGATCTTTTTTTTTTTTTTTTAAATTAATGTCTTCATGTACCATGTGTATTGGCATACATGTATGTACCAAGCACATTTCACCTGGCCATGCCAATCAGATTCATTCAAACTTGGCAGCACTTGAAGTAACTTAATGTGGAAGCAACTGAAGCAAATACAAATCACTTCTGTCTCAGAGTAATGGCTTTAAATGAGTAAGATATCAAATAACAATCAGAACAATATAAATCATGCTAAGTGCAAGCAGCATTTAGAATTAAAATCTCATTTGTGAAGTATGTTTAAATTTAGGCAAAAACATTGAATGAGTCATTAAAGTTAGGTTTTCATTCATCTCTGATGGAGCAATCCTGGCTTGTTCACATTGATGGCATGACTCATAATGTGCTATCTTGTTTTTCCAGTGTGTACATTTGCAAGAGAATTACTCATATCCAAAATACCGATTTGACAGTCACAAGCCATTATTAATTTCACATGTAATTTATTCAGCTGAGTGCTTTTGCACACTGATGCAGAACTTGAAAATGTCAGTGATTCATACTTAGATTGGAGTGGAAATATGCTTGTGGTGCTCAGTTTGAAGGTTTGGGAATGGGGAAGGGGGCAAGCGGGACTGTGTGCGTGTGTGCGTGTGTGCGTGTGTGTGCGCGTGTGTGTGTGTGTGTGTGTGTGCGTGTGTGTGTGTGTGTGTGTGTGTGTGTGTGTGTGTGTGTGTGTGTGTGTGAGCAATGTGTTAGCAAGAGAGACAAATAGGACACACAGGCAGAAACAGAAAGAGGGCGTGGGCGGGGGTGGGGTTGGGGGGGAGCAGGTGCATCACTAATGGCTTTTTAAAAAGGTTATGGCGTAGAGCTCTTATTTTCTAATGGGGCTCCGGCTGTGCTTGAGAAGCAATTTCTGGAAAAGATAATGTTGTTGAGAGAGTGTAGAGAGTTGTCCCTCTCTCTCTCTCTCACTCTCTCTCTCTCTCTGTGTGTGTGTGTATGTATTTGCTCTTGTCATTTATAAGTCTGACAAACACAAATAACTCAAATACAAAGGAACAAGCCAGGAGGGAGGTGTTGGGGCAATTGACAAACTAGAAAGAAATTGGTCATGTCAACATTTCAGTTGCTTTTATTATTGATGACCAACGGTTTATGGAGATGGTGAAAGACATTTTTAAAATCTCAGTTATTTATTTATTTTATCATCTTAGTATATTTTATATTCCTCGTGGGCCATTTCATTTGAACTTATATTAAAACTGGTGCACACACAAAGCTTCCACCAAGCATCTTCCTTCCTCCCTCCATGAGGTAGTAACCACTGCCCCCTTGTGGCCCCAGTACGCAATTACAGCTATACCATGAAAAGTTATCTATCTATCTATCTATCTATCTATCTATCTATCTATCTATCTATCTATCTATCTATCTATCTATCTATCTATCTATCTATCTATCTATCTATCTATCTATCTATCTATCTGTCTGTCTGTCTGTCTGTCTGTCTGTCTGTCTGTCTGTCTGTCTGTCTGTCTGTCTGTCTGTCTGTCTGTCTGTCTGTCTATCTATCTATCTATCTGTCTATCTGTCTATCTGTCTATCTGTCTGTCTGTCTGTCTGTCTGTCTGTCTATCTATCTATCTATCTATCTATCTATCTATCTATCTATCTATCTATCTATCTATCTATCTATCTATCTATCTATCTATCTATCTATCTATCTATCTATCTATCTATCTATCTATCTATCTATCTATCTATCTGTCTATCCGATTACTAATTATTACATTAATCATTACAAATTAGTGAAAAGTGTACATCAGACAGTAATGTGGGGTACTTACATTTTATTCAGATACAAAACAGGGTCACTTAACTTGAACATAACATTTGGGCAGTTATGGTACTTTCTAACTGTTTAGATTTCTACAAAATATTCAGAGTGAGAAAATTTTCCGGCGCCACAATGAGCACTTTTTGCAATAACAGGCATTGTTGGGACGTGTTGACAGGGGTCCTTTCAAGGCCTGCAGTTACACACGAAGATAAGTGTGTAATTAGGCAGCTATTTTTGACAGTTTAACTTGAGAAAAAGATTGCCAATTGTACAGTTATCCAGCCATAGTTTGCTCATTTAAAACATACACACAAGTCCCGATTAAGACACACACACACACACACACATACACACACACACATACACACACACACACACATACACACACACAAACTTCATTAATAAATTCTACATTTCCACTCCACACCTTTCTCCGACTCATATTCCCTAACAAAACAGCCTCAGGTAGTTTTGTGTTGTTTTTTACAATTTAAAAATAATGATACTGTAATATGTACCATGTAAAAAAATGAATGAAATATCAGTCAACCTCAATTCCAAATCAGATTTATTGGCAAAAAATACAATTTGTCAGCTGTTCACAATAACATAATCACACCAGGACAGTTAAATAGTGCAGTTCAACACATTTTACAATTTATTATTTCCCTAAATGTAGCACAAAATATCTTCTTTTCCTATTTATCCAGGTCATGGTTGACTCTTCTGTGATTTCAGGGCTTAACAGAAAGAAACATCAGGACTGACTGCGAAAGTAGGTCTATTTTTGAACATCTGTTTTGCAAATATTTGCTTTTGTGAGGAATGATATTCAGGGGGTTAAATTTGTTTGACATGGCATTTTGTTTTAAATATGTGGGGAAAAAACTGTTGCATTGAACTTTTAACTGCTCATGCGTGATTTTTTTAATGCAAATAGCTGATAATATTATTTAGCCAATAAATCTACAACAGAGGTTGAATAATTATGCTTTCAATTGTTTATACTGTACAAAACTATACAAAACTCAAAAGTCCTACAAAATTTCTTTGTCTCCATGAGACATTGGTCTGTGCCATTGGTTTTAGTCGATATGAGCAAAGGATAGTGGCAAATAACTTTAACATAAAAAATTGATAAAAGGCAGCATCAACTACAGATGTCATTATAGACTCATAAAAATTCATTTAGGAAAGCAAAGAGACCAAATACATTAACATTTAAATACAGATACTACAAGAAAAAAGAAATATTAACATGTCGAGGGGATGCAGGTAAGGTGAGACAAAAGTGAAATGCAAAACAGCGGTAATCTGTAACTGAATAGGGAGTAAGTCAAATAATTCACAGCATGGATAAATAACCTAAAGACTTTAATAAAGTGAGAAGATAAAATATATTTGAAACTCTGACAGAAAAGAAATTTAGAACGAGATAAAATAAACGGTGCCTAAAAAACAAAAGTGGTATCACAAGCACAGCTCTACTGTGTATAAATGTCTCTTCTGTCACTTCACAAATATACATAAAGAGATCCGACTCATATCACCCAAAACAAATCAGATACGACACAGTTTACCAAAATGATCAATTGGTTCATCTGTGTTATCATTTACAAAAGTTTTTCAGCCTCTGACAACATCTCTTTACTTCATTCACAGGATAAAAAAAAACAAAACAAAAAAAACCCCCACTGTACCACAAGTGACGGTACCTGCATTTTTTTTTCATGTCCTTTATTCCACTGTATAGTCCTGAGCATTTCTTCTGAGTGTGACCCACCCACCATTGATTGAGATTTTATTCGATCATTAAAAAACTTCAAGCTCTGCTGAGATTTTATTTTTTTTAATTACGATAATTTATTCTTATCAGGTCATCACCAGCCAACAGTCAAGAAGTCACTTTGAAGTCTGTGTGGAAAACAGGACAGGAAAATGGGACACAGTATTGCTTTGACCGCTCTAGCTTTGGTGAGTCTTTCATTGGCGGTTTACACCTGAAACAAAGATGAGGTCTTCTTGGCCGACAAACAGGACAGATTAGGACGGATGAAGATGTATCCATCTCCCATTGGTCCCTTGCAGATGACAGGTTTCTGCCATGTTCTGGCCTCCTGTGATTGGTGGACCTTCAGACCTGTGTTGACTTGACACGCCGCAGAGGATGTCGCCCTTCCGGGTGTGCGGGGCATGGCAGGGGGCATTCAGAGGGCAAGTCTAGACTGCGCTGGTGAGGCAACACCGTGATGGGAGGAGCACATCTGGAGGGATGGGGGATGGGATTGGCTGATGGTCATGTGATCTCAGAATATGGTAGCCCTGGAGCCTAACAAGCAGGAAAATGCAGAAAAGAAGAGGTCAGGAAGGAGGAAGTTGGTAAGAAGACAAAACATCTAGAAAGTACAAACTACACTGACTAGAGTAGATAAAACTTCTCTTGACTGAAAGAAGAGACAAAGCAAAAATTTTGATGTGTAGTGGTTCTCAAAGTGGGGTCCAGTACATGCAATTTTGGTTATGTATTTCCTACACATAAAAAAATACAACATCTGGGACAAAATCTCATATATATATATATATATATATGTATATATACACACACACACACACACACACACACACACACACACACACACACACACACACAGTACATATATATGTATAATTATGTATATATAATATTATATATTATATATAATATTCCATTGTGTTTGTATCATCTTTTTTGAAGCATGTTAGCTTTCTTAAATTAGCGAACAATGGCCAATTGTAATTACAATTCGTCACAAGAGGGAATATGAATATCTGTACATATAAGGCAATTCAATGAGATTATTATTTTTTTTATAATTATTGTTTTCCTTTGATTATCTGAGTTATTCTATCCGTGATCTTCTAGGATAATTTCCCCCATCCCTTACCTGGATGACACTTAACTTTTCGAGTGGACTCTCCACACGGGGCAGGCTGAGAAGAGGCAGTCCCACAGGGGGTTCTGTGCGCTGGGGAGGTGGAGCATTTGGTATTGCGATCTGGGTCGGTTGGAAATTGTTGATCACACATGAAACCTGATGGAGAGGAGGGAAGAGGTTTAACTGTGGATAGACACGAATTTTGGGTTTACCAAAAGCTCGCCTTTCAAAATGAAGCGATATCGGAGAGGTTACCTACACTATGAAAGGGAGAAATTTAGATTAAAGAAAATGAGAAAATCTGTAACACGACAGAAGGCGAGGAAATAAAGTTTAAGTGTTGGGGAAGTACAGAAAAGAGTACTTTGATCTTAACATACTGGCATTGCAAAGAGATCTGTGTCCAGATAAATGTCCTTCTGCTAAGCTCAGATATTTCCTGTGCATTTGCAATCTGATATTTCGTTTTTATTGCATTCTCTTTATCTGATCCATTGAGATCAGATACGTTTCCTCCAGAGAAAAACCTACACACCAGCAATTTGAGATGGTGGTAAATCAGCCCCTTAAAAACATCAGGCTTTTACAGGAATTCTGTAAAAGCTGTGCATGACTAGCTTTTTATCATTTACTCACTGTAGTCCATTTGTGAAATGTGACACATTATGTTATTGCTTCAGTGATGTAAAAAATATTGTAAATAATATTAATATTATTAATCAGTTAGTAATTATACATACACGTTTGTATGTGGTTGTACTGCATCTTCATTCATTCATTCACGGTGATAAAAATGAAGTTTATTTGAAAGAAACATGGGTTGAAATGGATGAAAAAACACATTTTACTTGTAGATGTATTTTCATCACTTTCCCTGAGGATGATCAAGTAAAAATCAGCATTTTAATTAATTTTAAGATATTGATTTGGTGTTAATAACGAGCCAAAAATGTCCAAAGAAGACATTACACTGTGCCTGTTATTTCTCCAAAAAAATTTTTCCCTCTTAAGTCATTTCCATTCATCCTTTGCTGAATTATAACATTTTGTCCATTTCCTCCATTACTCTCATTCCTTTGTCTTATTATATCTCCAGCCTTCTCTTTTCTTTTTCTCACCAGAAAGGTAGCAATGGCCCCTCCAGTCACGAACCCAGCCAGGACATCATTCCAGTGGTTTCTGTGTTCGGTCACCCTTATCACCCCTACTAGCACGGCCAGAGACAGCAGCACCAAGCACAACGTGGGCTTGGTCAGACGGGTACCTTTGGTCTTGAACACCAGAGTCACATACATCTGGAGGACAGAAAGATATCTGAATTTGAAGTGTGCAATAGCTTGAATCAACCACAAGAGGCCTCACTCTGCTCTGACTTTTCAAATCCCTGAAAGGTTTAATATGTTACAAAAGGAAAACGTCAAAGAAACGCTGACATGATTCGTCCAATGGTTCTATAAATGATAGTAAAATGAAACTGTGACACTTAAAGATCTTTCATTTGTTTTAGCAGTTGATTTACATTACTGATTACATCATTATTAAAAGAACACAATGTCTTCTTTCTGGTCTAAACTTGACAGTTTTTGTTTTCTACCACACAGTCACTCATTGTAAGTAAGTGATCATTTTCATATTTTAATATGTGTACACCCATTAAAATGGTCACTGTAGTGGAACATAATCCTTTGGTTACATTATGCCAAAAATATCTCACCAATAGATGAAAATAATTGCAATTATTATTGTGATATAACACTACCCTTGTGTGTATCCCTTTACCCACTGCCCCACAAACATATCCTACCACTGTGTAAATGGCTGAATAAAAACTGAGTGCCGCATCTTTGGAGGGGAAGGATTTGCGTGCAGATGCCACCAGGTATGGGTTTCCTGTGCAGACTTGTTGCTCTGTGATGTACTGTAGCGGTGATTGACATCCCAGTGCTGTGTAGTTTGGTTTGCAAGCAGACAAGAAATGAGGCGTCTGGTGTCCTGTCACCACTTGACCCGCATTGGCAAAGATGGTGGTGGTGAAGAGGCCAAACGAGTAGACACCTGTGTAAAAAAAAATATAATGATGAAAATGTAAAGAAAAAAGGATTTAAACTCTATGCATGAGGATCAATGACACTGGTATAGGTCAGAAAGAAGCACTTAAATAGGAATTCAGTGGCGGCTCTGACTGCTGTCTGTGTGTGGGAGTGAAAGGCCAAAGTGACACAGCTTTTACTTTTATGCTTCATATCTATGGTTCATCAAATTAGACTCAAAATGGATGTAATTACAAGGATAAGTGAAAAGATTACAGAACATCAACAGAGGACATCAGGAGAAGGCTGACTAAAATTAACCTACATGGAACCTAATAGCATTAGGGCTTACTGGAGTACTAACGTATTCTACAGGAACACAGAGGCTCTGTTTGGTCAAAGAAAAATATTACACTTTCTTTCTTTCTTTCTTTAGTATTTATGAAGTAGGACTGACCCAGGAAACGTACGATCCTACGGAGGAGAGGGTTGAAATAACAGCAGTCAGCGGTCACTATGGTCTTCTCCTGACCTCCCTCAGTTTTCACAAAAAAACTGGTCACTTCCCCGATCAGAATCTGGGACACAAACACAAAGAATTTAGTCAGTATGCGTGGTGACGGATTGATCATCTTTACCGAATACTGCATATGATGTAATATGATACAGACCAAAAATACTCATGTGTTCTTCCCTCAGGCTTGGAACAATTACATTTTTCTTCTTTTTTGTGAACTTTGTTGGGTATATGTCGAGGAAAAAAAACATCAAATTATGGATTCAAGATTTTTTTCCCACCATTCTTAAAGATTGGGAGAGGCTTTTCGTAAAGCATTTTTACCAGTTTTAAACCAATATTTTGAAATGGAAGAGTGAAATCAATAAACTCCAGAGTACAACCAAATAAAGACGTGGAGCGTCGTTTTTTTAACTTGCTTCAACAAAACCCTACGCAGAACCATGTTAGTGCCCACCCCTTATTGGAAGTTGAATTTGGGTTTAATTCAATTTCAGATCACTGTTAGCCTTGGCAGAGGTGCACCACATAGTCTTATGAGTGCCATATAATAACAAAAAGAACATGTGCTTTTTGTTATTATATGGCCTTAACATTGGTTTGAAGAATGTACATGGAAAGCCTCTTCCAGCCGTTACATTTTTTATTAGCTTAAATACCAAGTCAAATCAGCAGGACGTTCATCTCCTTTGACAGGGGAATGAGTTGACTTGATGCCATGTAGAAAATTCCTGGACACCATTACACAGTTCACACTGAGGCTGATCAGTGCTCCCCTGCTGACAGAAGCACGGATAGATGTAGGTTACACATTCATTAAATATGCACGGTCCAGAGCCTGGAGTGTGGCATAGAGCTAATGCACTGGTTCCAAGTATTTGGCGTGACAAATGAAAAGTTGAGGTTTAGCCTGGCACTGAGGCTGTGGATGAAGAACCACCTGTGGTACCTTTGGTGGGAGCCCTGAGGCTTGTGTGTCAACATTAATTCTATCTTTGGAATTATGACCTGCGTGCTGCAAAGTTATGCAGCCCTGAAGTCTTACTGAGAAATAGAGGTGCTGGTTACACTGAGACGTTATCTAAAGACACAAAGGTTAAAGATTAAAAAATGATAAAGGTCCCTTTATTAGTCTTTATTAGTTATTGAAAAATTATATATATATATATATATATATATATATATATATATATATACACACACACACACACACACACACACACACACACACACACACACACACACACATATAACCTTTGGAAATTCCACGATAAAAGAATAATATACAAATGTATTGGTATTATAAACCAAGCGCACCAATCACAGAGTTCTCCCACCAGCAGGCAGCGCATCTGACCCAGAACTGGAGTCGGTGAGGAACGTGAATGAATGAATGAATAAATAAATATATAAACTTAATGACTAATAAAGAAAGAAACAGATATACAAATATCCAACTGTCAAGCATGTTTATCAACGTGTCTTCGATGTGGAGCTGTTATACGTCAGAAAATAGCTGGTTTTCAGTCCGTCCATTCTGTGTGTACACGTAGACACTGTTCACACACACTGACGTCACAGCGGCTTTCGTCGCACGGAAATGCCCCCCACCCCGGACAGAAAAAGTTTCGGTTACAGCGTCCACATGACAACACAGATCCGGCGTTTTCAAAAAAAACTTTACTTTGGCGTTTTCGTCCCTGATATCTCCGTTGTCGTGTGGATGAGTAACCGCAACAAAAAGCCTCGCTGCCCGATGCCTTATGCTGTGATTGGTTGGGCGCTCGATTGACAGGTAGTGGGTGGAGTTAAAGCGTGACAGCGTGAGTTTTTCAACTGAGCTTATTCAAATACAATATATAGTAGGTGGGGAGATATATTATAGTGTATATATAATATATACTGTATATACAGTATAATATATACTGTGTATATACTGTATATATATATATGTATATATGTATATATATTCATATAGTTTTTGCTAAAATATAGAATAAATACAAAGATCAACATACAGCTGAAATTCATTCTTAATTAACAAAAACAAATCTGTTCAGAAGATACCTTTTGATGGACACTGTAGAGGTTGTAGAGGTGAGGCTGTGTCTATGAATAAAGATGACTTAAGAAATAAAAAGAAAAAAAAGAAGTAAAAATTCCAAACAATGGTCGGGATGGGTAGGATTTTGTCTTAAGTTCTGAAAAAAATGAAAAATATTAGTCAACTTTTCTTACATTGATTGTATTGGAAAGTTCTTCCTACTAAGAACACAAGTTTGGCTGTGATTCATTGATTGCTGCAGGCAGGCTGGTGTGGTGGGGGGGTCAGCCATAAATCATTATCTCTGGAGCTGGTGGAGGTTCGGTATCTTTACGAAGGCGTTATGGTTGAGCTTGTGGATGTCAAAGATTGAGCAGCTTGGGTTCAATGTAGCACATTTTACTCGCGGGCAGCTTCTAAATAATAAGTACGCGGAAGGTGCTGCTTGAGTCAAAACAAAATTTGCATAAAGCCTAAAAATGTGTCCAAGAACCCAGGTGTGCCTGCTAATGGAAAAACTCAATTTGTGCTGATTTGGACAGAACATACCCCCATCAGAAGGACATGTGTGCAAACTGACAAGAAAATATGAATAATGTGGTTTATAATGAATTCCCATGACATCTCTGTCTTTGAGGATTCATTCAAAATTGCCTTCTGGATTCAGTTTAAGCAACTCCATGTTGTGCAACCACACTCTTGGTTTACTGGCAATTATGATCGTCATCAGGGGATTTCTTTTACTACTTGCTAATTTTGTCACTATTTCATTTTACTAGCTTCTAGTCAAGAGCATGACACTCATACCACCAAGGACAGTTGGGAATAAAAATAAAGTGTTCACATTATTGAAGGTTCAACATTCTAATATTAGACTTATTAGTATTCTCATAATAGAGTGTTATGTGTTATAATAGAACGTTCAATGTTTATAGCACAGGATTGTCATCACATAGCCACTGTTGATGAATGGTTGTGTGTGTGTGCGTTGCGTGTCTATGTGTGTGTGTGTATGTGTTCTGTAGCTCTTAATAAGACTTTTGCTGAACAATGAATAAAAACTAAATATTTGAAAAAATACCTGTGGGAGCAAAAATGGCGCAAACAAGGGCATGTTTGTGGGGAAACTTAGAGGTTTGGTGGCTTTATTTGATTTTCTATTACCGTAACAAGGTGACAGCTGAACAATGAGTGTGTGTGTGTGTGTGTGTGTGTGTGTGTGTGTGTGTGTGTGTGTGTGTGTGTGTGTGTGCACATATTCAATGCACACGCAGTCTTTCTCGATAAAAGCTGACAATTGGGATCAAAAGGATAAAATTATAATGAAAGAAAGGGTTGAAAAGATGGCCATAGCACACTAGAAAAAAAAGTTTGATGAGACAATAGAGCACTATACAGGCATCAGATGATAAGTTCTGTCTGAATAGACAACAACTGCATCAAAAGGTGTATCCTCAATGCTCATCCAACTATGACTCAAAATTCATAGCTTCTTTACAGAGTTACAAGTGGCTTCAAGTGATATTGAATAGAGAGGATAGAGGAATAGAGGACTATAAATGGGAAAAATACACTTTGTCTCAGAGAGGTATAATATACACTTTATATACTGTGACTAATGCTGACATTAGTCGGACCAGGAACAACTGATTCGGCATTAAATGATGTCACTACATATAAAAAGCAAACTAAGCTTAAGTGTGTGGGAAAATATTACTCAGAGAATAAAGTTTGCTGCAATGCTAAATACTGACACTCTGTGTGTGTGTGTGTGTGTGTGTGTGTGTGTGTGTGTGTGTGTGTGTGTGTGTGTGTGTGTGTGTGTGTGTGTGTGTGTGTGTGTGTGTGTGTGTGTGTGTGTGTGTTTGGATCTATAATGTGTGTTTTCATGGAAATCCTTTCCTCAAACACTGAAAGCAACTCAGTTTTTCATCAAGTGAAAAAAAACAACAACAGCACAAGAGCACGGTTGAAGATTACACCAAGTCTACATAAAGCTTCTGTAAATATCACATGACATTTGTTGACACTGCAAACCTACACACACACACACACACACACACACACACACACACACACACACTCACAGAGACACACATGCAGATGCACAGCAGCCATGGTAACCATGACAATTTAGCTGCTTCAGCTTCATCATCACCCACACTCTTTCCGTCCATCTCCTTCTCTGTCAGTCTGCTTTTATTCTGTTTTGCTCATGACCTTGCAGCTTTTCCAGGTCTCCATGAAGGGCAAACTGGGCTACCACAAAACAGCTCCTGTTTCCACCTAACAAAATTTACCTTTCTTTCCTGAGCCAAATAAAAAATTGTACTTTCTTGCCCTCTTCCTGATTTCTGTCCCTCCGTCTCCCATGAAACAACTTCTTTGTTAAAGTATGAGACTGTTCATCATCTTCCTGCATCCCCTCTTGCTCTTCTTGCCTTTTGTTCTATTTTCTCCATCTGCCTCATTTCTCCTCTTTTATGGCGCGCTCTTCTTCCTTCAACTCATATCTAATTTTCTTCCTAAAACTTTTTTTTCTTTCTTCCTCTCTGTGGGAGAAAATGAAGACACAAAGAGAGGCTACATTAGTGTGGGAACAGCCTTTGCAGCTAATCTTCCAGAGTTGAAGTGTGACTTCATTGCTTCGGGGTTTTCATCTGTGGGTTGAATCACATCTTACAAGCTATCACAGACAGAGCATGCAGCTGGTCAGGCGTATCAACATGGGGCTACACAGCTTCATCTCACCATCCTCTACCCATTTGTGATTGGCAGAGACAGGATAAAGAGGTGATTATCCCCTATTATCCCTGTTCTTGTATCACTGTTCTGTTTCACAAGAACTGCTAAAGCAATAGTTTTCTGCGTCTGAATTTCTACATGTCTCTCTTTTGTAGGCACAAAAGACGATAAAATATTTACTATTATTATTATATCATTATTATTATTAATAGTAGTAGTAGTAGTAGTAGTAGTAGTAGAATTAATAATAAGCTCATTTTTAGCACTCACAATTGCGTTTGTATGTTGAGGGCTGCCTGTATTGTACTTTCTTGACAATTGTCTTCATTTCAAACAATCACCACTGCCAATAAAAATGTTCTTTAAATGTTCACAATAGAGGTTTCTATTTTTTAACTTTTTTTTTTTCATATTTCATAGTTGGACATCCTTCTTCAATAGCTGAAGCTCTCTTGGAATAAGTGACAAAACAAAATCGACCATGATACTGAATACAGCTATGAGAATTGCTGAAAATATTTGAAATAGAAAATAACTATAGTCAAAGCACATCATATATATTGATATTTTAATGTGTAGGTATGACGACCCAAACCAAGATGTCATGGGTCATATCCGTCAGCCAATGGTACGTGTAACAGAGCTTTAACATTAGATCTTCAACTTTAAATCAATTTTCATGAGCTGAAGCATAGAAGTCCAAATGAAAATAATATCATCGTTTCCACTACTAGTAATATGGAGGAGCAGCCAGAAGAAAAAACATTTAGGAAACAATTTGTTGTTGTAATTTATATGTACGTTTTATATGAACCGCGTACATATTTTATTTCAGCAGAGCATTTTATATGTGCTGTCCTGATCAACGACTCTGCTTTGTTCCGGTATTCCTTCAGAGGGCAAAGTTTGTCCATGCATCACGTACAGAGACAAAAAGGACACGAGAGGAGATGGGTCATGTGACAGTAACTTCACTTGAGGACACCAAGGAAGGACTAATGCTGATCTGTTTTTTTTTTTTCTTCTCATTTTGCATTGCCATGCCACCTGCCCCCACCTGCCAGCACCCAACTTGTTCTTGTTACCACACGTTAGAATGCTAATAACTCCACTGCTGCTGAGGATAAAGTAGCTCATCCAGCCTCCAGCACTGGGGCAGCTGCCCCCAACGACAAGCATGAAGAGACTGGTGGATACTAATAAATGTAAAATAGCCAATCTATTCCATCCCATCTAACCTATAAACATATAGGAGACCATAATATCTCTCCTTCCATGTCCATTAGGTAATGAATGGCATGATGTCATGCACCCTACTATGCTAAGCTATGTCAATAGGTACAGTAGTGACCAACTGTTATTCTGATAAAACATGCATACATATGAAAAACAAACACAAGAAACCATTCATTCATGCATTCATCTTCTTGAAGATGAGACGGTTGTCATCGTCTCAACTTCAGTCGCGTATCCACTTTGTGGGTCACAGGTCTGCTGGAGCCTATCCTAGCTGCCTACTGGAAAGAGACAGGGTACAAAAAAATCAAAAATCAATTGTCTGACATAAAGAATGACTGAATAGTTCCTCCCCATGATGATTCTTCATCATCCTCTTCCGTCTGTCAAATGAGCCTCCATTATTCATGAAGGGTTGTCCTGAGGTTTCAGTGTATGCAAAGTTCAATCCAATTTGCATGCAGTCATTGAACCCATGTGCGGATTTGGAGTTTGCACCTACAATATGTGTGCAATTGTGAGTGCATTGATGTGTGATAAAGTAAAAATAAAAGATAGAAGACAGCTGTGATCAATTCAAGACTATGGCTTGAATAAACAGCATGAGGCGTGCGTGAGTGGATTTCCTTTGGGTTGCCTGTCAAAGATGACAACTCAATTATAATAACAATAGAAATTAAATGCAGCATAGAGACAAGCAAAAAAAAAAAAAAAAAAAAGAGAAAAGGAACAACATAATTTGTTGAACATTATCATGACAGTAGAGCAGTCAGGGAGTTTGATGGGTGTCAGAGAGTCTTGCAATCTAGCAGGGCTTACCTACAGTACAGACTCCCAACATTTATATCATCAAATGAATAAATATAAAGTACAGAGAGAAAAAACATTGTCTTCACATTCAAAGCATTGAAGACAGGGAGAAAAGGTATTCCTTGTTACAGTTGGATTTGCCATTTCCATCTTCTAAAACAATGCATTTTTGTAAGCCTAGCTGTATTTCACCATAGCAAAAAGTGTAACCTTGGAGTTATTAACAATTAGTAGAAGTAGCATTACAAGTTTTTTCAAAAGTGTGACGATAGTGTTTCTACATTTGACTCAGACAGCTCTCTCAGCTACCCTGCTCTTTCACTGACTGAGTAATGCAGCATCATCGAAACACGAGAGGGGCGTTTCTGGGATCTGTGAAAGTCTGGGATTAGGCTCAAGCTATATGAGGCTGGGGTTCTAAGCCATGTCAAATTTCCTTCAGGTATTCCAAACATTTTCATCGGTGATAATATGACTGAGTAGTATTCTCTACAACACGGCATCCGTTCAATCAGGATAGTACAGCTGAGGACATCTGTGACTCAGAATTCATACTGCAACTATTTTTTGTTACTCCTGTTCAGCAATGCCAAGACAGTTATAGTCATGACACTGAAAGAGCAACACATTGAAATTCTAAAAACTCTCATCATTTTGTTTCTGCCTCTTCTGCTATAGGTTTCTACCAGAAGCGGTAAAAATTGGCCCAAAGTAGGGCTACAATTCAAAGTAAAAACACTATAGGGTTATTGTTTATGACATTTAAAATATTTTAATTGTAAACTGTGTTGTCAGATGCAGTTATCTTTCAGAAAATTTGAATCACCAAAATCCAAATTTCTCAAAACAAACCCAGCTTGTTTCCTCCCGGCAATGAGCATGTGTTTTTTTTGTTTTTTTTCTTGGTTTTTCACCCTGACCTCCAATTCTCTGGAAGGCATGTTGAAATTATTCAAATCTGCATCTGCTTTCTGCTGGCCTGTTCACAGACTGTCCCTCCCCATCTCTTCACATTGAGGCTGGAGCACATACAGACCCTTAAAACATCCAAACACAATGTGACTCTGACCATTTTCAGCAAATGTTTTTGATGCTATGACAGGAACAACAGCACACTGTTTTTTTTGTTTTTTTTTTTCTGTCTCATGCGCTGTCACAAATAAACTTTGGAATGACTGGATGATATGGTCTGTCTCCATGGTTTGCCCCAATCCCATATTTTTGTCACATGGAGCTGAATTATGCATGAAGGCTCTCCTCAACAGTTTATAAAAGACCGCAGAGAACAAATCTGGCACAAAACTGACCCACTTGCTCCCCTTTTTCCTTTTGTCACTCTTCACCATTTAACTTCTCAATGCCATTTTACATTTATTTCCTCTTTGGCTGTTCCTCTTTCTACCTTCTCCTCCTTCCACTGTAGGGAGTTGAGTGGTACATTTTGAATGTTTGTTACGAATAACTCTCAAGTATCACCCTCGCTTTGCCTTCCCCTTCCCTTCAAAGGTTTATTTTTAGCAGCATTAGAATGGAGCCCCCCTTCCCCCCAGGGCAGAAGTATTTAACATTATGCTTCTGACCCACATAAATAGCTGAGAAAATAAAATTCTACATTCTTCATTTATTGTCGGCCTTGTATCCTTTTATTTGCCCTTACAAGTGTGTTTATGTGACAGGAGTCTCCAGGTGCTGTGAAGACTCTGCATCATAAGCCTACAAACGCTGTCTGATCCCGTGATTGGTCACAGCTTAGAGGTATCAACTGATGGATGATGAGTTGTGTGCAATCAAGACACATTTACAATCTCACATTAGACGAATATCAAATACACACACAATGACTAAAGGATTCAAATGGTGTTTTATCCCTGCTCTCTACAGTTGGTGTGATAATTAGCCTCATTATTAAAACGCCACCTGCAGTGTGTATTTGTGCGCATGTGTGTACAGTTGTGAAGAGTCATAGACATCGCCCGCAACCACTCTGACTAGTTTTTCCAGATCCCAACACTACTCAGTCACACACATAACAAACACACACCTACATCTACAAATGCAGAATCCATTTTCAGTGGCGGTGGAGGAGTAGATGCGCGTCGTCATCCACCCACATACTTACCTTCACTGATGCACTATTTCGCTCACCTCCTCACTTCTTCTCTCTCGCTTTGTCTGCCTCGCGCAGACTGTGTTTGACTCTAATCGTAATAAAGAAATGACACTGGCGTTCAAACGTAGTCTAATCTGGTGTGGCTGTGTGTGTTACAAGTTGAGTTTGATATGAAACTCATCAGATATGACTGGTGTTTTAACATATTATGCAGATTTTACGAGCCTTCACCCAATTCTATGAAAACCTAAATTTTCATTATTTATGTCTTAGTCTGAACTCTCCTATGTGATGCATGTAAACATTTTAAATATCTTGTGAGTTCTGATGACAATAACAGCACAAACACAAGTGCATCACATTCTGCACTGAATTTCAATATTTCAAACTAAAGTGTTAAATAGTTGGAAAACCATTGTACTTGTCAGTGTGTCAGTCATTTTTAGTTTGCCATTATTTTCAACAGTAATTTTTTTTCATTATTGACATTAACAGCAGTCAATGCCAATAACTATCAATAAGTGTCTCAGAAGGTACAGCCGTCAGCCACCTGTTGAACATTTGATTTGATCCCAGTCTTTGCGGTCCAAACGTTACGCTGGTGTGTGCACGACTATCACCACTGTGAATGGGTGAATGATGAGCAGTGTGAATGGGTGAATGCTGGCTTGTGTAAAGCATTTTGAGTCTTCAGTCTAGTCCACTAGGTGTACAGTATTACAGTTGTTAATACTTTAAAGTCAAATAAATACAGGTTGCATTACATGGATTCAAATATAGTTTATATACAGTAAATTTACTGATAAATTTACTGACAAAATGACAATGTAAATTTACAAAATATATATAATAATGAAAAAAATGTACTGTAATTCTAAACCACTGTTAGAAAGTGTAAATGCAGTTCAGCCTCTGCCCCTGATAAATTGCCTTACAGTAAAGAACTTTACAGTTTACCTCAAAAGTACAATGTGTACTACTTATTCTGCAAGTGCCTGTGATAAAATTATAAGCAGGAGCAGCAATTTAAACAACGTTAGAGATGTGTAATTTGACAACAATGTTCCGGCAACGTTACAGCATGTTGTACTTTTTGAATTGTAAAACCCCACTAAAAAGATTTATCACCAAATGACACTGTTTACAACACAAGCCAGCAGTTACTCATTCACACGCAGAGAGGCTACATCTTGGCCATCAGGAGAGATAACCATTCACACAAATCACGCCGTGGAACATTTAGACTACAGGGCCTGAGATTGAATGATAGACCTCCAATAACTCGTCTGCCTCCAGAGCTACCATCTCAGTTTCTGTATAATTATTTTTGCTGCTAAAAGCTAAAAACTATTATGATATATTCTGACATTAAATTAATCAATGACTCTTGGCTTATTAACGCAGTACACAACATCTACTATAATGTATTCTTGTAGTTCCTACACTTACTGACCGATGATGCTTTAAAAATTTTATTCATAGGATATTCTCGGATATTCTTGGAAATAAACACATTCTGTTAAAGGGCAGTAATCAAGCATGATTTCTTCCTGATTTCACTGCATTTACCCGTTGTGACTCAATAACTGTAATTTATTGAAATTGTCCAACGCTGGACTGCCTGTTTCTGTGGCTGTGACTACACATTTACTTATGATTAGATGGTTTTTTTTATATATACATATATAAAGTATGTGTTTTTGTGTGTCTGTGTGTGTGTGCCTAGTTTTGTATCTCAGAGGCAGCCATGTTGTAATACCACTTGACAGTAGGACATCAAAAAGACAAGCCCTAGGAGGCAAGGCAGCTTTAATGAGGATCTGAAGCCATGTTTCATTATTAATAATGTCCCAATATGATGTCAAGAAATAAAGGCTGCTGTAATGGCATTCAGCATGTGGCACGGTAAATACAACAAATACCGTTTCCTACTATCTTGGTTTTAAACTAATGTAACACCAGTGGGAAAAAGATGACTTACTACAATGAATAAAGTATCTTTCTGATTTTGATGAATGTGCACTCTGCCAAGAATTCATGACCTACAAATTAAAATTCATCACAGGTGTTTAATTAATAATGGTGCTTCGGTATTTCAGATGATAGTCGGGTGAAGATAGCGGAGCCTCTTCCTGAGCGCTGATGAGGGAAGCCATTTTGAGCTGTTTTTTTATTCTCTTTTAGCACTGTGCAGTGTTGAAATAAGGACTCTCTGTAAACTGTAGCTATCACTGGCTGTTCCATGGAAGACGAATATAGTGCCCGTTGCCATGGTTATGACTGAGAACGCATTCACACAAAAGAGCTATGAGACCACGAGGATACACACACCTCTCTCCTCTTTCGCTCCACAAACACCAACATGAAGATGAGGAAGAATTATGTGTGTGTCTTCTCACCTCTGTTCCAAATGACATTGTCATGTTTGTGCCAGATGCATGTGGGTGAACAGCTGAGCACCTGTGGAAACACATTTTTTTTTTTTTTTTTTTTTTAACAAGTTGAACACAAGCTCACCGTCACAGTTGGGATGGCGGTGACGAGGGAGTAGACGAGGACAGGCGGCGCCTTGCTGTTGTCCTCCGGTCCTGGGTATGGCTTAGAGTAAGCTTTGTCGAAGCAGAAGAAGCCCTGGATGTGCACGGGGAACGTGTCCGTGTACTCAAAGTAGTATGCCAACAGAACGATTCCTGCCATGATGACCAGCTGGAAATAAAACATATTGGTTCCAGCTTTAGGATGGGGATCCACAGGGAGAGTGTAGGAGTTAAAAAAGAAAAGACAGCTGGAACCAGAATGTATAAAATGTTTTCATGGATAATAAAAAAACCAGTTTTCCTTCTTGGAGCAAAATGATGGATCCTTCCATAATGTGTAAAATGAATCAAGTGTGCATGAAGAGAGAGTGAGGGATGAGGATGAGAGGGAGGGATGAAGGGAGGGAGGGAGGGAGGAAGGGAGATACAAATAGAGACAGAGTGAGAGAAATACGAGACAGAGGGATGGGAGAGAGTAATGTCAGAGAGAGAGAGAGAGAGAGAGATCCCTTCAGTAGCATCAGTATGCAGAGTGGTGCGAAAGAGAATAGAAAAACTGAACTGAGAGGGTGATGATGATGAGGGGGTGGGGAGGGGGGGGGCACAGATGAGGTGAAAAAGAGCAGAACAGAAGACAAGAAGAGCGAGCGAAAGAAAGGGTAGTGGGCTAGCAGAATTATGTGTCATGCTCAGGTTGCTATCGTGCTACAACACCATTCTATCTGGTTAAAAGACTTGAATTGTGTTAAAAATTAGTTAGTTCGAGGGTAACAGGACAGAGTGCAATAAACATAAAAAACAGAACACATTCGGCACAGATGACCCAGATGCACAAAGACTAATTATTCATTTATATTACAACACTAAACAGCTTGCCAACTCCCTGCCACCAGTTCTCTGAAGGAAAAGCAACATATAGAACCGCATCGCAACCTTCTCTCATCTAGAACAGAAAACTAGAGGCTAATGCAGTATTTGTTTGCCCTGCAGGAGGAAAAGGCCTGAAACAAGCTAAAAAAAAAATTAAAAAAAGATAGTGAGGGTAATACAGCGAGCTGCTGATTAGCTTAACTTAACTCCTACTGGAAGTGAAGGACAATATTATCACGTGGAGCATCCGCTGACAAATTGAGCTGGTTTATGGCGTTGGAGATATCAAGGCAGGAAAGAAACAGCAGTTTGGTGGGTGTGGGCATCAGAATGCTCTATTACCTAAGAGGGCTTAAAAAGGTTAATAAAACATGTTAATAAAACATTTTCATTGTGATTACGGTAATCATTGACTAAACAAAAATATGTGGTCAAAAATTTGCCAGCCACTAAAGGAGTGGGTATTTATTGATTTATCAAATCCAGAAATCAGATAAGGAGGATGGCAGAAGAGACCATTTTCACTTTATATTTTGACCTGTCTAACCTATTTATTACTGGCATCTCTGTTGAGACACTGTTATAATTTTAAAATTCAACAGGTAAAGAGTTTCATTGGGAAAAGGTGAGAGAATAATGACTGAGTATAACAGGGGCCTCCCCAAAAGGCTCAGTCGTTCATGGGTTATTATGGGTAGCGGTTCAACCCTTCGTAAAAAGCTGTATGGTCAATCCTAGAACAGCGTAATAAAAGCATTTCTACATGCAGAAAAGATGCAGGGAATCAAGAGAAATCTCTACATGAAAGCGTGATATCAACACCATCCAGAAATGCTGCGTCTTTTCTAGACCCAATCTCATCTGAGATGGACTGAAAGTGTAAAATTGTCCATTTCCAGTTTCAAAAGGTTTTCGGATATCAGGAATGTGTTTTTCAGGGAAGTCTCTCTTTCTCCTGGCAAGACAAAGGCAAGCTATTTTCTGTACCTTACAGCAGCACAGAGTGCTATACAGGCCTGCCTGCAATGCAGAACTGGCTGCTATTGAAACTATGCGGCTAGTTATTAAGCTCCAAATAAGATAAGAGAGACTTCAGGCTGGTGAGCAAATGAAATCAGATTACAGTAATTATCAGGTACCAACAGCACAGAACAGAATTTTAATTACAAAACTTGAAAAATGAGTGTTTTTCTTCTTCCTGAATGTTTACTGAGTGATGTTAAAGTAAAAGATGATGCAACACAAAGAAAAAATGAACGTGTTCCAGCTGCTTGTAATATGCTTGCCTGCATCAAATTCAAACCTGTTATATTCATTTAAAAAAAAACAAAAAAACACCAGATGATCAATTTGAACATGAAACGCCTGCCTTCACTTGCAGTTCAACTGGATTAAGGATGAAAAGCAGCATGGTAGTGTAGTTGACATTGTTGCCATGAGGCCTTTGACCTTTCAGGTATTTTTCTGGGATTTTTTTTTGTGCAGAGTTTGCATGTTCTCTTCATTATCCCCGTAGTTACCCCGACTTCCTTCCATGGTCCAAATAAACACTCATGACAGAAGAATCTGTGACTCTAAGTTGCCAATAAGTGTGAATGGTTGCTTATCTTCCAATGTGAGAATCCTGCGATGCAATGGTGACTTATTTAGATTCTCCTCACCCAACCACAACTCCACACATCGCCCAGGATGACTGGTAGAAAATAAATGGACGGTGAATGGATTTTATACAATTTTGAAGGAGTTGACTGAGGTAGAGAGATGCTTCACAGCGGTAAACTGGAAACGTTGTATGGTGGTTGATGACTGAACAAATGATGAACCACTGAGAGAACATCCGCCAACATTTTTATCCTCTTCAGCAAAGTGACAAAAGAACGGCTTGGACCAATGTTACAAGGGGAAGAGGAGGCTTCTTACGCAGTTCAGCTTTGATGCATATAGGGAAGAGTGACAATGAGTGTGAGCGGAGTGAGGCTGACCTAATTCAAATTCCCTACATTATAGGCTCTGCTTCATTGTTGGATCTGTTTCCTTTTCCTGTTTCCTTCAGAGGCAATAGAAATACTGTATAAGCTACCCTGCAAAAATCCCAAAATCAAATAACGATCTGCATGCTAGTGACAAAGTTAAAGCTATTGGGGTACAATGTAGTCAGGGATAATGCTTATTTTCAGAGGCTCTTTAAAGAAAAATCCCGAGGGGTATAGAAAAACACATATGTGCGCACATATCCACCCATGCTGATAAACTATACAAACACCTCCAGTTTGTTGGTTTATATTTAGGTTATCAAGCAGCTCGATGTTGCTCCATATTTTTCCATGTTTGTTTCCATCTCCACAAGCTTTGTGTGTGCAAGTGAGTGGGCGTACGAGTGTGTATTTCCGTGTGCAGAGTGTGTCTGAAAATGTCTGCATGCATGCGGGTGCGCGTCCATGTCTGAGGAATAACTCTGACATGGGCATGTTGTGTTGAACATTTCTCTTCATCAGCCACTACTCTCTTCTTGCCGAGCTACAGAAGGCTTGAGGGAGGGAAGTGTGGAAAGGTGGGAGGAAGAGAATGAGGGAAGGCTATGGAAACCTATCAAAGTTTAAACACACATTTGAGGACAACTGCAGAAACTTCACTTTTGCATTTACATATTGAAGTGCTAGAATTTGGTCTACTTATATTTGTGCAGAATAAAACATAAGACATGTAAAGTGTTATATCTAAAAACACTTTACATGAATCCTGAGTCAAGCTTACCGCCGGAAATAATTACCAATTTTGTTCAAGCAAAAGAGTTATTCAACTTTTCCTAAAAACAAAGAAAATACAGTCAGCTACTGAATAAGAGGTGGAAATGATTCTCTATGCTGCATTGTCTCCCTGGCTTTTATTCAGAAAAACGCCACATTGCGTCCAACCACAGGCGAATTCAGTGTGTAAAATATAATAATGCATATTTTAATGTGCTGTCAGATTTAAAGGCTCTGTGTGAAATTCATTCATTCATTCCCTAGAAGAGAAAAAAAAAACTGTTTAAGTTCTGATTTAGATTAGATTAGATTAGATTAGATTTATTTGATCTGGCTTTCACTTGCATTGGGGTTAATGGACGGATCCATTAACACCACATCCAAACTTGAACTTGAACTTAAAACTGATCCTTTTGAATAGCTCCCCTGCATATGGGACTTACAACTGTACATCTATGATAACAAATATCTACAAGTGTTAAAGGTTGGATAGATTTAGGTACAACTTGTATTTTTCTAAACGTTTATCATATACATGAGTGAATATGCAGTATATACTTTTCTTCATTTGGACTACTCATGTTGTATCAGTGCTAAGGCAGGGGAATGATCATGGTAACTTCTTTAAAAGACAACATTAGGTAAAAGGAACTACTTTTTAAGGATGGCAAAAGAAACTCTATAACCATTCACAAAACAAATATAAATATATCCTTGTGAGGAGATAAGTTGCTGTATGCAGCCAGCTCACTCCAATGATGGTCTTACTCAGATTTGTCTATAGGCAGATTAAATAATACCACCTAAATCCTGGCATTTGGAATATTCCATTACCATGTATCAAAGAAAGAGTCTTGGATATTTAATAGGCTAAATTCTTACATTTTATGGTTGTAATTTATTCCATGTTACACCTAAAACAAGGATAATTTAGAATGGCTTTTGTCATGATGTTGCCTGTTATCTCTTGTGAATATATATTTCTTAATTATATTCTATCAATATTTTCTTAATTCTCAGTCTAGCATGGAAATTAGTTTTCTGTCTATGTGACCTCCTCATTACATAAAGTATGTTTTTCAAAACAGCCTCCGCTTACATTGCTGCAAAATTTAGTAATGTTTTTTTATGATCCATGAAGATTTGCTTTTTCTAGTCCATAATTTAAAAATGTGGCCGGATTCCAAGGATTTCAAATGAGGGATTACATTGCTATGAAATGAAACCCAACTTTATTCAGCCAGTAAAATCTGTCAGCATTTAGCCATGGGATGAACACCAGTGTTTGTAAAATGAAGCAGTTTTTATACGATGACCCCTTTGTGGCTGAACCAGTAAACTTTAAAGACATATCAGGCCATGTAACTAAAGTTTAATGTTCACACCTCTGCCGTTCAAAGGGGATGAAGCCAGAAAATAAAAAGAGACTAATATGGAGTATATATGATGAGGAATATCTCCTGCCTGTGAAAGCCTTTTAACTAGAAAGAGGTAAATAAAATGTGACAGTAATAATATACTGTGGTTTGAGGGGGTGGTGAAAATAGATGTGGGCCTCACTAATATCCCCTGGGACCAAACTGTGAGCTTGCACATAAGTAGTGTATGTCTACCCTTGGCTTGTTTGGAGCAGCCAGATGGCAGAAAAGTCAACTGATAAAGTCAACCATGTTTAAGGTGTGAATGCATGGATGGAGGCTGGTGCTGAGATGACGGCACCCTGGTGGGAGAAAATAAATATCAGACTGTCCAGCATTTACTAGAGACATGTTACTTCATTATTGCACTCAAACTGCGTCTTTGAAAGAGTATAACTATAATGTGACTGAGCACTGAGCATTAAGTCTCCATTGCACATATTAGTAGATATATAAGAAGAGGATGCAAAGGACAGGGTTAGATGGAGGCAATTGATTCGCTGTGGCGACCCCTGAAGGGAAAAGCCGAAAGGAAAAGAAGAAGAAGCGTGCGGCAGGGGCTCAGTCCAGGACCACACTGCATGTCTACAGGCCCGTTGTATTTTGGTGTTTGTTTCAGGAGGCTGTACAGACACACACACACACACACATATGCAAAAAGAGTGAAAAAATCATTAAAGTGTATTCTTAAGCCAAAGCAAACATCTGGACAGTCCCACTAGCAAGACTTTTAATCACAGATTACTTCCATTTTAGTCTCACAGCATTGGCTGCCTGTCAAATACTTCAGCCACCCCTTTGCCTGCTCCTTAGGTACACCAACACAGTATTTGTATGTACTTCGGTTATGATGTGGGGACAATCAGACACAATATTTATTTATTTATAAAAAACTAAATCAATAATAAGGGAATTTTTATGTGTCTACATCTCTCGGAAGCCTACATTCAGTTGTTTATCACAACGATAAAAGGTCTTTGGTTTTCTGGGAGATGTGTTTGACTTCCTGATTAAGGCTTGAGTTTGTTTTCAAACTAACATTTTTTAAAATCTGGGCCATTACAAAGATGGCTGCAATCTGATGAGAGTGCCTTGGAGTTTTTATGTAAGTATTTTTGCAATATTTCTTAAATGAATTGAATTGAAGAGTAAAAATAATAGAAATGTTCCACAACACCAAAATGTATCCTGATTTATTTCCTTGGCTTCCTGGAGTGACAGCAATAAAACATCATATTTTTTTTATATTTTTTTATTTATTATGTACCATTGCTGAATGTTTCTGATGTGATGAAATGCATTTTAACACATCTCAGCTTCATAAACTGGGCAGTGTGATTCTCCCTAACAGATTTTACTAAATGACACATTTGTTTTTAAAACCTGATCATTAATTGTTGTGGAACTAATTCACTAGAAATGCATAAACACCACTCACTAAAAGCATGTCCTCATCAAGAAAAACACATTTCCTCTTTGGTTGGTTTCCTAAAGCTGCACAGAGTCTAAATTAGCACAAGATGAGGCCGTTGTGATTTGGATTCCTGATGAGCTAACATAATCACTTGATCACGTGATTAGAGCTGCAGGATAATTTCACAGCAGCAAAAGTCTTATGTCTGATTTCCTCTTTCGAATCTCATGTCATTAAAAGACAGTGAATGTATGACTTTAAACCATAACACTAAACCAGTCACAGAATAACACTACCCTTTCGCAAATATCAGACTGTGGTTTAATGTCTAAAAAAAAATCTAATCTGATGAAAACAGAGTCAGCAATAAGATATGTATGTAAATATTATTATTATTATTATTATTATTATTATTATTATTATTATTATTATTATTATTATTATTATTATTATTGTTATTGTTATTATTATAATAATAATAACAATAATAACAATAATAATAATAATAATAATAATAATTTCTATTAAGGCGTTTCATGAATGCAAGGAAAACAAACAAAGGAATAGACTGTCCCCTAGTGTTAGGAAATTATATTACAACATACTGAGCAAGATAAAAGAGAGATCGATGAGCCAGTTGATCAGAAATAGTAGACAAGCCAGATGGATAAGTCTGGAGTTCCCCACAGAGCCGCTGAAAAGTAGAACTGAGGAAGGCAACAGCAAGATTGGAGAACAGGGGACATGAGGGCAGGAAGCAAATAAGGATTTAAATGAGAAACTGTGACAGAGTGAGATAGAGAGAAAAATATAAATCACCAAGAGGGCGCAATGGAAAAGTAGCCATTTATTTCGCTGCTCTGTTCATATACCTATTTTGTCTCATTCTGATCTCTGGATACTGTAATTTACTGGCATTTCATCTGATTTTTTTTGCTTTTGTTTTATTTCAAAACAAACTCAACCCTCAATCATTTTCACATTTGTACTCTGCTGTCTTTCTTCTCGCCATCATGGTGTAAAAACTCTATAAATTCTCTTACACAACTGACTGCACACTCGCTGTTGTCTCTTTGCATCTACAATTTCTGCTTCACTTCATACCTTCCCACCCATTCTTTCTCCCTTTCGCTTATCCCTCCCTTTATAGCAACAACAGTCCTATAATTCCACAAATCCCCTGTCCTCAGGCAAATATGCCCCCGCATTTTACAAAAGGAACAGAATAAAGCAAATCCAGCCTCACATATGAACATGCTTTCTGAATAAAATTCTGCAGTTCGACGAAAAGGTCTCATCCCAGAGCTTCATATTTACATATATAAACAGAATTAAGTGCATTAATATTTCATGTAAACTATTGTCTGATACACATTCTTTTTTTATTACAGAAATTGGGAGGACTGCTTATTTTAATTTGTTTTCTTTATTATCAAAGAGGAAAATCCCACTGACCAAATTGATAAGGTAAATGCGAACATCTTAATTTTGTCTCTCTTATGATACCAACCATTATACAGAGAGACATGCAGCATGGGCAGCAAAAAGAGCCAATGTACCAGTGTGTCTGTGTCCTATAATTATATGTGACTCAGAAAGAAGCAAGAGTGTGGGACAAGATTATATCTTACATGAACAATTTCTTTTAGATATTTACTCCAATGTGAATTTTCTTTCTCTTTCTTCCCTTGGTACTGCAACCTAAATAGGCAGTTTCTCTAGACAATATTAACAGATGAAAGTGTATGAGCTTATATGGCAATATGGAGTGACTATCATCCCCCACTTCCTACCTAAACTGGGAAGCAGTCAGCTAACAAGTGATTCAAACATGTACCCACAGTGTTGAGAAATCCCAGCACAGAAAACAGGCAGGCAGGTGCTATTCACGGATTCTGGAAGCTAATGAGGGAGAAACTAGGGAGAAAATCAAGTGTGGATGACTATTTGCAGCTATGTGGTATACTATGTGTGTGCATGTGAAAGGAGGACACATGAAAAAAAGCTTTTGGTGAGTACTTCTACAAAAATTTGCTTGAAAATATCATCAGAGAAATCAATTAATTGCTCTAGTATAAGTTAACAAGTTCAGGTTCTAGCTTATTGTAACTGTCTCCCTTATGGAGTAATAGGAGCTGTAAATCATATTTAAATTGCCCATAAAGAGGTTAAAGAGAATGTAATGGTTATAATTAGTCATACTGGAGAAAATGAATTTAAAGGCTGAAAAACAGCTCTTTCAACATTCAACTTTACAAAGTAATTCCACATTTAGTATGAAAAGGAGCACTAAGAGAGACGTTGTGTAAGCAGACTGTGCTTAGAGATGCAGAAATTCAGTGCAGTTTGGATGAAACTGGCTTAGTCTTGGCAGAAATAAAACCGTGTGGAGAAAAAGAGAGTAAACACACAACAAATGTAGCTCAGAGGTAGAAGTTATACAGAGGTTGTAGCAAACCCAGCAGGGAATATGGCTTCAGTAAGACCATGCAGCGAGGATGTTTTGTTGTTGGGAACTGCAGACCTGATGCATTCAGTACGTTATTCATTATTGCACAGACCTACACTGTGCAGCTTTCACACTTTGACCGAAAAAAATGAAAAGCACTTTGGGCTGTCTGTGTCTGTCGCACTTGGACTGTCAATAAAAAAAAGATGAATGTTTTCTGAAGCTAACCTACTGTATATCAAAATCAACCACTCTATGAAGAGCAACAGTAATCATCATGAGTGGATCTGCTTCGGAGTTCTTTTCTTCATGTGTAATACAAACCTGACATTTTTATTACACATTATAACCCCACAAAGCTCAATTTAAGATTCAGGCATATTATAGTAGTGGTAGCAGCTATTTGGGATTCAAGCAGAGAAGAAGAGGGAACATCAGGAGAAAATCAAAATCATTTGGTGACTCTGGTGATGTCACTTGAGGCATTTGTTCAGATATTGCAGGCTTTAATCTTTTTTTCCACATATGCATTATTCAGCACACTTCTAAGACCATTCACAACGAAGAAGATATGTCAGTATTATACTGTGACAGAAAAATATGTCTCGCAGGGAAGCTATGAAAAGACAGGCGTAAGACGACACAAACCAAACACTTAGTAAAGTTACTGACAGCACAGGCTCTGCACCTGACATATTTATTACGTGGTCTAATTTTCAGGAGTCCATTTACTTCGCGGAGTTGGCTGTGCGTCAGGAGGACAGACGCATCGAGGTGTAAGGAAGGAACGAGGAGAAGGAAGCTAAGCTGCTCTGAGTTGGCAGTTGGGGCTGAACAGGAAAGCTGTAGATCTATTCCATGGGTTTGTAGCTAGAGTACATTCACAGCAACGATAATAACATTTCATGTTTGTTAAGCTATACATCTATTCATTGGCTGTAGAGCACCCACTCAAAGAGTCCATTTGTAGTCACTTGTAGTACTTTGAAACCAGCTTCAGTGTACATTTTCATAGTAGTCTGGCCTAGATCAAAACAATTTGCAACCCCTCTGCCGCCCACCAGTGTCTCAAGCAAATCAGGACTCAGTTGTATCAAAATGTCTTTTAAAGAGGGGCTTTTGAAGCAGTGCCTCTGTGAGAAGCCTGGACAGTGTCCTCTGTGGCTTTACAGCATGACAGTAGCAACATGAGGCAAAAACAAGAGGGAGACATGAAAGTCTGCTTTGGAATTGCCTGCTTTACATTATTTTGTTTTAGAGCCATGCTACTAAATTTGTCAAATCTCGCTTGTTTGTAAAGGAAACTGATGAAGTTGGTTCTCGTCTGGACAGTTCGGTGGACCAAAGTGATTACGATGAAAGGGAAAGAAGACGATCGAAGCAAGAAAACATACAAAGGAGAGAACCAACAATCAAATTTAAAGGTGGCATACAAACGCTGGGATAAAAGAGCAATTTGCTGCCAGGGGGCACTGGCTGAGATGCCTGCATACATAGCCTAAACATAAAGTGATGTAGGATGAAGAATGATGGTTGGATGATAAGAAAAAGTGCAAAAAAAAAAGAGAAAGAGGGGATCAGAAACAAGATCACAAGCGAGGAAGAGGAAAAAGACAAGTAATTTGAACTGAAAAGAAATGGGTAATGATGATGATGAATATGCTAATGCAACAACAAAGTAGTGAGTGCCCTCAGGAGGGAGCTATGCTACATCACACTGATGTGTGAACACGGGAGGGGAGCATAATCTTAAAAATGCCTTTCATTAAAAGACTGCTCTTTACATGGATTCATTCAGGTGCACAAAAAAAAAAACAACCCATAAAGCCAACTAGAGTTACGTTCACCCACCTCTGATCATGCTAAACGCACAAACAACAAAAACAACAACAGACACATCTTTGAGAAAAGTTGGATAAGATAATGATGACAAAATGAAAGGAAAATGCAAAAAGCAGAATGAATATTAGTACAGAGGATCTCCTTTTCAGGGTGGAGGCTAGTCATGTCACCTTCCAGTCTGTAATACAAAGTAAATGTCAAGAGAGGGTCTCCATTCCTCAAGAATGAGGAACGAGTGAACAGAAACCGAATGAGAAATTAAAAGACTGGGGAATCGTAGCTGGCAAAAAGTTTTAAGGAAAAAGGAGAATGGAGGCCTTTGCAATAGTTGATGTAGTATTTGTTACAATAGTTGATGAAGGTTTTTAAGTAAAGGGGAAAATGGAAAGATTCATGGTGTAAAAGATGTAATTCCACAAAGGAATAAGCAGAGAGTCTGTATAAAACGAATGACTGGGCAATACTCAAGAGAACGTCAAAGAGAATACCAGAGGAAGGGAGGAGAACCACTGACAGATATAAGCCTGAAGATATTAGAGATGCACTGTGAAAAATTAACAAGCTGGAAAGTCATTATAACAAGTCCTCAAGAGGATGCTGAGAATGAGCCTAACCAAAGCACAATGAAAGAAAATAAAAGCAGATTAAGACCACGTGTAAACCTGCAGGGACTGTAGGATCTTTGTGGTATAAAAAGTAGCAGAGATAACATACAGCAGGTGTGTTGAGGAGTATTATGTGGAAAGAGTGGAGAATACATTCATTTGTTAGATGCCACAGAAAGAGAAAATAAAAACTATGCAATGACCATCGAGGGAATCCTTTGAATGAGTAATTGAGCTCAAAGGAAGAGTGAAGTTAAAGAAGACTCAGTCGAAGAGGTGCCGCTGCAAGACTCCGGTTTTGCAGTTTGCTGAAGACACTTTTTACACGAGAAATTTTATTTTATTTCCAAAAAATTTGACAGCACAAACTTTTCCCAAGATCAGTGTTTGTCTCAACCGGTGGGACGGAAGAACATTCACATCTATCCTTAGCATTCTCGTTTGCCCATAGGCTATATCTACTATTGCAAAGCCTGAACTTCTGACTTATCTAGTCGACTCCCTGTGGCTCCATTTGATTCAATGATTTTCACCGAACTTCAAAAAGCTAACATCATAATCTATATAAGAATGCAATATTACATTTTTAGGGTAGATTCAAAAGAAAACAGGCTGGGATTTAATGCTAAAAAACAGCTAATTCAGCTTGTTCAGCTACTGTTGCAGAAGCTCAGAGGACCTGCAGGCTTCTCTCGTGTTAGTGGTGGCGTGGACTAACTGGGTTCTCGCTCTTAATTATGCCGATTAATTATGAAATGTAGCTGAGGCCATGAGCATTTTCACCAGGTCATTAAGGGATTACAAGGAGAGAAGAATAAGCATGGGAAGAGAAAAGGAGGGGAGTAATGGAATCAACAAGTTCATGAGCAAAAAGGATTCTCAAGAGGGTAGAATAACTCCTGCTGAATGTTATCACCAAATGATTCATGGATTTACTGTAATTATCCATTTTGACATTTTAATCAAATCAATAACTTCTTTTGGGAATCAGTGAATTGAAAACATTAGCCTACTAATTCACAGAGCTTCCCAAATGGCACTCATTGTTGCTAATCTGCCGTGAGAAACATGATTTGACAGGAGAAAGAGGATGGGGAGACAATATTTGCATAGGACTGTAAAATGTGCTTTCATGTGTCCATCAGGTTCCTGCTCCCAGAGGTTTCTAAATGTTTATCAAGCATAAAGATAACACTTCATTTCATGCTGGGTTTATTCTGAACATTTCAAAAAACTTGAACAGTATAAACACAGGACATCTTGAGACTATAATCTAGACTTGGTATAAAGTATTTGCTTCAGCTGTAAGTAAATATTTTCCCAAAACATGGAAATAATTACATTGTTTATGTGCGTTCAAGCTTATATTATCAGGTATGATAGATACCATGAATGTTATCAATGTTAAATAAATTCAAACACTCACCTCAACTAAGAGGAAGCATGGCACAATGTAGGTACTGGTCTTCTGAAGACCTTTGTCTTCTGGAAGGCTTTTCATCACCCTCCTCTGTGATGGCAAGTGACCTCCAATCATCTGCAGGGACAACATTCAAACGTAAATCAATTTGTTCCTCTGTCAAAAGGATAGCATAAGTGTAGTCCTACAATAGGGAAAATATATTTTGATTTAAACACAAGTTAATACGGAGCCCCTTTTTTTTGTCCATGTCACTTTAGGGGCTCCGTAAGTACGTTAGGACACCAATGAAAAGTTTAAAAAATGTAGACAAACATCCAACAAGTTTTAGATACAAATTAATCATTTCAAAAATTGCATTCCTATAGTGTTGCACCCAGCTCCCTGGAGATGTGGTTTAACTCAAAGACTTATGAATAGAAATCACCTAAATCCTGGGTGAGTTGACTGCGTCTACGTCATTTTAAAGACACCAATCAAGGTAAAAAGCACATGCATGAACAGAAGACTAAACGGGTGATTACAATAACTTACAGTAACTTCACAAGCAAGCTGCAGTGAAGTGTATCTCTCTAAAATAATGTTTTCAAAGAGAGTTTAGACGTATTTGAATATTTTCATTTTATAATACTTTAAACATCTACTCCACTAATTTTCAGGTGGGCATATTAAGTTTTTTATTTATATCTGACAGCTGTAGTAACTGGTTACATTGAAGATTCTCATTAATATCAAATAAGATCAATTGATAAATCATGTTGTATAGTGTTAGTGTTGATTAAGACACCTATTGATACATAAAGAAGTTAACTTTACACATTCAGAAGTTCCATCCTCCTGGATGTATACACAAATGCATATTCAATTGTAATTTACCAAAATATATTATTCCTACATGGAATTTTTTATACAATGAGTGTGTTAAATTTAGCTTGGATGTGAAAACAGACAACCTTTATTCACTAATCCAATTTTTATCATTTACATATTCTACACTGCACATGTGCCAATACATCTCAATGGCACACAACAGAAGTGCCGCGTATCAAGATCTTCAGTTATAATGAGGACTTTTTACACCTAGGACTCATAATGTGCTTCATGTTGTCAATTATACCGATAATCATGCCTGAGCACAAAAAAATGAATCCTTTTATCTTTTATCACCTGTCAGGGTAATAACCTAATTTTATGCGCACACCTACACAGGCGTGATACACACAGATTCACTCACCCATATGCAGGGAGGCCCACAAAGAAATGTTTTGCACGATACATTAAAAATGCACACATACAGGTACACGCATATCCACAAGCCAGCACCAGTAGACAATCAAAAGTGTTGGGAGGGGGAAATGAGGTTGAAAGGAGGAGAAGTAGACTGGAAACCGAGGAGCAGTGATCAAAAACAAAAGCCTGACAAAAAGAGATTAGAGGGAGGCAAAGCCATGATGTCGATGTTCGGAGACTCCTCAGAAGTAAAGAGTGGAGTGAAAGCCAGCAGAGTCAGCAAAGGAAAATAATAGTGATGGGGGAGATATTAGAAGTTGAACAAAAACTTTAGTCCCCAAAGTGAGAAATGATGGAACCTGGGTAAAGGGTGGTGGGGAAATTTTGAAAAGAAAGGCCAGCTTTATGAGTTGCTTCGGGCTCTCTGACATATAACTTCCATCATGCGAAATAATTTGGGGATGTGCTCAAAAGGGATTCCTCAAAAGGCTTTCAAAACCAACAGCAAACACAATTTTTCTTCCACGTGCCAACTTTTAATTCCTGATTTTATCAATCATAAAGAAAATGTCATCAGCAGTCTTCTGTGTAATGCTACTGAGTCCAACACCAATTGGCTCTCTTCTTAGATATCGAGTCTGCTCCTTCATCTCCTTGAGTTGAATTTACAACTGAGAAAAAATCTGGGGCCGTGACAACCCTTTATTCAATCAACGTTTGTTTTCAGTCCGGGGAGAGAGATCCATGTTGCAAAGCTGCATTGCACTTATATTTAGAATATATTCAGTAGTATATAACAATGTTGTATTCGAAATAAGGAACAATATTTGACAGTAAAACAAAAAATATCACTCAATCTTCTCTATTCTGGAACAGTTTAATCGAAACAAATTTCTTCTTCTCTGCTTGAAAAATAATATGATGACAATAAATTAATTGTTTAAACGCATTCAAGTTATGTATACATGTAAAGCAGCGTACACACAGGGTATGGATCACTGATTGATGTATGTCACCCTCTACTTAAACTCATAGGATTTGGGGGAATCCAATCTCCTATTCATGTAAAAAATCATGTAAAATACTATCATTGTTCAAAACCTTGAAC
The DNA here is from genome assembly GCA_013358685.1 of Antennarius maculatus. Classification (NCBI taxonomy): domain Eukaryota; kingdom Metazoa; phylum Chordata; class Actinopteri; order Lophiiformes; family Antennariidae; genus Antennarius; species Antennarius maculatus. Next base: position 21,358,002 of record CM023612.1, read on the forward strand.
TTCAGTGAATTGGAAATGAAGTCTCCTTTGGCATTTTATGCTCATTGTATTTATTATCATGGTCCTCTATTTATAGGCTCACATGTGACTCATTTATGGACAAAATGGTTGAAATCCCCTGACATTTCCATCAAAAATGTTGCTGCATTGAGATTTTTCCCAAACCGCACACACAGTACAGAATGGCACACACACACACACACACACACACACACACACACACACACACACACACACACACACACACACACACACACACACACACACACACACACACACACACACACACACACACACACACACAGGGGGACAGTGCGGACAAGAATCACTTTATTTAGGAGTGTTAATTATTCACGCTGTGGTTCATAAACTTGTTTTCACTCATTCTTCGCCATCAACTGTCTACTCTAAAAATGTTAGATGATAATCCAACAATTTCAAATCAGGAATGATTTCTCCTCTGACTAAGCCAGAGCTACATAATGTACTTTCATCAGTGTTGTATTATCCACTGGTAAAAAGCAAAAGAGAACAGGCTGTACATGTTGTGGCTAAGGGAGAAAATTGTAAATTCACGCACATAATAAGGAGACTGTGTGATGCAGACACTGTATTTGGGTTTTTACGAAATGTCTCACTCATTCAAAGTCATGAGAAACAATCTATTGTAGGGTTGGCATGAATGATGGTCTCTTGTTTCCATCTATACTGTTCACTATGGTGTACATGCTTAAATTTAAACTTGTACTACAGTATTCTTTTTGTAGTTGACACAAATGTTTTCCTAAAATGTGTGTGTGTGTGTGTGTGTGTGTGTGTGTGTGTGTGTGTGTGTGTGTGTGTGTGTGTGTGTGTGTGTGTGTGTGTGCGTGCGTGTGTGTGTGTGTGTATGACAGAGAAGGGGGGAGTGAGAGAGAGTGTGAGTAACTGCGTGTCTATGAACTGGAGGTGCAACACAGGTGGGATTCTGCTAAGGATGCTCTCTCTCTCTTTCTCTCTCTCTTTCTTTCTCTCAACACACACACACACACACACACACACGCACACACGCACACACGCGCACACACACACACACACAACCATGCATTCATGTGTCCAAGACCAGGCAGCAGAAAAAACAAGACAGTAACTGATTGAAAAACTCTCACCTTAAATCTCTCTGTGGGGTTTGTGCTGCTGCACAGTGACCGCTGCCTCCTCCGAGTCTCCGTCTTTACGAGGATGCTCTCCTACTGCAGACACCCATTATATGATTTCGTTGTAATCTTTGTCTTTTTTTTCCTTTTTGCCCCTTTTTAAAGCTAAATCAACCTTCACCTCCGCCACTCCACCACGGAGAAGCCGTCGGCAATGAGCGTGAATAGAGGGAGCTTGCCACACTGCCAGGCGCTCAGCCTCCAGCCAGCCCAGTCTATATCTGCCTCCAATCTGCTGCTAGGTCGCTAAGCTGAATATGATGATCTCCAAAAGCACTTCAAGGCTAATTAGACAAGTGAAGGGATCCACAGGCTGGTGAGGGAGGCTCCTCAGCGCAGTAGCTGATGGATTCGAGGAGAGGCGGAGAGAGGCAACAGAGAGAAAGAGAGAAGATGTGTGTGTCTGTGTGTGTGTGTGTGTGTGTGTGTGTGTGTGTGTGTGTGTGTGTGTGTGTGTGTCTGTGTGCTCTTGTGTGTGAGGAGAGGCAAAAAAGGTGGATGAGAAAATAGAGTGGGAAGAGGGAATTGGAGAATAAGACAGCTGGAGTGGAGAGTGAGCACAGCAAAGAGTGAGCATGTGTGTGAGAGAAAGGAAGAAAGCGAGAGGGGAGGGGGTGAGGGAGATGCAAAGAGAGAAGGAGAGAGGGAGAGAGAGAGGAAAGGGAAGGAGGGACTCTGTGTGTGTCAGAGACAGAGGCAACACAGTTGCTAAAATTGTAGACATTGTGCACTTTTGTACCCCAGGAAACCCTTTGTGATCCTGGAGACACTATTGTGTGACTGTGTAAGTACACAGGTGACGTGGGTCTGTCTGAACTGTCCTCTGTGTGTGTGTGTGTGTGTGTGTGTGTGTGTGTGTGTGTGTGTGTGTGTGTGTGTGTGTGTGTGTGTGTGTGTGTGTGTAGAAATAAAACCATTTGTAATTTCAAGGTAAAGTGTAGTGTGACTTGACAAGTGGTGAAGCGACAGGAATCCTGCAAATGGCCTCACGTGGGTCAGAGGGCCCTAATATCAAACCCTCCAGCACCTTGTGTCTTTTTGTGGTGTCTGTGTGTGTGTGTGTGTGTGTGTGTGTGTGTGTGTGTGTGTGTGTGTGTGGGTGGGTGACTATGTGTGTTTGCGCACTGGCACTGATTTATTTTAACACATCCTCTGTCTATCTCCAGTCCAAAACAAGTGTTCCATGTTTCCGTGCTTGTATATTTGATAAGGATTTTTGCTACATGCAATTATTCAAGGCTGCTGGACGCTCCCAACATTTTCCTCAATTATTGCAGCGCAGAGATGGATTTTAAACCGTTTCACATACAAGCAAGAGCTATCAGGTCAAGCGTAACCTCATGGCCCTCACAGCTATTTGGACCACTCTATCAGCCATATGATGGATTGATACAAGTACAGCATTCACAATTTCAGTCAATGCTGTCAAGGATCAAGGATCTTAGATATCGAGAAGATGCCCGAGGAATGGAGGAGAAGTGTGCTGGCGCCTATTTTTAAGAACAAGGGAGATGTGCAGAGTTGTGGCAACTAAAGAGGAATAAAGCTGATGAGTCATACAATGAAGTTATGGGAAAGAGTAGTGGAAGCTGGACTAAGAGCAGAAGTGAGCATTTGTGAGCAGCAGTATGGTTTCATGCCAAAAAAGAGTACTACAGATGCAGTATTTGCTTTGAGGATGTTGATAGAGAAGTACAGAGAAGGCCAGACGGAGCTGCATTGTGTTTTTGTAGATCTGGAGATCTTATGACAGGGTGCCCAGAGAGGAACTGTGGTATTGTATGAGGAAGTCTGGCGTGGCAGAGAAGTATGTTAGAGTGGTGCAGGACATGTATAAGGACTGTAAGACAGTGGTGAGGTGTGCTGTATGTGTGACAGAGGAGTTCAAGGTGGAGGTGGGACTGCATCAGGGATCAGCTCTGAGCCCCTTCTTGTTCGCTATGGTGATGGACAGGCTGACAGACGAGGTCAGACAGGAATCTCCATGGACTATGATGTTTGCAGATGACATTGTGATCTGCAGTGAGAGTAGGGAAGAGGTGGAGGAGAAGCTAGAGAGGTGGAGGTTTGTCCTGGAAAGGAGAGGGATGAAGGTTAGCCTCAGTAAGACAGAGTACATGTGTGTGAATGAGAGGGACCCAAGTGGAAGAGTGAGGTTACACGGAGAAGAGATCAAGAAGGTGGAGGATTTTAAGTACTTAGGGTCAACAGTCCAGAGCAATGGAGAGTATGGAAAAGAGGTGAAGAAGCATGTACAGGCAGGATGGAATGGGTGGAGAAAAGTGTCAGGTGTGATGTGTGATAGAAGAGTTTCAGCTAAAATGAAAGGAAAGGTGTACAAAACTGTGGTGAGACCAGCGATGTTGTTTGGTCTAGAGACAGTGTCACTGAGGAAAAGACAGGAGGCAGAGCTGGAGGTAGCAGAGATGAAGATGCTGAGGTTCTCTCTGGGAGTGACCAGGAAGGATAGGATCAGGAATGAGTACATCAGAGGGACAGCACATGTTAGAGGTTTTGGAGATAAAGTCAGAGAGGTCAGACTGAGATGGTTTGGACATGTCCAGAGGAGAGATAGTGAATATATTGGTAGAAGGATGCTGAGTTTTGAACTGCCAGGCAGGAGGCCTAGAGGAAGACCAAAGAGGAGGTTTATGGATGTAGTGAAAGAGGACATGAAGGTAGTTGGTGTGAGAGAAGAGGATGCAGAAGACAGGGTTAGATGGAGGCAATTGATTCACTGTGGCGACCCCTGAAGGGAAAAGCCGAAAGGAAAAGAAGAAAGAAGAGCTGTCAAACGTTTTTTTTTTTTTTTCCTTTAAACAAGAAAATCATTTTTTAATTCTCAATTATTTTTGGGATGAAGATTTCTTGCAGCACCAAAACGCTGCATACCTGGTCATCATTTTGTCTCCAGAGCTGCTTTAGTCCTTCACGGCATATATTCACCTTGGTGCTTCCAAAATTGTGATCCATACTGACGTAGTTGCTGCAGATTTGTCAGCAAGACATTCATGATATAAATCTCCCATTCTACTAAATCTTCAAGTCATTCTATTGGATTGAGATCTGATTATTCGGTAAAGTAAATTCATTGTCATGTTTAAAAAAAAAAAAGCTTGAGATGGTTTGAGCTTTGAGACCCAACACATCAACCAGCTGGATGAAGTCATCAGAAGGTGGGTGAAAGGATTAGGGCTCGTCAGCAACAATAATCAGACAGGCTGAGGCATTTAAACGATGCACAGTTGGTACTAAGGGGAACAAAGTGTGCCAAGAAAATATTCCTCACACCATCCCACCACCGCCAACCTGAACCACTGATATAAGAAAGGATGGATACATGTTGAGAGTCATCATAACAGGCAATGTTTTACTAAATCTTCTATTGTTCAACGTTCAACTGGTTTCCTGTTTTTTTGCCGGAACCCATTGTGGTTATCTGTTGTTGTACCTCAACGTGTTCTAATCTGATATTTAATGTACACTTTTATCTTAACAGAGTCTCAAGTCATTGAGGTATAATTACTTTTTCTGGTTTCCCGGCTTGTCTATGTTCAGGTCATAGTAGAAATACTAATTCTCACTAAAAATAAGATTTTTTTTAGACATTCAAGTTTCATTAAAACTCCTAAATATGGAAGCTCCTCTGATCATACGTGTTCTTCAACATCACCATAGTTACAAGATGAGTTTGAGACACCGCAAAAAAAAAAAAAGACTAGTGACAGAGCAGCAACCATCAGATTTCAATTGACAGCAGTGTTTCTCTGGCCCCACCTTTGGATCCACCCATAACAAAACTGATAAATATTTCCTGAACAGGACTTTGTTAATAAAAACTGGATTTTGCTACATTTGGAGTCTTAAAGCTCACCTTTCACTAGAAATAACTTCATATTCACATGCAGAAAAATGTGTTAGGAAACAGTTTTTTAGAAGATACCCACCCTTTGGCTGCGCTCAAACAAATCGTTCATGGCTGGAGAAGAACCACGGTCCATTCAGATTCCTTTTTTTTTTTTTTCTGAGAATGAAAGAAAAAAAAATCATGTGGTGTCACAGATGTCATTGTTCCCATGGCAACACACTGCTTTCATAGAGTACAATGACAAAGTGAGCAAATTCACATATACATACGGTATATCCACACATTTAGATGTTTAATAGTGCAAATGCAGCACAGATTAAACAATTACCACTTAAACATGGCATCGCTCACAAACTGCTGATGACACTTATCTCACAAGCTCTAGCATCAAACCAGAGACAAGTAGCCTGACTCATTGCTGTCTGTGTTGAGATGATGTTGAGGTCAAAATTGACACGAGAACTCACAGTACTAAACTCTAACTGGATGATGATAATTGTTTTTTTTTTATTGACAATGAACAGTTCTATAAGAAAGCAGTACTGCATCAAGCAAGTAATGATACTACTTCATCTTCCTCTTCTTTATCCTCATTGTCATCATTGAAAAGGTTTGCATGCAATCCTATTGCACTTAGCATTTAAACAACTGTGCAATATTTAAGTGAATATATTAATGTGCGTCTTTAACAACACATCTAAATGCAACTATATTATCAGATCCATCACCTAAACTCCACAGGTGATCCGTTTTGTGTTACATTGCCTCCATGACAGCTGAAGCCTGTCTGTACAAGTGAGTGATTTATGTGATTTATCTCAAGTATCATCCTGCATTGCAGGAAAGGAAAGAGTGTAAGGAGTAGTCGAAGTCAAGGGCAAAACATAGAAGGTAGGATTGTAAGTAGGGCAACTACACACTGGTGGGCATGTGGAGCCTATAAACAGACACAAGTGCAACCACAGAGGCAGTTTACCTTTTTCTTGAGTTTCCTTTTCATGCACTCATTTCTGTCCATTTTCCTGGGAATAACAATACTGTCTTTAAAACAAAGCCAGTGCAGTGCATTTTGTGTTCTGTATTTACTGCTGTGGAGACCAGGCTTGTAGACTGGTCCATGAAATATCTGACATTTAATAATCTAAACCAGAAGTTGCAATTTATGACAATTTTTCAGATATGGGTGTTTTTGAAGAGTATTTTAGTACAGTCACATGTTAATTTGGTTTTCTTACCCACAACTTTATTATTTTTGATACATTCTCATCAGTATTGTTTATTTATTTATATATACTTGAAGTGTAAATTATCACTTCATGCTATGATACCTGCACCAGATGGCAGACAGAAAAAACTGGCTGGTGAAGAGTAGGTGTTTGACAGCTGGATGTGTAAAACATGGAGGTGTGAAAGTAAAGATCTGCCAATTTACAACAAGCTTTGTATCATTATAATGTCAGTTTATGGAGTTAAGCCTGCACCAAAAAGCAAAACAACTCACTTCTCCTGCTGACCTGCCCTTGACTTTAACTACTCCTTACTCCTGTTAGCTATACATGTATACCTCGGCCTATGCCGTTTTGAGTTACATCATTATTGACAACAGGTTAGTTAAAAATAATAATAAAAAATACAGAGAAAAACTAAAATCAAACTTAAGTCATTTTACTCGACTGTATGTCTGTCTGCCGCAAATGTTGAAATCATAAAAGTAATTAATAAACGATTAAAAGCACATATCATGTTACTGTACAATAAATATGAATAAAAATATTTAATATCATATTATTAGCCTACAATGCTAGGGATGTAGCTCAGTGGTGGAGCACATGCTTCACATGTATGCTGCTCCAGGTTCAATCCCCGGCATCTGCAGCCCTACGGGGTAGAAGCCAGAGTCAACTGTTGGCTGGTCCCAAGCCTGAATAAATGCAGACTGTTGTGGCAGGAAGGGCATCTGGTGTAAAAAAAATAAGTTTGCCAAACAAATATGGGCATCCATGTTGAACTGCACAAACTTCCTTTCGGCTTGTCCTGTTAGGGGTTGCCCTAACAAGCCGAAAGGAAGTTTTTTTTTTTTTTACAATTAACCTTTAATTGCTTAATATAAGTCATTTTTTGACTTATGTCGCGTTTTTACTAATGTAAGCTGCGGTGTACCTGAACACTGGAGCTTCTGCGCTGTGGTTCCTGTTCAAATTATAGACCGTAGTTTCTCATGTTATACACACCTACCTCAGGTCATACTTGGAATGATCTAACATACTTTATGCCTGTTTAACTTTGTGTGGTGTACTTGTCCTAACCCTAATGATTCATTCCCGTACTTAATCTGATTCCACAAAAAATACTACAAGTCCTAGTCAATCAGAAGAAGAGCAATGTGAGTCATTTTGACTGTCACAGATCTAAGTGTTGTAACAATAACATACAGAACTGTGGCTTTGGAATGGTAAAGCAAGCCATCCTTCAGCTAGTAAAAACACAGTCGTAAGGTCATTAGCAGGCTTCCAAAAGGTCTTCTTTTTTTTTTTTTTTTACATTTTTTTGACAAACAACCTCCCTCTTGACCTGTGTGTCATACAGGGACAAACGCAGACACAAACGGTGCTCACTTGATGTGCTACACAAGCATGCATGCAAGCAAAAAAACAAAAAGTGATTAGAAGGTGCTGGCACTCGTATGCATGAATGCACAGCCACAAAGGCACATGCATACTGTATTGTTAAGGACACATTGCTGTTCTAACAAATACCAGTACCCCCCCCACCCCTACCCGCCCCCATGTAAAAAAAAACACATGCAAACCAAAGACACTGAAACAATTTTGCCACATTACAAAGGAAAAACCTTGTGATATAAGCCAGAGTGCTCCTACTATCGAGCTACACATGTGAAGACTCTTGTCTTGGGAAATGAGAAGTAGGTCGAGTCAGTGGATGTGCTCATTTCATACACCATCACTGTGGATCACAGCCAAGGACATTCTCACTTCAAATAGCCATGCAAGGGAATTTCAGCCATAAAGAATTAATCCAATTTTTAGCAAAATTATATTATGGAGATGATACAGTACAGGTCGGCTCAGCTGTAATTTATGTGAATAAAATATTGACCCTCTTTAAAGATACTGTTACACTAGTACCTCAGGGGCTGCTATCCCAGCTTCGGACACATTAAAAAAAGAGCAATTGATCATGAGAAAAAGAGACTGAAGTATAGTGTCGTGTAAATGAAATATGAGTAAGTCATAATTAAATATACATAATAGTTGGCCTAGTTTTATATCATTATCCAGAACATAAAGCAGACAAAGGTACCTTTAGGTTGTACATCCTGTCAAACATTATTCCTGCCATTCCAGGATAAAAATATTAGCAAAAACCTTTTTCACGTGTGAACATTTTAAAGGAAATTTGAGCCTGCATGAGTGCATTTTCATGCAAAACACTCTTCCAATAAATCCCCTCACTCCCAATCAACAGCCAATAACGCAAATTATGTTTGTCTTCTATGTAACATGAAAAATAAATAAATAAACAGAGGCATTGATTTTCAGTATTGCATGGTTGTAAACAACAAAATTCAAAAAGCCCCTCAAAGGAAATGCCTGTCTATAGCTTACTGAGCCCCAAAAAATGAATCTACAGGTACATACACTGAAAATAAAACGCAAGACGCAAAGGATCATAAAAGTTGGAATTGACACGCTCCATCCCAGAAGACCCATATCAATAGGGTATGTGCTGGGTGTGATATTATCTTTTATTACCAGAAACAAACTAATGGAAGGGCTGTGATATTAAAGGTAACTGAAAACAATGGAATATGTTAAAATAAACCATCGAAAACAAATCTCCCTGTAAAATGCATCAGCATTCGGTGACACCACAACAATCATGTTTATGAAGCAGTTTAGGAATTACAAATAAATGACAATTATGATTTTCCTTAGTGACATGGGATCTACTTATCAATTAAATGTAAATTTTTACCTTTACTTGTAACTATTTTAATCATTATTTTTAGAATATTTTATAATATTGGTTAAATTATCCTAATGTTGAAACAGTTTGGAATAGGAATCCAAAAGTTTGCATCCAATTCAAAATGTATCAGTTCAAATTTTAATTGCTCAAATGCAATAATGCTGAGCTCAGCTTTCTTTTGCAGCTTTGAAGGCGCTGACTGCCTGTAACAGTTACACATTAGCCTTCAGCTTTAGTGGAAGCACATAGAGCAGCTTTTACTCAGCAGATGGACCATATCGAGGCCTAAACAACAGCAGAGCGTTTCAAACTGTTGACGCGCTTTGCAGAGTGACAACAGGAAACCTGAGGCTGCTGTCTGGAGGCTGTGTGAGTCTAATGACTGGAGTCAGGTAACCGCCGTTGGTAACAGACACACTCTCCGCAGGACCCCTCAGTGGCGAGTCCAGGCACGACGGCAGGAGGTACCAAGAACGCTTTCTAGTTGTCTTTTCACTTGGAAACAAACTTTAGCGAAGCGTTACACGTTGTTAAATGCAGCGAGCGGAGCGACGTTCACGGGACGGCCGGAAAGTTGTGGAAGTTACGGAACTGAATTTCAAAGCGGAGGCAACGCAGGTGTTGAAGTGCTTTGTGTCGTATTTTATATTACTCTTATCACATTATTTATTTAGCTTGTGTGTTTCGGACGTCCCTACTTTAAAAGAACTTAGTTTCGTTTTCCATTTCCTGATTATTTGGGCATAAGTTAAACAGTGGCTAAGTTTGAACAGGTAAGTGTTTTTCTACCTAATTACTGTGAACATTTTCCTCCATTACCCATAAAACACCTTGGTCGTCGGTAATCGCCTTGAGATGTGTTTAAGTGAGTCAGACATTCCCATTAGCGATAAATCAACATTCATTGACTTATCTCTCCTGTGTTAACCTCTCTAAACCAAAAAAGCCATTTATTGATGAGAAACCAATTTCACTTATCCATATGGATTTTTTCTAACCACATCCGGGTTTTTATGTTGTGAAATAACGCTATACCGCGATGTTGTTACAGTCGTAGCAATAAGTGTTTTTAATGCACGAACATAGTTTTATGGGTTACGTAATTCGGTCTGTGAGCCTGAAGTACGCAGGGCATTTACAACTGTTTATGATGCATGGTTTAGATAGCAGGGTAATCCTTTGACACATTTCTGGCTGCTGTTGCTGCTGCATCAGACTACCAACTCCACACTCAGAGGGCACTACACAATACAAACACACAATGTAGTCACATGCTCATGTTCTGTATATCAGATAAAGCAAACATGCATGGCTGACTTTCCATGTGTACCATGTGTACAACTAAAGGTCTGCTCTACAACCTGAGACGAACATCTACATATAGCTGAACACACTGATTGACACCAGCGTTGCCCAGATAAGTAAGGACTTGCACACTTTTTCATCGTTTATATGTCAATGACATATGTTTGGTGCAGTTTGTAACATTTTTTTTTTCTTTTTTGTGGTTTATTATTTGAGAAAGTATGGAACTGTCCATTCACTTTTGGTGGTGGTCCAGATCATTGTCTGGATCCAGAATAAGAATCTTGGCCACTGTGGGATAGAGGCACTGATAAGATTGCTGCTTCTAACTGCACGCGCCATGCCTACAATGCTTGAGCGATCACAGCCTAATGGGCTCGTTGGGAATTTCCATGGAAGAATGGAAATGACCGCACAACACATCTACTTCCACAAACAAAGATAGCACAACGCTTGGTCCTTGTCTATCACATATTGTTCTAAATAAAAAAGGACACAGCAGCACAACACATAGATAACTGATTCACGTCAGGGTTAGTCAGGCTGATGGTGAGCTCATCCCTCAAGGAGAGTCTAACCCAAACACTATAAAGATCACGGTCAGAGAACATTCGGGACTCTTCTGCAGAGGTTTGTTGCTGCGTTTGTTGGACTTTGTAAACTGCTGAACTTCTTCAGTAAACCTTGCTTGTACTAAAACTTGTCTCATCATTGATGATACAGCTCATCTGTGAGTTTCTTGCTCTTGGTCTTTATTTCTTTGTTATTAATAAATAGATATTCCAGCCTGTTATTGACCACCACTGGTACTGAATGTGCTAATTTTAGATAAGAAAATTCTGTCTCTTCTTGCCAATTTATTGCTTTGCATCTTTATTTTTTTTTTTATTATTTGCTTTAAATATATAGCGAGTTACTTGCGAAGCATATTGGTTTGACTCTGCAAATGTATAAAAATGCAAAAAGATGAAAAGAGATGTGCAGAAAAGAGACAGATAAAAGAGCTGAAGAAAGAGTAGTTGCTGACGCCAGTAATCAGCAAGTTTGATCTTTTCAAATCATGTTGGAGAGAACAGGAGGGAGTCAGACTCAAGACAGTAGGACATGAATGATGAAATACATGCTTTCTTTGCTGGACAAATTGAATGATGGATGAGTTTCCAGCAGGGAACATCCTGTCTGCTTCATTGTCTCTACATTATCTCTCCATCCCTTACATTGTTTGTTAATTTCTTAATTTCTATTTTTAAATTAGGGATGCACAATAACTAATATGTGCTAAATCCTTGTGATCACTACTCATAAAATAACTGATAATTTCACATTTAGTAAAGATTTACTTGATTTTGATTTTTATAGCTTCGACATGATTTATGGTTTAATAATTTGCAGGCATTTCCATCTTCTCCGAGTCCTTTGGAAATGTGCATTGCCTACCTTTTCTTGGACAAGTCATCAGTATGTTATTTTTGCATTAAATACCTGCCTGTAATGACAGCCTCTCTGACTGAAAACTGAAACCAACAACCAAACAATTGCCATCCCAACCATTTGGTAGGCGACCGTCCGGCTAATTTCTAAACTACATTCAGCCTATTCAGCCAGACATTCTTTAGCCCCTTGGGGTTAGGAGACGGTGACAAGATGGCTTCTGAATAATTTCGGAGAGTCAGGGTGATGTCACAGTGGCTCTGTCCACTATGGCTCTGCTCTTTGTCGCCTTCTCTGTGTATATGCGTGAATCACAAAGCACCTTTAAAAACGGCTATAATGTCAGAGCTCTTAAATCATGTAAATGTGACTATTATGCATAAGAAACCCACAGCTGGAGGTCGGGTTTGTCAAGCATTACCTGACTCACGAACGTAATATTGGTGTGGAGTTTCAGAGCTACACTCAACTACTTTTTGTCAGGTTACCAACATTTAGACTGTGTGTGCAGGCTGCGTAAACACACACTGCTTTAGGCTGTTATTATTATGGCTGTACAGAAGATTAGTCTCAGACACCAGGTGAACAAAGATGGCTCAGTGAGACACAGGCCACACAAAAGGTTTTCTCAGTGCAGGAGAGAAAACATAAACCTGCTGGAATTGATAAATGATAGTTAGTTTTCATTGAGAGAAACAAACTTAGCACATTGTAAATTTTTTATGCAATTTGGATATGCTTTTTCTTAAAGGACCAATTTGCCACGCTAAGTTTGGAAGGACAGAAGGTTGAAAAGAAAGCTCAGATGTCTGCTAAAATTGAAACTAATGAGGTCACTCCCAAGTGACCTCATCTGACCTGGACATTGTTTTTGCATTATCTCTCAGCATGCTAGCATAAAGATACTGGCAAAGTATTTTTAAAGGTAGAACTTTGGTCTGATGTTTAGCTACTCTTGTCTTTGTTTGTCTTCACTTCCTTGTGGGTTTTGTGTTTTGCTTGTTTAGACACTGAATGTAATTTTCGTACGACGCTCTAACCTTCTGTATCTCTGTCTGAGCTTTTTATTGATTTTACTTTTAATGATTTGTAGATTGAAAGATAGAAAAGTGTTTGCCATTATTGTTTTACACACACCCTTTCTTTGAGTCCAACAATGATCTTTTAATCAGCAAACAATAATTAAACAGTTAAGTATTGTGTTGCACTTGTGAAGGTTAGAGTCTGAGATGATAACTAAGACAGAACTGAGTCTCTGAGGGTCAGATAACATTTTGGTTTTTTTTTTGCTTCTTAGCATTTATAATCTTATTTTTTGCAGTCTATTCCAGCATTACAATTTTAAGTTGTCCTAAGTCACTTTTAAATATGAGTATGTTTCAAAAGTAGTAAATAAAGAAAAGCCATGGCATTTTTTTTAGACACATACCTATTTAACGCAATCTGTTGTGAAACAAAATCTTCCATACATGAAGGTTAAAATTTTTATCACTTTATAAATCTGTGGTATTTTTAACAAGTACTTGCTTGTCTTGATTATCTTTGACATAAATTGGATTGACAAAATAATAAGAAAGACCTGTCCTGCAACAACGTCACCTAATGATCAATAGATCGAATCAATACTAATCTCTAGGTGTTTTAATTAAAAAAAAAAAAAAAAACATCACATCACATTAGGTTTCAACTAATGCTTATTTTGTAAAAATAAGCTTTGTGATTTACTTTTATAGCTTTTACCAGTTTTGATATACATGTACTCTTATTGCTTCCACCCACACTGAAGTCTCTATTTACATATGCAGAGATGATATTCTACTGTAGGGCTCCAGGCATGACTAGAAGTGAGGTTTTAGAAACACTGACAATCCACAGCTAAACTGGTTCAGGGGACGTTTGGAAAAAAAAAAATAGTTTGGTTTCCTGGATCTGCATTTTAAGATATGGGAAGGACAAAAAACGATTATAGCAGATTTCAAACTATGTCAGTGGGTTGTGGCATAAATGTTAAATGTTGCAGTGAATGATCCATCCCTAGCATTTGCTCTCTCCTTCTCTCTTTTGTATATGAAATATAGAAATATTGAAATACAGAAATATTTTTCAAAAGCTATGCAACCATAAGATGTGTTGTACATCGACATAAACAAGAACAGTGTAGCATTTCTCTGTATTAATCCAATGTTTGTTTTTGGTTATTTTGAGCTTATTGGTTCACTTTTAGCTCTTTATATAAAACTTTATATAAAACTGAATTTAAAGAAAAGCATCTTAACTTTTGTGGAACTTTACTAGACTGACATTGATGGCTGAATTTACATTAGTTGATGCCATCATACACTGCTATTTAATGTATTAAATGTAGGGCGACCACACAGGAACATTTTGTTAGATGACACCTGAAGACAGACCCTGAAATACCAACAGTGCACTAGTGAACTGTTTTGACAGATTAACTGGCAAATTAGGTTACGTATTAATCTAAAATGTTGAAATCCAGATAACCTATGACTCTTTTTTTCTGATGGGCAGTCATTTACTACAGTAGATTTTTGTCCCAATATATGAGTAAATGAAAGAGAGTGAAAAATATAACCTCAAGATCTCACAAAAATCAGGCAAGCTACTGACTGTTGGTTGTGAGGTCACGATGTCTGAGGTGAGGACTACTTGTCCACATTACAATTTGAATGCAAAATTCTGGTTACATATTTTGTTTTGTGCACATTTGTGTGTGTGAGAGTGGAAGAGAAGATGATGTCACAGTTATGATGCCAGGAATCTGTCTGATGTTTCACCCTCCCCCACAAATCTCAAGTGTTATGTGGTTGTCTAGTCAATTAAAAGATAGGGACATGTTTTAACACAGCCGTGTGTGTGTGTGTGTGTGTGTGTGCGTGCGTGCGTGTGTGTGTGTGTGACTCCTCTAGTCACTTACAACTTAAGAAAATCACTAAAAAGTCAGCATCAATGTGTATTTGTGAGAAGTGCATGGAATGCTGAGGGTTAGGTCACTGAGTGACGACATATATTTGCCGACTCAGGTCAAGAGAGGGCATCATGCGGCTCTCAGATGTGACCTTAGGGTGTTGACTCAAACCTGAAGAACACACTATGTTGCCATAGAGAGAGGAGACATTGCTATTTACCAGTTTGTTGACCCTCTGGTTCAACCTTAGTGGTGCTATTATTAATGAAACCACACAATTGTGTTGTGTCCCTGGAATGCTAAAGACCAGTGACCTGATTCACATATCTGAAAAGGACATATCAGTACTAAATATTATCAGAAAGGGTACTGCTTCAACATCTCCACAAAATTTAGAAATGTTTCAAAACTTGCATGGAAATTCAGACCATGAGTCATCCAGTGGGATTTGGATCATGTCTCTTTCATCAATACTCCTCAGTGGCATGATCGCTGCAATAAGCATTTCTTACATCTGTGTTTCAACTTGATGCGTATTCATCTTTCATGGCCCGATTAAAAGACGTCTCGTCTCTAGTTTCAGTGATGATGGTTTAGATTTCAGTTTGTCCTTTAATAATAATAAGGAAAGACGAAAGTTATATATTCTATTGCCTGTACAGACATTTCCAAGGTGACTGCTTCAGCACCCTTGCAGCGTAGTTTATACAAACACAAGGTCATATCAGGTTGTTGTGAATGAGGTGTATATTTCAAGTTATTGCAAAGAACTGAAAGATGGTTCTCGTTGATGGTTTAGTTACATTTACCAGCAGAAATTTGTAATGTGTATTGTTTTGTTCCTATGGTTTTGTGACATAGTGATTTTGGCTGCACTGAGTTATGTGAGATGATCAGTGTTGGCATGAGGCCATGCACCACGCAGGCCTGCAGGCTTTTGACTCCATGACAATACAGAAAATGAACCACAACCGGATTACACCAGTTCTGCATTCCTCTCCAGACCTGTTTAACACAAACACACATGTTTATCCTGGGCACACACACATACAGACGTCACAGAGGTGAACCAATGCACTCGTTTAAAGTGCTAAAAACACTTCCTTACCAATAAGGAAGGTGCCAACATTGATTCATATGTGGAAGCAAAAAAAAAAAAACTCCCCAAAAAGCAGGTCTAAGAGGCCAAATCACTTAAAGGTATGAAAATTAGAGAGCTTTCTTGTGGTTTACTGTTGCTGTCCCAGCATTAATGTGTGCAAATTTGGGAAGAAAAGAATTCCTGAGCTGTATTACAATAACCGTATCACAAACAAATATTTTTTTAATGAACTGGCCTCTCAGCGATGCGAAGCTCACACCTTTTTTTTTTTTTTTTTTTTTTTTAAATTACAATTCATTACTCTGTGCAACTGCAACAATACCAAAACCTGCTTTCCATTAACACCGTTGAACCTCTTTTCAATGCAAAACATGGTGAGAGCAGCCTGAACAAATATCCTGCAGCCAAAAGCTTCATTGGATATCCACACTGAGTGTATGTGTCTGGAACAAGAAGAGACGGAGCTGCTTTGGACCAAAAATACTGTTGCTTTTCCTTTACTTCTCTGGCATTTTTGGAACAGCATTTTGAAGTGTTGTGAAACTGACGTGAACTTTCATGAAAGGGACGAACTGAATCCAGAACTAATAGTAAGCCTGTAACAGAAACTACACATTCATTAATTTATTTAAGTGTTTACTATCCTTGTTCTTTTTGCTGAGCTCACTGTTGAACTACTAGGGCCAGCCTCGTAAAAACTGGGCTGGATTGGTGTGCATGGAAAGTGCAGACAAAATGGAAACTGGCACATGGTGCAAGGCATTACAGTGTGAACTTGATGTGTGAGCCTGGTTTTGGTGAAAATGTAGGCAGAATGATTATATTGTGTCACAGCCTCAAGTGTCTTGTCAGGACTTATCAAAAGGTGTCTGAAGCACTCATCACTCACTTCACACAGCTTTGTCTTGTTCGTGTGCTCTCATTCGTTAAAAACCACTGATTCCTTCCAGGCTGTTCTATTTATATGATGTCTCTGTGTCTAACCTGTCTCTTTTTATTTCTTTCATGCTAACTTTGCATGTTCTCATTTCTCAAACTTTTCTGCCGTTCTTTAATGCGGGTGAAGCAGTTTGTGAGTACTTGTCCGTGCTCTTGCAAAAAGTTGAGCGAAATCTCAGTCCATTATATCATCTGTGTAGCTGGTACTGGTGAACAAACTTAAATGTGTAGTGAAAAGGCTGTAATGACATTGAGTTGAACGAGCGGGTGATTTTGCCCTCAACCACATTGTCTTCTGTGTTACTTGAAGTACCTGCTGGCCTGTAATCTTCACTCATCTGCAAAGCGTAGCTTTGTGACGTTCCACCTGAGGGCTAAAAACTTGTATTTCCCCTCTGGCCTGTAACTTATTGTTCCTGTCCTGTCTGCACACAGTATTTTCAGTAAATAGAGCTGTAGATAAATGAGTTATCAAGTTATCATTTTTTATTATATGTAGTTCAGTTGACACAATTGTCTCAGGTTTTAAACAAGTCTTTATTAGATGATGAGCATTATCCAAAACCACAGATTTGTGTTGCTATATGCCAGGGGTATTCCATTGAAAGTCGCAGAAGTCCAGTTATTAAAATTTCCAGTTAGTAAAAGGTCCAAACCCAAGTCCAGTTTGTGTCTTATAACCGGCCCTTGTGTCCACATTGTCAGTTACTATCAATTTTCAATGCAGGATATTATTTAACTGAGTGCACAGCTAGCTCTTTGACCATACATAAAAGTAGATGCAGGCAAATACATTTAAAACCTTTATGTAAGATTGAAGAACACACGCAAACCTCGGAATTAAAAATAAAATGCAAACAGAGATTAACCCTTTTCCTCGTAAATTAAAGAGGTCGCAGCCTAAAGAACTGAAGGCCTACGCTTCAAGTAAAAAAAACATTAACATCTTCAGAAAGCAAAAATAAAAAGTGGCTCTTTCAGGGGAAAAATGCAAACAGAACTTGTTTCATGAGAGAAAGACGCATGAGAATGGCCTGCCAGTCATTTAAATCTTGATCGGAATGGACTCAGTGCCATTGTCATGCAGACATGTAGCTGTTCGTTGGTGAGCCTAGAACAGTACTTGGATTCTGGATTAGCAGGAGGAGCAGCTGCCTAAGGCCAAAGCTGTTGAACCTTTAAGTGAAGTTTAGCGACTGAATTATTCTGGCCCTGCAGCTTTAGACTCATCTCAATGAGATGTCATGTAATGTCAACCAAAAAGGCAGCCATATTCATCCTGTACTCATCTTGCAAAAAGAGTGAAAACTGTGCTGCTCTCTGACTCCTGCCCCGCTAAAAAGCTGCTATTTCTTTTCAAATAGACAAGAACCATTCCAGTGCATTGCCTTTACTCAGACACCTCATGTTGTGCGGTAGCAGGTCATTGGCATTTTCCTCAATAGCTTCCAGAAATCCTCTCAGGAGGCAAAAGAAGTTGATGAGTTTCATCACTGTGCTCATTACGTCAACAAAATTTTCGCAAAGAGTGGCACAGAGTACAGTCTGATGGATGAGACAGTGGTAAGGAATGGTACCTGGGTTGTCCTCTTACATCCAGGGCACAGCCCCCCTGTCTTTTCCCACCATGTCCCCATCTGTGGTGACAGAGACAACCCGCTTCAGGTCTATGTCCCGCTATGTCAGCATCTCTTCTATAGCTGCACATACTGTATGTCCCCTCCTCTTGTGTGTGTTAGTGGTGTGTGCCGACATCGGGATTTGCTTGATTTTTTTTTTTCACACATCTCATCTTTCTGTTTTTCTTCAGATAATTTCTCAACAACAGCGTATAAGCACTCCTTCACAAATGTCCCATCACTTAAAGATTTTTTATTTTGCCGCTGTAACAGTAAACTCAGGCTATGGCATTCCAGGTGCGCTGACAGAGCAGGTAAATAAACCATTTGATTGGCTGAACTGAGTGGTGCTATTACTGTATTAACTGGAGGAGCAGTACCCGCCATCTGTAGCCGAGATCGTCAGAACAAGTTCTCCAAGAAAATCTACTCTCATGAATTTATCATGGAGTGGTCACGGGTCCGGACAGAACCATCACGTGGTCCAGATCTGGACCGCGGCCCGCCATTTGGTGACCCCTGCTATATGCACTGAATATATGTATATTTTTCATGCAACATATAAACGTGCAGAAAAACATGATCTTTGTTAAGTCTAGCTGAATTTTCTCTGAATGTGATTTAAGAGGCAGCAGTTGTCATTTAACTGAGTGACACATCCAAAACAGCTCGTAAAAGCACGTAATTTGACTGAGTACTACAACGTGACTTCTTTTGGCTGAATTCAAAAGAAAATCCTGCATGCTAATCATACTCAGTGGGCCAAGATGACTCAACTAGACTGCTGTGCACATTATTCTCCAGTTTCACCGTGCATATCTATGTTCAGGACGGCCGTGTTAATCTGTAGGCTCTTCTGATCTTGATGAGTGGATGAGAAGGTTTTATTTAGGCTTTGCCATGCTGTCACTTCTGATCTGCTACTTAGCTTAATGGCTAAGGAACTAATTTTCTCACCCAAAATCCTTCCGTTAGTATCAGCCTTAGACAAAGTTGAGCTTCACTTCAACCATCTGGGTATTGGACTGATTGAAACAATATTGTTGATACACTTGAAAAGAGGTGTTGTGTGTTACTGTATTGATTCTTAAAAAAAACAAACAAAAAAAAAAGTTTGATTGTAAGAAGGGCTGCATGGTGGCGTAGCACCCCCACTTCAAGGCTAGAAGGTTCTGGGTTCTGGGTTAGCAAAGGCCAAGGATTTATGTGAATGCCCAAAAAAGTTACAATATAAAATGTATACTGTAATGATTACATATAATTTCAGCAATGAGTTGTAAAATACTTTCTCAAATGTTTTAACCATTCATTCTCTCTTTTATTCACTCATCTTCTTATCTGCTTCTTCTTCTCTTGCGGGTCACAGGGGTTGCTTGAGCCTATCCCAGCGGACTTACGGGCAAGAGGCTGAGGACACCCCAGGCACGATGCTCGTATACCTGGGAAGCACTATATTTTGACATCTGATTCACCTTTACACTCAGTGTTCCATTACTCAAACAGGACAGCCTGCTTTATATTTAGCGTCTCTGTGGCGTCTCAAACAACACATCTGTTTTTACAGCCCCTTGCTTCGTTTTAATGCAGGACTGTGTCAATCAGCGTGAGTCAGCGTGACTTGCTGACATTAGACTGCCATGTAGTCAAAGCTGCGGAATTAATAAGTTACCTCGTAGCCCATTAAAGCATTTTTTTTAAACTTCTTTGCTGTGAGTTTTCTGCGGATTCATGTGTTTCTTCACCATACTGAATACTGAGGACGAAGGTCTGAACCAGTACACCTTTTGCTGAACAGAGAATTTGTGTATTACTTGAAAGACTGGTCGGATAAAGGCATCTTTGATTCTTTGACTCACCCATTACTTGATGATCTGCGTTACTTCACAGGTTCAGCTCCTGCACCGTCTGCCTGTGAAGTGAGTCTTTTTCGACGACTTGTTGGCTTTAATAATGTCCAACACGTTCACACGTCTGCTACGTTAGCATTTTACATGGGAGGCACGCACGTATCTCACATTGACTCTGTCCTTTACTGATGCAGACACACACACACACACACACACACACACACACACACATGCATGCATGCAGATGGAGGACGAGAGCGAGACAGAGCGGTGGAATGCAGTGTTTTCATTCCCCTGACCTGCGCTGTCAATCAGAGGAACCTGGCTCTATGCTGCTGCAGCAAGACGTCCAAGCTTCACTTATTCCACCCGTACCACCCACCCACCCACCCACATACAAATATACACAGACATAGATACATTACACACATAACTGGGCAAACACACACTCTCCCACTGTGTGTCTGATTTATTTCTATATGAATAAGCAGATATCCGTCTCCAATAATGCAATTTCTGCTGCAGAGTCTGTAGAGTAGCTCAAAATCAATACCTGATGAAAAAACACTTCACAGTAGTTCCTTCCATCCATCCTTTATGCTAGAGAGTGATTGCATCTTTGATTGCCCTGTCTCTGATTGAACTTCTATATATGTACGTTTTTTTAAGTTTTTTTTTTTCATGTCTAGTTACGTCAGACTCTTCCTGAACGATTGCTCGTGGCGACAGCGGAAGACGCTCTGGTTCAAAGATCAGGGTCGTTGTGGTTGCATGTTTGTGATCGTCTGGAGGACAACAATGTTTGTGCTCTTCCTGTTCCCAAACACATGAACGGAAGCATTTTTGTTCTTTCAATTTGGCTGCCTTGGAATGCTCTGTCTCTTCCAGGCCCTGAAATTTTAGTCCCAGTCAAAATAACATTTTGTTCCTGAAACCTTCTTTTCTTTGCTCTGATCTAATCGAGTTTTGTGCTGACAGAATTGTATGTGATGACACGCTGCCCTGCTCTGCTTTCCTCTTTCTCTGTGTTATCCTTACGATAATCCCCCCTCACTTCCACCACCCAATTTCTCCGAGAAATTTCTCCGAGAAATTGGGCAGAAACTTCAAACAGCAGAGATAATTTGGCTAGCTGTTTAACAGCAACACCATTGAATCATCACACAAAAAATGTCACTATGTGACCTTTTAATGACCCCCTCTTTCCCCTCTCCTGTGGACCTGAAGCTTCATGCAGCTTACATAATGGGTTCAATGAGAGGATTGTTGCTCTTTGACCATTCTGTAGGTCTCTTTGAGATTCTGCTTGTGATAATTAGAACTGCAAGGATTAGCGAATTAAACATCATTTAGTTCACAGAAATGGTTATTTTCCAGGTGAAATACTAACCATCAGTTGGTTTTTTTGGTTTTTTTTTACAGCTACTCAAGCGCAAAGATTTTAATAAAATCCAATTGTCCCATCTTCATTTTTATATACGGTTAATTGCGTTGAGCAGTTGAGCATAGACATGAGCCTTGCTTTGGGACACGACCTCTAGTTGGTGGCGGGAAATAACATCAGCTGAGATCGGTTCTTGTTCTGTTTCGCTGAGTAAAGACGTAGCGTGTATGTGCTTTTGACTTCTGTGTTTCTTGTCATACTTCATCATTGTTTGCATAACATATACATTATATAAAATGAAATTATGCAAAGTATGCATGTCACATTTTTTTCCAGGATTATAGGGGTTAGGTTTTTTTTTTTTTTTTTTTTTTTTTACAAGACTGGAATGAATTTAAATGATTTTAGTTATTTTAAATGGGGAAAGGCTGTTTGCTTACGTGCTCAGTCACAGAACAAATTAAACTTTTATATTGAGGTGCTTCATATGGTATATGAAGGTTTGTTTAGCCTTTTGTAGCTCCAGAATGAGCAACATGAAAAAAAGGCAGATAAATGACCTCTACTTCTATCATTTAAGACGGGGTAAACCATTGATCGAACAGCTTTGAGATTGTTGTCATACAGCAACATCAGGACCCGAGTAAAAGTCGACCAAGGGAAAATAATCTAAAACGAAATCAAATCGAGCTCACAAGAAATTTCTCATTATAAACATTGTTCATATCATTAGATGTTATTATAAATGACTTAACAGGCAGGTAATGCTGGAATGAGACTTGAATGAGTGTTCAGATATAATGTGTGTCATTGGTGCCATTAGGTTAATTTTTTTATGAACGTGCACAATACAGAGAGAATAATTGAAGGACAGCACTTAACAGGTTTTAAACCATTAATCAGAGAAAATATGTATATAGTGACAAGGAAGCATGTTACATCACCAAAAATATCTAAATAAATATATAAAGGAGTTCATTTCTCCAGGTGAAACACGCTTTCATTAAATTCAGGAGCATTTGAGCTTTTTTCATAGCCATGAGCCAGATTTTTTTGTTGTTTGGTTCTGATATGTATCAGGTGCAATGTCCATTAACAGACCAGAGTGTATTGATTCAGTGTGGTTGTTGTTGGTTCCACAGCACAGCTGTGGGTTGCCGTGCTTTCTGAATACCACAAGAGGATTGTGGGAGATGTGTGAAAATTCACAGTTGAGGTGCAAAAATTCATGGCCAGAGTAAAGATTTTGCATTTATGACACGTCTGATTGATTTTATAATGTGGGTCCTGTCAAGTAAACAGCAGATATGAGTTATAGAAAATCCTGAATGATGTAAATATGCAAAATTTTCATCATGCTCTTCCATTTTATAGTTTTACTATTGTTACATGACCATAACATTTTATCAGAAGGAAAGCAGTTATTACACCCTTTTCTTGTTTTTGTGATTCTTGGAGGTGTTCTATTCTGTCTTCTTTTTTTTTTTTCATGTGTCACAAGTCAACTTACTTTGGGAACAAGTTCCAACATTACCTCATTCCTTGCTCATCTTCTTTTCCTCTGACCTTCTTCTCCCCTACCATCCTGACTTTCTCTGTGTTTTAACTTTTTGACTTTGTCAGCCTTTTCTTCTTTACCGTCCTGCATCATATCTAATTATCAAAGACAGAGTGTGTCTACGGGGAGCCCCTCAATACCTCCTCATCAAAGCCTCTGTTTGTGTTTGCTTGTTTATCTCTAGCTGCTATTCTAGGCACTCTCCTGGAGCCCTGATGAGACACAAGCCTCCACTCCCTACGGAGGCTTACACTATAAGCTGTCACTGCACCCGCAATCATTCAAAACACTGCAAAATGAGATTTTGTGTCTTTGTACCTTGCCTTTTCTCTCAGTCTGTCTGATACAATCAAATATACTATATACTAATGTATGCTTTCTATCCATCCATCCTCTTTCCCAACCGTGCATCCTTCAACATGATGACGCTGAAGACTTTCTTTAAGTGTTAGCAAAGGGAAGTTTCTTACTACTATAAATCACCCCGCAAGGCCCACAAATATCTACCATACTGGAGAAATAACATGTGCATCTGCTCATGTTTTCTTCAGGCCAGAAATCGGAAACATCACCAACTTGATCGTTCCGTGTCCGTTGCTCACCGACGACCTTTGGCAGGTCTCACGTCTGAAAAGGTTCTTTCTCGTTTGGAAAGACGCGTTTTGCACTTCAAAGCTGCATGATGGCGATTAGCAAAAATGACTCTGACAGCGCGTTATTTGTGTCTGACAAAGTGCATCGCACGGCTCTGAACTCCTCCCTAGTGAAATATCAGTTGTTGATGGCTGAATGTCTCTTTTTTTTTTTTTTTTTTTTTTTTTTTTTCTTAACATACCACACGGGATTGGTAGTTACTGGAAGGATTGTTGCAATCGTTGCTTAAAAGCCTCATTTTAATTTTCTGTAATAGTGTTTAACTAGAATTATTCGTACCAAATCAGCAGAATCACATGTGGGACTAAAATAAATGTTGTTTCTCTCCTGAGGAGATGATTTTTAAAAATTTTTTTTTTGTGAAAGATTTTCTTCTCAGAGCAGACTTATGGCTTGCGATGGCAGGAACTCACTAATGACTGAGCTGTTGTGAGCTGGTTGCTAAGTATGACTAGTCTATGCTGTTTCATGTAACTCTGGGTTTGGGGAAGCTCAAATATTGTCCCATTTAGTGTCAGCTGCAGGGGAAAACAAATGCCTATTCTCATTTTCTTTGAGATGCCTGAGGCTGTTTTATGATAGACACTAAAGACTTCATGGGGATCTGGGGCATACTTTTTGGAGAGGACAGGAATGTGGATCCTGATGGTTTTGCAGACATAGGCACATTCTGATAACATATTTGTCCAATTACATGCTTTAAAAATAGCAGTGGCTGTTGGGCCTGCTACTACTGTATATCCTCACCTGTAGGAGGGGTGTGACTATTGGCACTTTTTAGATATCAAGATAACTGAAGGATTTTCTAAAACCACAGAATAAGACCATCGCAATAGAAAGAAAATGCTGTCATATTTGTTTAATCTCTTGTCTCCCACCTTCATGGCTGTCTTCTTGTGTTACAGCTGTCAGGATGGATGAGGCGGACAAATACAAACAGCGGTTGGAGGTCATTGCTGTGAGTCTAAGCACACACACAAACACTGCATGGAATTGATTTTTGCTTTAGTGAAATTCCAATTAGGATGCTTATTTTGGAATCTCAAGTCAAATTTCTGTAGCTGTGACCACACGGCCAATCATAAACGCCTGCAGACGCATCTGGTGGCAGCCTTTGTGAGAAGCTGGTGAAAAAAATTCTAAAGCTTTGTGTTCCCTTGCGTCTCGTTTGCATAAAGTCTTTTATTCACATTTTCTTATTCCTCCATTAACTAATTATATGTTATATGTTAACAAGTTAAACATAATGGTCTCAAAGAGGACTGTGAATGTAATAGCTCATAAAGGACATGTTTATTATTTACTTTTTATATAGGTATACCTTTTATTTTAAGGCCTTTTAACAAATATTTTTTCCACAAATAAAAACATTTTACAGCTTCTCGCAAACATATTCTTTTCAACAAATTAAAATTACATTCTAGTGTTGCTTGATGGTTAAAAGAAGATACATCTGCCTTTATTTCAAATTTGTCTGTGCAGACAAACTCTGAGCCCCTTTTAAATCTAAATTAACTCCCTGACTGTACAGCGTGATTCGCCAGGATGTACCTGGTACCAGGAAAATGACAAAAAAATGTCACGCTTTACAACAGCTCTGAGCATTATGGGATGTCTATGTGACAGTAACCTTGTGACAGATGGTTGGCCAGCTGCTTTGCCTTTTCCCAGTGATGTTTTATTTACTGTGGACTCCACACTTTTTTTTTTTTTTTTTTTGTCAATTAATTGACATTAGCTTTTTTTGTCTGGTTTCTCATATGAGTTTTTCACCCCTTCCTTCTTTTTACTTTTATGCTAAGAAAATTATTAAAATTATAAACTCTATTTCTCTATGTGTTTTCTCTCTTTTCCTCCTCCTTTTCTGTCTCAGGAGAAGCGTCGGAAACAGGAGGAGCAGGACAAAGTGAGGAGGGAGATGGAGGAGGAGAAGCTCAGACTGCAGCAGCTCAAGGTCTGACACACATACATAGGATGACTTATCCTGTCCCATTCATTTTCACACGCATTCATACTCTCACACAACTCATTTGAGCTAAAATCCTCTGAAGAACCATTTTGGCATGATAGCAAGAAGATAGCATTTAAGTGTATTTCCTCTTCCCACACATACACACAGCTGAACTGTACAACCTTGTAGCTTTTTCTAGGTCAGCCAGTTTCTTTCAGGGTTAGAGGCAAGCCTTCCTTTGCTGAAATCAGTTTAATGTGCGTGTTTATTCACTGCAAGTCACAGAGCTGCTCTATTGTTTTCACACCATTTCTACAATGGCGTTTCCACTTCCTGTTGGACTGTATCCATTGCCTTGAGGCACATTCCTCAAATTGTGTGAAATATTTGCAGCATGTGTTTGCATGAATACAGGTATGCATGTCTGTACAAGTGTGGTCATGCAAGAGAAAGTGTGTGCATGTCAGTTTGTGCCTTATGCGCTGGATATGAATTAATCTAATCGAGATGAAAAAATTGCAAATATTTCTTTTAACATTATCATTTTGATATTTGACATGGACTTCATATTATATATACATACAGTATATATGTATGTGTGTGTGTGTGTGTGTGTGTGTGTGTGTGTGTGTGTGTGTGTATAGGATGTAATGAAGAAGGAGCAGCAGCTTAAATACAGCTCCTGACCTGCATTGATGTTTAGAGCAATGCAAAGGAACAGGGAAGGGAACAGAGCCGGGCTTGTTCTGCTCTACAGCAGAAGACATAGAGTCTGTGACTGATATACTGAAAAAGGTAGCCACTGGCTAACTACTCCCAGATTTAGAAATCATGGGGGCCATAGGCTGGAGGTGAATTGGGGAAAACTCATCTCAGGTGTCATAAACCTGCAGACACCATGCTTTGTACAGTTTTACAGTAGTGTAAGTGCTTTGTTTTACAGTGTAGGTCGTATAGCTTTGTAATTCTGATACAAATCATTTTTGTGGCTATTTTCTGTGCTGAATTATATCAAACAGACTTTTAAAAAAGTGCTGAAGATGTGTCACCTGAACCAAAGGCTTCTTTAGTTCTGAAAGGCTGGTGGGAGGTTCCAAATGTTTAATCTAGTAGGAGCGGATAAAGTTTTCAAGTCATGATAAAGGTCGATGAAACCCACTTTGGGGTTTGTCTTCAAACGTTTCCTGCAAGTCCAGTTGACTTTACTCAACACAGTGCTCTACTATGACCCAGATGACTGAGAATTGCAGGCACCTTTTTAATTAGATTTTCCAAAACGTCCCTGATAACAGGACTGTGCTTGTCAGGGCCGGCTAAAGAGCAGCATTCCGATATCTAACTCAAAGGCACTTGAGCTGCTCGTATGCTGGCTGACTAAGCTTTTGAATCAAGGTCAACTCGTTGCAACATGGCTGCCATAGTGACTCAGTCAGTTTACAGACTGTTATTACTCCTCCTAAAAGAGGAGGTACAACTGGTCTGTTAAAGTTGTCAATTTGTTCTTGCAGGTATTTTCTTTAAATGGAATGTATTTATGTGCAAATAGCTGTGATAATTATAGACTTTGCTTGATAAGTCTGCCAAATGCCTTCATAACCACTATCATCACAACATAATTCTTAGTTCACCAGTGTTCACTTTCTCATTGCTCTGTAATAGGAAACACATTTGCCTGTTTGCTTTGATTTATGTAATGTTGTGAAGTTTGTCTCCCAGCAGCAACAACTTTCCAACTTCATCAAATCCCCATCTAACACAAGGGGTTATAGGAAAAGCTGCAGAAGAATCTTTTCTATGTTTGGCCCCATGCTTTTTTCTAAATAGTTTTAAACCACTACAGGTCAGTACTTAAAATGAAGCTGACTTTCTTAACTGAATTTCATTGATCATCAAAATATGTATATGTAAAATACTATCTGAGACAATTCATTTACTAACTGGGTCATCATGGAAGTTCGTGTCACTAATAGATGTTTTTGCAGTGTCACAGTTACAGTAGAAAAAAGTAACAATAAAAAGGAAGACTCTTTATCATGACGAAGTTAAATACCAGTGACACTTACACATATATGACATCACATACAACATAATCAAGTTTGTTTTCCACATCAGTATTTGTAACTGTATATGTATTACATGTACATTACATTTCTATTTTTTGAATTGGAAAATCGATTGAAAGACTTAATTGAAAGAACAACCAAACTGCTGTCCGTGATGTTGGGTTACCCAGCAGAGTAACCTAAAAGGAAACCAAAAACCATCAGTGCCATAACAATGAGTAATCCTCATATCTGACTGATTCTTCTCTCTCTTTCCTGCTTTTTTCTCACTGCAGAGGAAGTCTCTGAGAGACCAGTGGTTGATGGACGGAGCGCCCTTATCCCCAACCTCCCCAGATGCCCGTAGTCCTCACTCACCTCTGTGGGGCTCTCAGGCCCTGGGGATCGAAAAGCACATTGAAAAGTATTTTGTGTGTTTGTGTGTGTGTGAAACAAATGGAGTACAAGCGTGCTGTTACATTTATTGACTTCGGCACACTACTTGACTCTTTGTGTATAACATATACTGTACGTGCAGCATTGCCATTGCTATGTTTGAGCTTTCTCTACATTATGCAAAATTTGACAAAACAGTGAAGGCAGAAAGTGTCTGTGACATCTAGCCTAAAGACTTTACCTCATTTCAGACGTCAATGTATTTGAGAAGTCTACATCGCTTTTCTTGCTTTCTATTAAAACACTTGTGTATAACTGTTGTTATACACTTATACACGCGGCCTCTGGGAATTTAAACGAAAACAAAAGTCTGATTGTTAGCTTAACTGAGCATGGGCTCATGAAATGAATATTTAAGCAACGATTTTAGCATTTAAACATAACATTTTCATCCACTTATTTTAGGGGCATGTGTTTTATACTTCATGGTGTGTCTGTCTCAGGTTGCAGTCGCAAAGTCAGCATTTGGAAGTGGAGAAAGAGAAGCTGAAGGAACAGATGGAGGATGGCCGAGTGGGGAGCAAATTACACATACACACGCACATACACGCACGCACGCACGCACACACACACACACACACACACACACACCTTTGATGTATCACCTGACGTTTAAAAGCATTTGTAATCACTTCTGTTACCTCAACAATGTAGCACCTGATCTGCTCTGAAATTACCTTCACTTATGTCAAGCCAAGTACAAGTGTGGTTGGTTACCTCTGATTTGTGTAGGAAGCACTTTATACTTCCTGCTGCGTGGTCCTGCTATTAAATTTGATCATAGTCTTGTTAACTCTGAAACATATTTGAAATGATTACACGTTTAATAGCTCTTATGTTAGATTAACAAGGTGATGATGGAGGTGACTTTGAATGTGTGACCCTTCCTGGTGTGTGAAGATACTGTGCATAAAACAGGCCCTGGCAGCAGTGCTTTCATGTCAGAATAAGCATGAATAACGACGAATAACGACAATAACTTGTAACTTAGACAGGCAAGTACAGATGATTTTTAATGATTTTGACAGCATAATGCTGTCCAATGAGACAAAGGATGTGACGTCATGTTCTGGTGGGCTTCACATTGACCGGCGTAAATTTGATTACTTTTTTTTTTTTTTCAGATGTAATGTAGTTAAGCTGATGATCTTTGAGATTGTGGAGAAGGTTCAACTTTTCTAAAGTTATGTGAGGATTTTTAGCTCAATCACTCCCCCTTGTGACCTTTTTCTCACCTAATATCGCCACAGTCCCTTTGAAAGACTGCTGTTGTCTATTTAACTCATTCAGTTCTTCTCTGGACTGTTGAGAGCATGTGAATATATTAATTTAGACAACATGAGGGGAAATATTTCATAGAAATACTTTATATGGTTCCTTTCTTTCCATTTACAAACACTCAAGAGGTTCAAGCAGTGCAGCACAAACAGCAGCTGAATCCCAATAAATTTTAATTCTTCCTTGTCTTTACCCAACAGGAAGTAGTTAAAGTGGGAGCGCCTGGCTCAAGTAAGTGGATCACACAAATCTTTTCCAGAAAGAAATGTTTTTCTGTTTTATTAAGTACAGTGGAAACGGTGGAAAATTGCATTTCTGTTAGCTCTGCCAAAAGAAAATTATATATTGATTTACCTCTCAGTCTGTACAGGAGTTAATTTGACCTTTACTCAAGCAGATTGAATTCTTCAGCACTAAAGGGCGTGCAATAAATTTCAACCACATAGCCTCTTTTTAATGCTCCAGGTATAAAAATTTTAAGTTCACACTGTTTAAATCATGTTTTGCAAACAGCACCTTATAGCTTTGCTACACTAAACACAAGATACAGTATATTGACCATGATCAGTGGTAGTGTCTTTTGGAATTTTTAAATTTTCTTCATTTGGTATTTGCCACAGAAATGGGATTTTTTTTCCTCTGAAGATTGGTCATCATCTCCATCGGATATTTCCATAACAGTTCCACCTATATTTATTAGACTCAATATTTTTAATAACTCATGTCTCTTTATTCGATTATTAAAATCATTTGGTTGTTTTTCAAGAAAATGGAAGCACCAACTTGTACTGAAATTTTATTGGTCTTCAAGTCTTCAGTGGCTAAATTCCTTTTTTCTCTAAATTCTATCCATTAATGTTACAATGAATACATTAACTTATTTATTTTTCAGAAACGGTCCTTGCGGTTGTGCAGAACAGGGAAAACAATAGAGCAGGGGTGCTCACACTTTTTCAGCATGCAAGCTGCCTATAAGATAACCAAATCAAGATGATCTACCTGCTACAAAAAATGAAAACATACATTTATTTATACTGTATGTACAGTACATTCTTTATATATACAATGCATGTTGATGTACCTTGCATAAAATCATGATCCCATATTGCACAACACAAAACAACTAATTATGTACATTTTTGTCATCTCTTGAGTTAACTCTGATGACTTGTGCTGAATAGAAATAGCCAGGGATATATATGCCAACCAGTAGCTGCTGACAGGCAGCCTCAAGCACACTTCCAAATGATCATCAGCCATGGTAGAACGGTGCTTGAACTTAATGATTTTAATGTGTGAAGCCGAATAATGCAGTCAAGGAGGTGGAACATTTCCTCATGTTGGGGTACTTTTCCTCTTTGAGTAAGTTCCAGAACTGTCCATGAGCTCTGGACTTCCGATGAATGTCGGCTTGTAGTGTCAAAATCTCCTCTTCCACTTCAGAAGAGTTCTGGTGAAACAGTGCTGGAATTACCCGAAAAGGATAGCACATGAAAAATTATCAAACACATTATTGTCAAACTGCTCTATGTAGGAGAGATGTTGTATCTTTCGTTTGAAAGCATTAACTATTTATTAATAAATTGTTTCAGCTGCTTCAACGAATGCCTCTATTAACGTCTCTCCTTCTTGGAAGGACTTTTTCTATTTTAATCATGAGGTGGTGGCTTTCACTTCTCAAATTAGCTATGACAAAAACGAAAACTGGCATTTTAGTTCCTTCACCTTTCTCTTTCTCAGCTCACTTTTTGGAGGAAGGTCAGTGTCACAGTTTCTATGAACAGTCTAGAAAGGCTGCCCCACATTTCCCTCTTTCTCCTTATTGAGATGGTGGACCTGCAGATGAGGCAAAGCCACTTCGAAAATGTCATAATGAAAAAAAGGTCCCCCTCGAAATCCGTGTGAAAGTGTTAAGTTTTTGATTTTTTATTTGATCCATCTCCCCCACTCATTTTTTAAGACAAAAAAGGCTAATAAATTGCAAGTAACTCGCTAGCTAACTTTGTTGTGTGTGTGTACAGTGACCTAAGCCTTAAGCAGCCCTGCAATACAGTATCTTCTTCTTCTTCTTCTTTTCCTTTCGGCTTTTCTCTTCAGGGGTCCCCACAACGAATCAGTTGCCTCCATCTAACCCTGTCTTCTGCATCCTGGAAGTCATAGGTTTGATTTGCACGTTTGATTTGGCAAACGTTTTACGCCGGATGCCCTTCCTGACGCAACCCTCTGTATTTATCCATGCTTGGGACCGGCACAATAAGACACTGGTTTGTGTCCTCTTGCGGCTACATTAACTCTGCGATACAGTATGATTTTCATTAAAGTCCTGTCATAAAGCTCATATTTTAATTGAAAAACACATCTTGTACACATGCTGATGTCAATAAGGCATGGCAGCCTTATTGACATCAGCATGGAAGGTCTTTCATTTATCTTTTTTGTACATTCTTAACCCATTACAATTTTACTCCAGTCCCTCTAGGATGCAACTCCTCTACAAAGATATATTGATTTCATTGATCTCCAGACAGTTTGCATTATAAAGAAAGATGTTGCTGTGTACACCTACATACTTCAAAACAAGTAAATGCTTGCTGTTTTGAATATGTGCACATGTAGAAAAAAAAACATGTCAGTGGGGTTTTACTCTATAATAAATATACAAAAGGGTTCTAAGATATGAAATGCATCTTTGACTTGATACTTTAATCTTTTCTATGCTGTTACTTCAGACTGCATTACCTTAATTAGTATCTAATGGATGTTCCTTTGCATCTTATGTCCACCTCATCACAGAACTTTAAATTTAATTATGTTGTTTTATATTTTTGTTTAATTTCTATTTGTTATGACAGTTAAAAAAAATATCACCTTACATTGACTGCTGCATTTTATCAAAAAGATATTTCCATATTAGTACAATGGTGATGGATGACCTCTTGCTTAAGATTACTTTTTATCCTTGTCTGCATTTTACATGAGCCGTAATGAATGACAAATAATACAATTATTTGTAAGCTGCATTACAACATGTAAATAAGATATATAGAGGACTGATGTATTTCATGTTTTTTTCCTTCAGACATGACTGAAGATGATGTGAAGATGTACCAAAGCCCACAAGTGGATGAACCTGTAGCCCTCTTAACAAATGGTGGAGGCAGCATGGAGGTATACACTCCCACGAGTCAGTTCACCACCAACGGACCAGTTGTAGCCTCTGAGGGCGTAATTAGCATGGATGGAGAACCGGGCTTGTGTGTTTCTGAGGCAGAACCATATCAGCTTTCAAATGTTAGCATTCAAGAAGAGGACGATGGAACTGTAGTCATAAGAGCAGAACGTGTGATTGTCACAGATGAAGATGATGATTTACCCGAGGAGCCTAATCCCCAAGAAGATCAAGAGATCAACATGAAATCAGAGGAACCTTTTCTGCCGAGGTCAGAGGCAGGACTCGAGAGAGGGGATTCTGAGGAGGAGATAGTAAAAACAGTTAAACATCTGGAGTCCTTCGTACAGCCGGAGTTTGGTGAGACAACTAAATCCACTGAGACAGAAGCAGCGTTTGCAGATGGAGACATGCAGAATGGTGTGAAGGAAATTAAAGACAGACAAGGGGAGACAAAAGATGCAGGACTTGAACAATTAGAGCATTCCTCCTTTGTGCAGGTCCAACCCCTGTCCCATGCCATAGAGGATTCTACAATGCTTCCAATACCTGTATATTCTCACATTGATCCAAACCCTGAGCTGGGGGCTGAGGGTGCAGGTGCAGTGTCACCAGAGGGAGCTGAGGCAGCATCAAAAGGTCAAGAGTCTGCCATTCAACATGACCAGTTCCAGGACGTGCCTCTTGCTGATCCCCAAGAGAACCAGAAAACAGAGGGAGGACCAGAGGAGCAGGACCCCCTTCTATCAGAGATCAAATCTCAAGATACTCAAGCAGAGGCAGCAGTGAACGCTCCCACCAGCGCAGAGACACACATTCCAGTCAGGGGTAGCCAGGGAGGAGATAATGAAATACCCAAACACAAAACCTGCCAGTGCTGTTCTGTCATGTAAATACCCTGTCTGTACTTTCATGCTCGGTCTATTTCTCTGATTTACATTTTACAACACACTGCTTTCTAAGTCTCTTTTTTGTATGTGTCCATCACTTTACCAAATCAGTATGTCGACAAGCTATTTCTCATTCCTTTTCTATCCTTTGTCCGCATTCATCTTGTATTCGTCTTAAATCTCCCTCAGCCCACACTTGAGCTTTGGTTTATTCAGCAGCAAACGGGCTGTCTCCAACATGAAGACAGGAAGGCATGGTGTGGACCAGACTTGGCGATGTATCTTATGGAGCTACTCAGGTTTTTTATTATATTTCATTATCCTACTTGGCAGTACATACAGGATCACATATGCAGTGCTCTTATAAAGAATGATATTAATGATGGTAAGAACAATTATTTTAAAGTATAGTACCTGAAATGGATGAATTGTATTTTATTTTTATCTGATGAGCTTTTGAAGAGAGGATCCAGAGCTTCTGGCAGTGCTCTTTGCATGGATGTATATATTGTATAGATCTGTGAAATTTAGAGTCTGAGACATCGCCTTTGAAATGAATGATTTAATGATTAAACTGACTGTTGAAATACATTGCTCAATGCACTTGCTTTTTATCTGGCATGTTTCTTCCTCAAATAGTGGCTGTGCCCCAAAGTCTTTTCAAAAACAACACTGGGTATAAACATGATGCAATCAATATGTCCTAATTTCTCCTTCCATGATTTATTTATTTTTGCTTTATTTGGATACAAATTTCAAGGTAAATTTGAAGAAAAGTAAATCTGTCAAGCCAAACAGACCTTCTAATTCTAACTAGTTTTACCCAGTGCTAGTGTGTCTAGTGAGACATGTCTTCAGTTAATGAGTGCATAAGGTTTTATGATTACATCTAACACAACTAGCACACATACAGTACATTTACTAAGAGCTCTAGAAGAGCTAGCAGCTCTTATACTGAGCCAGTAAGATTAAAATAGTTCATGTCCTCTATTTAAAATGTGTGTTGCAATGAGGTCACACATGACAAAAGAGTGAAAAAGTACTATAGAATTAATTTATTTTAAATTATTTAACCATCAGTGAGCACACAAGGACTCTGTACCTGTTATTGTGAAATTGAATGTTCTGATGCAACTACAAAAGCAGACAACCCTCTAAATATCCACCACTAACAGCTGAAAACTTGCAGTTCATCTGAGCTAGACTTCCACCTACAACGACATGTCTGCTGCCCAAACCATCACTTTGCTGTTCTTGCTGTTGATGAGCCATCCATCCATTCAGGTGGCGATTCAGCCATCCTGCGATGACGTGGTCAAGCCTTTGGATCATTTAAATCCTGGTGACTTCAAGGGACAATGGGCTCTGGTGGCAGACAGCATGAAAGTCATTGAAACAAATCATCCTGTTTCATTATCCGACAGCACTACTATTAATTTCATCGACTCAACATTCATTAAAACCAACCGTGATGGTGAGCATTGCCACTATTTGATCCGCAACATCTCTGATATATTAATAGAAGGTCCCAACTACAGCTTTAATATTGGCTGTCAAATTTCCCTTAATGGGACCTTCTATCAAACATCCTGTTCTGACTGTGCTGTGCTGAGCTTCAACTTCGACTCACCACATTTGAAATTTGAGGAGTTCTGCCTATTCAGCAAAAGACGGGAGTTGAGTGAAACAGAGCTGAAGGAGTTCGGCGCTATGTTGAAGTGCCTGGAGATGCCTGACTATGTTGGGTTGGATCCTACCAAGGAGCTTTGTCCAACCCACCCTTGATGATAAGCCTGAGGAGAGGACGAATAATCCAAATGTTTGAAGATTTTGTTACAAGAAATCTTTAAATTTGTGAATAAAATCAGTGGAAACACAATTCATATGGTGTTTGTGATTGTTTTAGTTTATAATAAATAATAGTTATGAGTTATTTTATATAATTTTATATTATAATAATAATAATAATAATAATAAGTGGCTTTTATAAAACCCAAGGGCACTGTACAAAATTATGATGCAAGATTACAGAAAAGAGGGAGCAAAAAATAGATATAAAACAAATAACAAAATAATGCAGCTGAATGTTGTCACATTTATGGCTTAAAGGAAGGTGGAAGGTAACAGTGAGGTGGCTGAAGATTATAGGAGGGATGGTTTGTTGATCCAGAGGTCATTCATTTCACAAACAGCCTTGGTACCTAAAAAATGAGAAACACTTGGTTACACAAGAACACGCAAAACAGAGTGGAGCCAAAGGGGGATTGAGATTGGCCCTTACTCATTGATGGAGGTTAATACTTTTGACAAGGTCAAATGGAAACATTGAGGATTCCCTTGACCGAACGCTAATGTTGGTAAGCCTAATTATGCTGCACTCTTTTCTGCTTGAAAAAAATTGAAAAAAAAATTTTTCTTGGCTGTATCTTGAGAAAATCGTCAGGTTTCCATATTGTGATTTGCCACTTCTATATAGGATACACTGAAATGTCGCTCTGAAGTATAAGTAACCCCTCAAAATAAGGCAGAAATGAGTCAGATGTGGGTTTCTAATTAACATCAACCATTTCACAATACTGAAGTTCCAATACTGAATATTTACAGAACTTAATTCTTGGGAGTACAAAATGTTTTGCTTGATTAACACTTTGTGACTGACCATGAACCTAAAAAATCACCATGGCTAAGGTTGAGGTTGAGCAGTAAATACCCAGTGTAAACAATAAGTAACCTAGTAAATACATTGTTCACTTTTTTTTCTTTTTTTTTTTAATTTGCCATCCTCTCCCTCGGAGCAGTAAATACCCAGTGTAAACAATAAGTAATCTAGTAAATACATTGTTCACATAATGTACTAGTTCCAACACTGAGGAAATGGAGTTTTAAAAAGTATTAAACATCTTCTATTGAGACACCCCCTATTCACCTCTGACATAAATTTTATGAGACAAAAGACGTAGACTAATTTTTGGAATTTGGGACTCATGCTCAAAATACAGTAATTCCAAAATGTAGTACTTTCAACAATTCATAGTGAACTTGTTCAACAAGTTGCTTTGCACTCTTAGGCGTAGTATATTATCTTTTATTTTCCACCTATGCACATCTTAATAAGCTCTTTAATCATTCTTCCCATCTTTCATGCTGCTGTTAGATGTACCGTCCACCCCATCACCACCCAGTCTTCAGAGTTTCAACAACATCATCATTTCATCAACTTCTTCAGCTGCATTAGTCCCAATAAAGTCACTGCCAGAAGATGTGTAAGGGGATTTGTGTTACTGTACAATCTCTGTGATGATTTTAAGCATCAAATTCAGTATAACAGAGTATTTATCACATTTTATCTAGTGAAATAATTGATATTTTCTTCTTCATTCATAATTCATTCATTGAGAACAAGACGCCCGCCGGACTGCCGGGATTCAAACCGAATCGATATTTCCCATCCGAACCGCTGGATCGCCGCTGGACCGCTGTGCCTCCGCAGCCCGCTGACATCGACAGCTCCCAGAACAGGAGCCACTGGACCAGGCCCAGGCCAGCATCAGGCTCCACTTGATCTAAAAGCAGCTACCTGGCTGCTTGAGCAAACAAGATGCCACCAAAATCAAAGAATAATGCAGCCTTGGAGGAGGAGATTAAGGAGATAAAGAAATCGCTGGACTTTATGTCTGGTGAAATTATAACTAACTCAAAACATCAAAAACTGATACTGGAGTGGACCCACCGTGTCTGACCAGGATTCCATCGAGCACCTGGTGACTACGTTTTTCAACAGCAAAGGCATTTCAGTAAGGATGCATCGCTCAAGCAAGGAAGAAAGCTCAAGGGGTCAGATGTGTATGTGAATGACCACCTAACTAGGAAAAATGCAGACATTGCCAGGAAAGCACGCCTTCTGAGAAAGCAGGGAGAATTTCAATCAACATGGACTGCAAACTGTAAGGTGTGTATTAAGACGAATGGACCACCAGAGGAGGCCAAGGTTTTGGTCATCAGAGACCTGGGTGAGCTGGACAAATACCAGTGACCCCACCAAGGTAACTATAACCCATAGACAAAGGTAACATATGCACTCAGTGACCACCTCACTCAACATGCAGGTTGAACAAGACATTGATCAAGACAGTAACCTCTTTGACCACTTGAGCAACACATGATTCTACTACACAGATTAACAATACAATTACCTGAATGTTAAACCAGACTATGGAATATCAATAATTCAATAATTAACTTTAATTATTGTCAAAGTCTTTATGCCAATTGCCATAGTATCAAAGATTCATCCCTATCCATCCCTATCCTTAATCATCCTTACTCTGCCAGTTCTCTAAAATATTAGAAAAATAATTTATTGCAAGATAAGATAATTTCATTGAAAATAATAACATAAGTAAAGTCAGTACGGGTTCAGGACAAGCAGGTCAACTTTTGAGTGTACTACTGAACCACAAAATCTGCAGAAAACTAAATATAAGTCACATAAGAACAAAGCTTTCACGCAGTATTGCAGTTCTGGGTAAAATAAAACACATATTGGACCATAAATCACTATACATCTTATATTGTTCACTTGTACTACCATATCTAAATTATTGTTCAGAGATTTGGGGTAACACCTATAAAGGTAACTTGAAACCATGATGCATTTTACAAAAAAGAGCTATTAGAATTGTTAACAAGGTAGGCTGTCTGGAGCACACTAACAGACTGTTTCTACAATCATTTGCCATGAAGTTTATGGACCTTGTTGATTACAAAACTGCAATAATAATGTTTAGAGCAAGAAACAATTTAATGCCACGTTGCATCCAAAAAATATTCAGTGATAGAGAAGGGCAGTATAACTTAAGAAAGCTCATCGTAAAAGTGCGATCGGTTAAAACAACACTGAAAAGCATGTGTATCTCTGTACATGGAGTGAAACTGTGGAGCAGACAGAGCGTGGAAGTTCAACTCAGTCCAAACCTGAACCATTTCAAGAGGTCATACAAAACGATTGTATTTGGAAGGTATTTGAATGAGGAAGGCCTGTTGTTGCAGCCCAGTTAACAGTTAAAAGAAATTTTCAGTTAAAGGTCATCTCTTTGGCTTTAATGAATTTATTCCTCGTTTGATTACTTTATGATTTTTTTTCTCCTTCTGTTTTACTTACTTTGTTTGTTTGTTTGTTTGTTTGTTTTATCTCATCTTTCTATGATAATGCAGTACAAATGCTTGATTTAATAAATATTATCAGCAAGTACTTTGCAACGAGTATTTTTTTATTTTTTTGAGTATTTTTGAGAAAAGGGGGGTAGGTGTTTAACAAGTTTACACTTCTTCCTATCTCTTTTTCGGACAGTGTTCACACCTTTCCAGTGTATTTATTATTTTTTATTGTTGTTATTTTGTTTTGTTTTGTTTTTCAAAATAAATGAACTCATTCACTCATTCATTGATCGTGTTTGTCAAACAAGGGACTCTGTACCTTACTATCGCTGTATTACGAAAGTATTATATTTTGAACTGACTATAAAACCAGTCCGACTGATTCACCAGCACCTTCGTTTTGAATGACATGGGTATTCACACAACTACCTTCAAACAATCCAAGATGTTTTTTGCTGCCTGTGCCATTGCTGTCCTCTGCTTGGTTTCTGTGAGCAACTCAGCTCCTCTGACCTGTGAGGAATTGGTCCGACCCTTGGATCATTTGGATCTTCACCATTTGGAGGGAAGATGGGCTTTGGTTAGAGGCAGTATGAAAGACAGTAAAGATGCAGCTGTCCTAGCAGGAAGGGACAGTGTTGCTGTTGACTTTCACAATTCCTCGTACACCCAAGTCTTCAATAATGGGGACCAGTGTGAGTATTCTCACTTTGATTTGACATTTGAAGGTCCCATATTCTCCATCCAACGTGGGAACTTTACCTTTACTGGGACCTTCTTGCCTACTTCCTGTCAGGATTGTTTGGTGTTGACTGTAGATATAGAGTCACCAACTCACAAGACAAAGAATTTCCACATTTTAAGCAAGAGAAGAGAGGTAGAGCAGACAGCGCTGGAGGAGTACAATACCCAGGTGGAATGTCTGATGATGCCTGCACCAGTCAAAATGGATCCCTTAAAGGAACTTTGTCCACCGCAGCCTGAAGAATAAGCAGAGAGCTGCAGGCTTCATAGTCTTGGATACATGCATACATATATTGTACACACAGTATTAATACATGCTGATGTACACTAGCCACCAGCTTCAAAAATAAAATGTCTTTTAAAAAAACAACACGTTTTAAGCACTTTTTTACTCCACAAAGTTTATGTGAAACATTTGTCAACATGTAAACTGGCTACAGTCTTATAAGATACATCATTTTAAATCAGTTGCTTCACCTTTGTTTGTTTTGTTTTTTTTTTACTTGACATAAAAATCAGACTGTAGGTGTATGTTTTTGGAGATATGGGGAGAACACAAACTTTAAAAAAAAGTTTAAAAAATAGATATATACCTAAGGGATCCCATGGTGACACCAGTGTAATACACACTTTGAATGTCCACTTGGGATAGCCCACATCATTTTCCTTTGAGGATAAATGGGTGCGGGTTCTTAGACGTCAATTAATAAGCACTGAGTGGTGTTGAGTGTTTCTGCATGTGTATTAGGAAACAATAACATATATAATATCATTAGCAACTGTCTTCAAAACTATTATTGCTTCCAAATATGACATGGAAAGGAACAATTTTATTTTGTGCTGCATAGAATTTCCCATTTAGTTTCATAAATATGAGTTGGTTATGGTTTTTCAATGTATTACTGTTCTCAAAGTAAATTTCTAATCATTTGAAGTCGACCTCAAAGTTGTGTTGTCATTTGAATATGTAATTGTTATTCTATTTATCCATCCATCTTCCTCTGCTTATCCGGGGTCGGGTCGCGGGGGCAGCAGCTTAAGCAGGGAAGCCCAGACTTCCCTCTCCCTAGCCACTTCGTCCAGCTCCTCCGGGAGAATCCCAAGACGTTCCCAGGCCAGCTGGGAGACATAGTCTCTCCAGCTTGTGCTGGGTCGTCCCCGGGGCCTCCTCCCGGTAGGACGTGCCCGGAACACCTCACCAGGGAGGCGTCCAGGAGGCATCCTAACCAGATGCCCGAGCCACCTCATCTGGCTCCTCTCGATGCGGAGGAGCAGCGGCTCGACTCTGAGTCCCTCCCGGATGACCGAACTTCTCACCCTATCTCTAAGGGAGAGCCCGGACACCCTGCGGAGGAAACTCATTTCGGTCGCTTGTATCCGGGATCTCGTTCTTTCAGTCAGAGCCTTTAGGAACTCCGGGCGGATCTTGTCCACCCCCGGGGCCCTGCCACCGAGGAGCTTTTTAACTACCTCGGTGACCTCAACCCCAGAGATAGGAGAGCCCGTCTCAGAGATCCAGACTCTGCTTCCTCATGGGAAGGCGTGTTGCCGGAATTGAGGAGGTCTTCGAAGTATTCTCCCCACCGGGTCACAACGTCCCGAGTTGAGGTCAGCAGCGCCCCATCCTCACTGTAGACAGTGTTGATGCTGCACTGCTTCCCTCTCCTGAGACGCCTGATGGTGGACCAGAATTTCTTCGAAGCCGTCTGGAAGTCGTCCTCCAAGGCCTCACCGAACTCCTCCCACGCCCGAGTTTTTGCCTCAGCAACCACCAAAGCTGCATTCTGCTTGGCCAGCCGGTACCCATCAGCTGCCTCAGGAGTCCCACAGGCCAAAAAGGCCCGATAGGACTCCTTCTTCAGCCTGACGGCATCCCTTACTGCCGATGTCCACCAGCGGGTTCTGGGGTTGCCACCACGACAGGCACCGACCACCTTACGGCCACAGCTGCGGTCGGCCGCTTCGACAATGGAGGCGCGGAACATGGTCCACTCAGACTCAATGTCCCCCGCCTCCCCCGGAACGTGGGTGAAGTTCTGCCGGAGGTGGGAGTTGAAACTCCTTCTGACAGGGGATTCCGCCAGGCATTCCCAGCAGACCCTCACAATACATTTGGGTCTGCCAGGTCGGACCAGCATCTTCCCCCACCATCGGAGCCAGCACACCACCAGGTGGTGATCGGTTGACAGCTCCGCCCCTCTCTTCACCCGAGTGTCCAAGACATGCGGCCGCAAATCCGACGACACGACCACAAAGTCGATCATCGAACTGCGGCCTAGGGTGTCCTGGTGCCAAGTGCACATATGGACACCCTTATGTCTGAACATGGTGTTCATTATGGACAGTCCGTGACGAGCACAGAAGTCCAATAACTGAACACCATTTGGGTTCTGATCGGGGGGGCCATTCCTCCCAATCACGCCCTTCCAGGTCTCACTGTCATTGCCCACATGAGCACTGAAGTCCCCCAGCAGAACGATGGAGTCCCCAGTGGGAGTGCTCTCCAGCACCCCCTCCAAGGACTCCAAAAAGGGTGAGTACTCTGAACTGCTGTTTGGTGCATAAGCACAAACAACAGTCAGGACCCGTCCCCCCACCCGAAGGCGGAGGGAGGCTACCCTCTCGTCCGGGGTGAACCCCAATGTACAGGCGCCAAGCCGGGGGGCCATAAGTATACCCACACCTGCTCGGCGTCTCTCACCATGAGCAACTCCAGAGTGGAAGAGAGTCCAACCCCTCTCGAGAGGACTGGTACCAGAGCCCAAGCTGTGTGTGGAGGTGAGCCCGACTATATTTAGTCGGAACTTCTCGACCTCACACACCAGCTCGGGCTCCTTCCCTGCCAGAGAGGTGACATTCCACGTCCCAAGAGCCAGCTTCTGTAGCCGGGGATCGGATCGCCAAGTTCCCCGCCTTCGGCCACCGCCCAGCTCACAATGCACCCGACCCCTATGGCCCCTCCCACAGGTGGTGAGCCCATGGGAAGGGGGACCCACGTTGTCCTTTCGGGCTGCGCCCAACCGGGCCCCATGGGTGCAGGCCCGGCCACCGGGCGCTCGCCTTCAAGCCCCACCTCTAGGCCTGGCTCCAGAGGGGGGCCCCGGTGGATGAACAAAAACTATGTGCTCCATAGTTTTTGTTCATCATTAGGGGTCTGTGAGCCGTCCTTTGTCTGGTCCCTCACCTAGGACCTGTTTGTCATGGGTGACCCTGCCAGGGGCACAAAGCCCCAGACAACTTAGCTCCTAGGATCATTGGGACACACAAACCCCTCCACCACGATAAGGTGACGACTCAAGGAGGAGGTTATTCTATTTATAATTTATAAAATTCATGCTTTTTCATGCATAAAGGTGAGTAGGAATTCATTACAAATAACATATAAATAACCCTTAAAATAATGACTTATGCATCATTCCAAACAAATTTTGTAAATATATATACAGTAATTTTAATGTTGAAAATTATAAACCCATACAAAAAGCAGCATAGCATAGCCCTTATTTGTAGGGAGGGCATAGCAATAGATCCTTTCTCAATTATGACGTATTTTGTATTTGTTACTATTTACTTTCAATTCATTTATTTTCAGAAAAGTGTCTTCAGATATCTGATCACATTTTATTATACACTACAAATATAAACCAGCTCATCCCTGAGTTATTGGTAATTAATTACACACATTATCGTTGTAGAATTCTGAAAATTTAAATGGAAGCATGATGGCTGTAGCGCTGTTGCGCCAGTCGTCTCTGGGTTCTCCAGCTTCCTCCCACCAACAAAAACCAGTAATATATGGGAACTGGTGACTCTTTGTTCCCCAGATAACAAATGAATCAATACATGGACTTCTCTGTCATTTCACAATTTATGTCTCTCTGACCGGCAGAGAGAGGACTGGCCTTGTGGAATCAAGAGTGTTGCAAAATTGGATGTTTCTGATCCAGCCTTTACTTATTGATTTATACTGAAATTATACTTACCATGACTTTCATTAAACTTCAGTTTATGTGATTTCACTACACAGATGTAAGTGAAAGTTATTCAGGAGAGAACCATTCAAAATGACAAATGACTTACAAAAGCAAACTAAAATTACAAATGAGAACTGTACTTTTTGCTTTCATTAGAAATAGTCCCATTTATAATATACTGACATTTTCTAACATTCATGATAAATAGAATAAAAGTATGAAAATAAGATCTTGTGCTGCTCGCCTTTTCAAAACACTTAATGCTAATATTAATATATTGAATAATATAAGCAACTTATTCATACTTACAGAAAAAAATCAACTTAATTTTATTATGTCAAGCAGATGCACAATGGTTTATCTACATTCTCTACACCCAAATATATTTTTAAATTACATTTACTTAACTTTTAATCAAATATAATAATAATGATAATAATAATAATAATAATAATAATAATAATAATAATAATAATAATAATAATAATAATAATAATAATAATCTACACTTTATTGATCCCTCATAG
This sequence comes from Antennarius maculatus, assembly GCA_013358685.1. Taxonomy (NCBI): domain Eukaryota; kingdom Metazoa; phylum Chordata; class Actinopteri; order Lophiiformes; family Antennariidae; genus Antennarius; species Antennarius maculatus. The sequence continues at coordinate 21,402,012 of CM023612.1, forward strand.
GGAAATTCTCGTTACACTCTTCACTCTCACACAAGTACATACTCTATATGTGTTAATTATAGCACGTGGTTACAGGTTACAGGCCCCTGAAACAGGCGCAGCACATTAGGAGCCTGTAGGCATGCAATTAGTAATACAGAGAGGTACATATGGAGGTACAGGGGAGGCAGAGAGATGGGTCGCGTGAAGAAATCGCGCCCCAATGACCATCTTGTAGGGGGGATGGCACCTTGCTCAAGGGCACCTCGGCAGTGGCTGTTATATTTGTTATTCTTTATACATTTGACTGCGGCAGAGCTTGGGCCCCCGGATCAGAAATCGGCAGATCGATTCTCGCTCCCGCCCAGCCACCCGGAGTGTGAGCCGACAATGGGAGGCGTCGGCTCACCTCCAGGCCACTGTTGAGGCGCCCGTGAGCGAGGCACCCATGAGCGAGGCTCCCGTGAGCGAGGCTCCCGTGAGCAAGGCGCCGTCCCCCTTACAAGCTGCTCAAAATTTTTTTGTGGATTTAAAAAAAAGGAGCACAAAGAGGAAGTCATGCAGAAAGTCACCAGGACAGGAATCAGACCCAGAACCTTTTTAAAATTGAATTTTTCTAAGAATTCCACTTTTCCAAAGTGGAATTCTTAGTAACGCTCCACCTTGTAACAAAGTTTATAAAGACAAAAGGATAAGTAACTTTATGCCTTCAGCAAAAATGTTATTGAATGACAGGAAAGCAATCACTGAATCTAGAATTGTTTGTTTTTTCAATTTAGTGTATTTGTAGGAACTTAGTTTATTTTAATCACAGACAGTGCATTAATAATTAACATTAATTAATTATTGATGCACCAGGACAGAACATGCAGCATTTAAAAAGGGTCAGAACATTTTTTTCACTGCTGATTTTGATGACTAATTCTACAGAACCATAAAAAAACATAGTGTGCCTTGTTACCGCAGAAAAAAAATAAAAAATATGGATTCAAACTAAACATTTATTTACCAGAGATGGTCAACAAGATATAATTTATGTCACAATTTCCAAAGTGGAAAAGAGAGGAAAGAGTCCAAAGTCCCTCTGCTCCATGGAGTTTTACATGTTGTGAAATAAAGTTTTGGAAACAACTATAAAATCTGCCAAACCAAGCTTTTTGATCAGCTTTATTCTTTGACTTTGCCTGCAGACCATTCAATATGCTTTTTCTTAGCTGTGTCATCGTATTTCTCTCATTGATACCTGCGAACAAAGCAGCTCCGAGTGAAACATGTGAAGAACTGGTCCGGCCTTTGGATCAACTAGATCTTCAACATTTGGCGGGAAGAAGGGCTTTAGTTGCCGGCAGTTTGAGCAACATCACATATCTACAGCGGTTTGCTCAGAGAAACAGCGCCACTATAAATTTTGCCAACAGCACCAGTGAATCAAAATTGTTTTACACTCGCAGCAAACGTGTAGATAAGTGCTATTACAGTTCCAACAACATCTCCCTGGACGGCAGCAACTTCACCTATGATGGGAAAGACAAAAGCGACTTCAGTGCATACTTTGTCCACACATCCTGTAATGACTGTTTGCTGATGCTGATGACTGTGGATTCAGGGAAGCGGCAGCACTTTTACTTTTTCAGCAGGAGGAGGCAGTTGGAGCAGACAGAGATGGACGAGTTCAAAGCACAGGTGGAGTGTCTGGGCCTTCCTCCACCTGTCATCATGGATGCTACCAAAGATCTTTGTCCAGAGAATCCATCACCTGAAGAAATAAACTGAGATGATTAATCAAATTGTGCTAATACAATGCATAGATAAATTCCCACTGTCCATTTATGTTTTGTGAATATGTTAAATGAAATTATGTTTCTAATGTTTTTCCCTCACAAAATAAAAATGGCACAATTAAAACAACTTGAAAGCTTGAATTTAAGTGATTATTTCTGTTATGTCATTTAGAATATAAATGCAACAGAGGATAGGTACAACTGGATTTCTCCCTCTTATAACTGGAAGTAAATGTGTAATTTGCCAATACAGTGCAACCTCTACTTACGAAATTAATTGGTTCTGGAAGAAATTTTGTAAGTAGAAAATTTCGTAAGTGGAGACGAGTTTTCCATGCAAATGCCCTAATCCGTTCCAAGCCCCCCAAAATTCAGACATAAATGTTTTATAAAGCATAAAAATGCATCAAAACATGTAACAAATACATGTTACAATTAGATGATTACACAATAAATGAGAGTTGTGCATAATGTAAAAAAAAACAAAGAATAGAGTAAAGAATAAAAATGATGGTCATTTACCTTTTAATTGCTGTCCTCATTGTTTTTTGCCCTCTTTGGCGATTGGAGATGCATTACGGCCATATTCTTTGGCGTGATCAACCAAACGCATCCCTTTTTCATGCTTTTCTATTATCTCTTGCTTTGTTTGTACGGACAAAAAAAACTCTTTTCTTCGTCTTTTCTTTTCCTCTTTGCCCCATCACTTTCATGGGGTTCATAGCGAATACTCTAAAAGTTAATATATTTACATAAAACCAGCAGCTTATTTTCAAAACAAGAATGTAAAAAATACTAAGTCATGGTCATATTGTATTAGCATGGTCAACAGAATAAGGGGACTCTGTTCTCTGGTATTTCCAATATTGTGAAACTGAGGTGTGCTTTTGTAATCAAATTTATTTGCAGTTCTACTCTGAATCTGGGTCCTGGTTTCAAGTGTACACAACATAACACGGTGAATTCACCTTGCATCTTTGTTGGAGGTGAAAGAAAGCTAGAGAACCCGGAGAAAACGGACAACGTTCAAACTATGCACGGAAAGGAATCAAACCCGGAACCTTGTTGCCATGCTAAATCCGATGGATGCAATTGAAACCACTGATATGAACTTAGAATGAGCATGCACCACATGTTGTGGTGTAATACATTTCAGTTCTCTGAAACTGTCTTGGTATATATTAATATGCAACTTATTCATACTTGCTGAAAAAAATGATGCTTGATCAGCTCAATTTTATTAGGCCAAGCAGATGCACAATGGTTTATCTACATCCAAATATATTTTTAAATTACATTTACTTATCTTTTTATTAAATGTTTATCATTCTTTATACATTTAACTGGACTTTTTTTTTCAATTTAGTCTTATTCGTAGGAACTTAGTTTATTTTAATCAAAGACAGTGCATTAATAATTAACATTAATTAATTATTGATGCACCAGGACAGAACATGCAGCATTTAAAAAGGGTCAGAACATTTTTTTCACTGCTGATTTTGATGACTAATTCTACAAAACCATAATTCAGGAGAGAGCTAGAAAATAGTGTGCCTTCTTACCACAGAGAAAAACCAACAAATATGAATTCAAAGTAAACATTTATTTATCAGAGATGGTCAACAAGATGTAATTTACGCCACAATTTCCAAAGTGGAAAAGAAAGGAAAGAGTCCAAAGTCCCTCTGCTCCATGGAGTTTTACATGTTGTGAAATAAAGTTTTGGAAACAACTATAAAAACTGCCAAACCAAGCTTTTTGATCAGCTTTATTCTTTGACTTTGCCTGCAGACCATTCAATATGCTTTTTCTTAGCTGTGTCATCGTATTTCTCTCATTGATACCTGCGAACAAAGCAGCTCCGAGTGAAACATGTGAAGAACTGGTCCGGCCTTTGGATCAACTAGATCTTCAACATTTGGCGGGAAGAAGGGCTTTAGTTGCCGGCAGTTTGAGCAACATCACATATCTACAGCAGTTTGCTCAGAGAGACAGCGCCACTATAAATTTTGCCAAAGGCACCAGTGAATCAAAATTGTTTTACACTCGCAGCATCCGTTTAGATGAGTGCTATTATAGTTCCTACAACATCTCCCTGGACGGCAGCGACTTCACCTATGATGGGAAAGACAAAAGCGACTTCAGTGCATACTTTGTCCACACATCCTGTAATGACTGTTTGCTGATGCTGATGACTGTGGATTCAGGGAAGCGGCAGCACTTTTACTTTTTCAGCAGGAGGAGGCAGTTGGAGCAGACAGAGATGGACGAGTTCAAAACACAGGTGGAGTGTCTGGGCCTTCCTCCACCTGTCATCATGGATGCTACCAAAGATCTTTGTCCAGAGAATCCATCACCTGAAGAAATAAACTGAGATGATTAATCAAATTGTGCTAATACAATGCATAGATAAATTCCCACTGTCCATTTATGTTTTGTGAATATGTTAAATGAAATAATGTCTCTAATGTTTTTCCCTCACAAAATTAACATGGCACAAGTAAAACTGGACTTGAACGCTTGAATTTAAGTGATTATTTCTGTTATGTCATTTAGAATATAAATGCAACACAGGAGAGGATGGAAGCCTTCATAACTGGATTTCTGCCTCTTATATCTGGAAGTAAATGTGTAATTTGCCAATACTTATTGTTTGTTTTTGTGAATAGTTCCTGCAGCAAATTAAAAAATGTTCTCTACTTTCAAGCCCAATTCTGATGCAGGTGTTTGTTAACTATAATCTGTGCAAGACCACCACAATATTCTGCTCTGTTTAGAGTAGTTGAGAATTGACAGTCCTTATAATATTCTCCCCGTGTGTGCATGGGTTCTCTCCGGGTTCTCCGGCTTCCTCCCACCTTCAAAAATATGCGTCTCAAGTGAATTGATGATGTCAAATCATCGTGGGTGTGTGCCTGTGTGTTTGTCTGTTCACGTGTGGCTCCGTGGTGCACTGGCATCGTGCCCAGAGTGTACCCTGCCTCCATCATGAATCTCTTCCACCACTGCAAACTTGCCCGGACTGATTCCATCCTTTCACTGACACAAATGCATTGAACATGGCTGACTTTCATTCCATGTCCAAAGAGGGTTTGTTTAAAACTCACACTACATTATCCATCTCACCACTGTGATCACATGGCCTAAAGCGTTCTGGCACTAGGTACACTCATGGAGTATGACACACTGTGTTTTGAATTGATTTTCCAAGCATGCAGCCAGTGGTCCAAGACCATCTTCTACACATGCTTCTCAACTAGGACACATCTGGTACCTTCATACAATGTATGCTGATTCAGCGAATTTTGTGACACCAAGGGTAGTGCTGCAGAATTTGTATCTCCTATCCAGGTTACAGAGACAATTTTCTGTGCTAAACAAATGTGTGAACCAGCCAAGTATTTTTTAAATACGTACTGGAATTTACTGATGAATTTAGAACAAGTTGTCATGTTTGGAATTTTTCAATTTCAAGTATATTTGTGTTAAATTATGTTTTAAGATGAAAAGGTGCAGTCTAGGCAAAGACGAGCCCATATTTCTATAGAGTTCACAATGTGAAGCAATATAGAATGGATGCATGACCAAATATTGTGTGTGTTGAAACGTCCATTCATTCATCTTCTTATAGCCAAGACAATTGTAATCGTCTTTTCTTCAGTCCCTTATCTGCCTTGCACAAGTCTGCTGGAGCCTATCCCAGCTGGCTATGGGTAAAAGGCAGGGCACACCCGGGATGCGACCTGCTTAGGTGTCCGTTTTGTTCCAAGATCCTATCTGTTCCGCTCCTCAGCAGAGATATGAGACACATTTGTGGACCATTGACATCAGCTCGCTACTTCAGCCAGACTCAACGCTTCCTCAGTACCAGAATTCTTAAAGTATTTTTTTGTGTTTAGTTTATTACAGCAGTTTAGAGTTTTACTCCTGGATTTCTGTTAACACGTTTGTGAGTATTCCCCTCTGAGGCGGTTTCTATATTTATTTGTTACTTTGTCTCTCGTGATTGTTTTCTGGTGTTGTGTATCAGTATTGTTCCCAAAACGAGATTTTCAGGTGTGTCTTTTGTAATCAGATTTATTTGCAGTTCTATTCTGCATCTGGGTCCTGGTTTCAAGTGTACACAACATAACATGATGAATTCACTTTGCATCTTTGTTGGAGGTGAAAGGAAGCCAGAAAACCTGAAGACAGCAGGGACAGCGTAGAAACTCCGTACAGAAAGGAATCAAACCCGGAAGCTTGTTGCAATGTTAAATCAGATGGATGCAATTGAAACCACTGACATGAACTTAGAATGAGCATGCATCCCATGTTGTGGTGTAATTTCAGTGCTTTGAAATTGTGTTGGTAGATCAACTTCTTAAGAAATTAATTTTTAGCTATTGTTTTCATTTTGTCCAATTTTTTACAAAGTGTGTCCCAAAGAGAAGGTGGATGTTTAGTTAGGCCCCCAGCTCAAGATCTAGTGGAGTGAACTACTGCCGACCCCAAGTTTCATGTTTCATGCAACATTTTACCTTTAAATTTGCAGTGAAAGAAAATCATTTCAAAAATTGTTTTCAACCTTCAAATTTTAATGGAGCAAAAACACCAAAACAGTCCAATGCATAAACGTTTTGCTATGTGAAACCATTGAAGTTATTGAAGGCACATGAAAACAAGTTTGGGTCCGGCAAAAAGGAGTCATAGCATTTTTTTATTATTTCACAATCCCAAAAGATCCCACAGATAAGGGACATCGATCTGTGGTGTTTAGAAACAGTAGGTTAAACATTAAAACAGGGAAGCGTCTGAAGCAGATGCAGTCATATGAGTTCAACATAGAGAAACATGTTGTATTCCATTGCAATTTTCTGTTTCGTGGCTGTGAGTCATTCGGCTCCTCTATCCTGCGAAGACTTGGTTCGACCGTTGGATCAACTTGATTCCCACTGTTTGGCAGGCAGATGGGCTTTGATTGCAGGCAGTTTGAGCAATCCTGCGGATATGATGTTCTTCAAACAAAGAGACAGCTCCAGCATTGACTTCTCCAATTCTAGTGTAACTTCCAGGATTTTGTACACACCCAGCGTGTACATTGATGGACAGTGTCATTCTCGGTCCATGAATATCTCTCTGGAAGGCAGCGTTCTTTCCTTTGATGTGAGCTATAGGGTGAACCTCTCCGTGACCTTTCTCCATACATCCTGTCAAGACTGCGTGTTAATGCGCTTTGACGATGAGTCAAAGAAGATCAAGCGTTTGCTCCTTTTTAGCAGGAGGAGGGAGGTGTCGCAGACAGAAATGGAGGAGTTGACTGCTCAAACAGCTTGTTTGAAAATACCTCCACCTTATGTGATGGACCCTAGTAAAGAGCTGTGTCTGGTGTAAAACTCCAGCAATTCTCCAATGCAAATTCAAGAAAGAACAGAAGAAAAGGCCTCACAGATTGTAGCTGATGATGCACAGTCACATATTGTTAGTTAAATCAAATGCAAATTTGTTATTTGTTCCTCATTTTTGACTGATATGATTTTGCAATCTTTATCAGCTAGTTTGACTAAACTAAGTGTTGAAAGTCTTTAGTATACATATTTATGTTGTTTTTTCTTAATTCATAGTGGTGTGAGTCTTTTTACAAGGCTGGAACGGGTTAAAATATTTTTAGTTATCTTAAATGAGAAATGTTGTATAATTTACAAGCTCAGTCACTGAATGGATTAAAATTATATTTCAAGGTACATCATCAAGATATGACTACCAGGAAACAGTATTGCTTAGATGGTGAAACAGAAATTGTATATTAACTGCACAAAATCACGGTAAATCACAAATAAATAAAATAAAGCCCATGTCAGAGAAAATAGTTTTCAAATAGAAGTTTCTCTTCCCATCCTCATGAAGGACTAAAGGTTTATATGAATTACTGGATTCAAGAATAAAACTCTCTTATTCTCACTATTAAGTCATTAAAATCACTAAAATCACTGTTGACAGCTTTCAATATCAATCAATCAATCAAGTTTTATTTCTAAAGCGCTTAATCCATCTATCCATCCATCCATCCATCCATCCATCCATCCATCCATCCATCCATCCATCCATCCATCCATCCATCCATCCATCCATCCATCCATCCATCCATCCATCCATCCATCCAACCATCCAATCATCCATCCACCTATCTAACCATTTTCTCTAAGACAATACAACTGTTATTGTCTATTCTTTAACTGCTTTTCCACCTTGTGCGTGTCTATCCCGGGTGGCTACGGTCGAGAGGCTGGATACCCCCCAGACTTGTCAGCGGCGCATCTCAGGGCTAAACTGCAATAGAGATTTTTATTTCCCGTTACAAATTTTCTTCTCTCCAAACATTGTTCATTATCACTTCTGTCCTTTCTTAATGGTCTTTATTATTTTAAAAGAAAAATACATGCACGTGTATAACATCCATTTCACGAAATACATGTTTCCCTCAGCAACGTTTGATCTATTTGGAGAATGAAAGTGAATAAAAAGAAGTGGAGCAGAAGTCGATAGGGCAGCTTCAGACTGAGATGGACTGCCTAGAGATGCCACTGGCTGTTGTGATAGACTCTGTCCAGGAGCTTCATCACAGCAGACACCAGCATGGATAGGCACAACCTGAAATCTGAGTAAATGAATAATCATCAACCTGCTCAAAAAACTTTTACACTCATTACTCTATGGGCTTATGCTGGATGAGTATGTTTGATGTGAGGCGGTCTTTCTCCTACCAAATATTGCAAAGGACCAAAGATAGAATTATTCTACCCATAATAATCATGAGAATTGTTATAATAATGGTAGACTCAATAAATACATTGGTGCAGTAGCTGATCTATTCAGATTTGATGCAAAATCAGATGCCGTCTCCCAGAAGAATGAGCGGTGTTTGTACTTCCTCTGAAAGTTTTAAAGTAGGCAGAAATCACATCATTATTTTATCAGTCATTCATGGAATGCATTTTTATGTCAGTCATGATTTTTATGGTATTTCAAGCTAAATTCTTCATTAGTTTGTCAGCTGAGGAGCTGCTGAAACAGCTAAGACCTGAGCTGTCAAATATGAAGGGCGGAAATCACCTAAGCCACATGAGATTGTTGTCCCCCAGACTCCTTTCACATCTGGTTTTGACCAGCATATCCTTTCCTTGGTCAGAGTTTGTGTCTCTCTTCATGTGTAATAGGAGTTAAAATCGTTAAGCGAAGTGTAATTTTGGCACAAGAAATAAGTCTGACACGTGAATCATCCCTGCTTAAATCTGTACGTTTAGTTCCAACATTTCTAAGATTGCTTGTTGTTATTTTTGTGTGGTCTGAATATTTTTTGTAGTTCTTCTCTCACAGAGAAAAAACTTGGACAGAACGCTTAGAAGACTGGTAAATTAATGAATTTCAATTGAATTTGTGCTCAAATGCAGTATGGAGGTGGATACTTTGTTAGATGAAAAATGATCATAAAGAAATCTGCAGTGAGTGCTGCAGGTCACAGGTCATCGGCCTGTGACCTGCAGCACTGTGCAGGTCACAGGTTCGGCGTGGAGGCTTGCCACATCACGCCGAACTTGTGCCAGGACCTGCTGGTTTTCTGCTGAAGCTGCAACGGAATTCGCAATTACTTGGTATCACTTCCTAACTATAGTTAAACTACAATAGTTAAATGGTTAATAGTTAAAGTACAATCTCTCACGGCTGTAAAGTAAACTTGAATTCACAGAAATATGTTGTTTTTGAAGATTGCATGCGTATAGATGATAATTTAAGTATTTCACATGACCGTCGTACCATTATACTAACAAAACTGGTAATCTGCTTGCAAAATTAAAATAGGTTAGAACACAGTGCAAATACCACAGTTCTGGTGAGGGATCAGGTTTTTAATTGCCTTTTTAACCCGTTATAGGGCACTTACTGAAATACGTAAACTTAATTTAATACTTAATAATACCTTAGGGTGTTAGTGGAGCATTATTGGAGGATATAACACAACTTTATTTCTGGTTTTATTTTTTTTTAAAGTTTGCAGTGTCATGTCGAAAGTTAAATGACCAAAGATAGTCACCAGCCCAATAAAGGGATAACTTGTTTTTGAGTAAAATGAATTCTCAGCAAGCATATTTTAGACAGAAATGCATAGACATCAAACTATATTTTCTCATACAATGATTGATGACATATTTGATTTATGTTTTTTTGCAAGTCACAATGATTTTAAAAAAGGACATGCCATTAAAATATCATTGACTTTTTCTTTATTGTTCTGGAACAAATGCCCAGAGGCTAGATTTGAAATGTGCTTTCTCTGAACACTTTGTTCTTCCATCATCGGAACCAATCACCTCCTCAAGTCTCTGGTGCAGTGAAATAAACAGAGTGAAATTAATTTTATTTCTGTGTACTTGCTAGGACTAGACACATGCAGCCTCTGTAAAATTAAAGTAAAGAATGTGGAGATTTACAAGGTAAGCATTTGGGAACGCAAACACTTTTTAATTTGAAGAAAATTTGTACAATAAATAAATAAAATAAATAAATTAATGCAAAATAACATCAATAGTGAGAAAGAACTAGAAGTCAATGTACTGTAGCTCCTGATCAGCCTTCTGTTATTTGCACAATAATCGGGTGGGGAAGGGGGGCATGGAGATAAGGGGCCAGGAATTTTACCATGTTTCAACACCATTCATTTTCAGTTGTATTTTTACTATAAAAGGGACAGACCTCCTAAAGCAGATCCACTCCTGATGAAAAACACGAAACAAGAGAACTAAAAATGATCTCAAAACCGACATACAGAGATATGCTTGTTGTGGTTTCCATTATTCTGCATTGCTTATTATCTATTGGCATTTCAGTCCCTCTCGCCTGTGAAGAATTGACCCAGCCTCTGGAAAAACTGGATCCTCAACAATTTAAAGGGAGTTGGGCTTTTATAGCAGGGAGTCTAAACCACATGCCATCCATAGAGGCCTTGAGACAAAGAGATAGCATCACTGCACACTTCTACAACTCCAGCGAAACATCCAGCTTCTCTTACACCCAAATCAACCGCTTTGGAGATCGCTGCCAGTACCTGCCTTACAACATCTCAGTAGCAGGTGGCAGCTTCACCTTCGATGTGGGGAATCGATTCAACCTCAGTGGGTCGTTTCTTCATACGTCATGTCCAGACTGCATGGTAATGCACTGGGTTGTGAAGTCAAAGAAAAGAGAGTCTGTGGACTTGTACCTTCTGAGCAGGAGGAGGGAAGTGGAGGAGGAGGAAATGGAGAGTTTCAGGGCTCAGCTGAGGTGCCTTGACCTGCCAGCACCTGTTGTGATGGATCCCACCAAGGAGCTTTGTCCAGAACAACCACTGAGTCAACCAAAATTAGGACAATCAAAGACAACAGAGGAAGCAAAAGCATGAAGAACTTTGTCACATTTATTGAAACAGTATGGAAAAGTGTATATCAGTATCTTAATAAGAGAATATATGCAATTGATACTTTTAATAAATTTTAAAGCAACCCTCGATAGTACAGCAAACAAGGCAAGGTTGTTTTATTTTTTTGATGATTGTGAAGAACTTTCAAGGCATTTTTGCCAACTGTAATTTTTGCATTAAATTCATGAAACTGGCTTGATCTGAATTTGGTATCTTCAAAATAAATAAATTCACTAAAGGAAATTATAAAAATTAACCTGAAGTGATAAATCACTCTCCAACCCCTTGTTTCTTGATTTACTTGTGTGGGGCTTATTCAGTGTTGCTCCCTAATTGGATTAGCACAATAGATTTTCAAATGTGCAACAATGGGGTAAGTCTTGAGCACACGTGCTTGTGCATACACACGTGATCATTCTGGCGTATGCGTCATTCAATAGTATGCAATGTGGAGTACACAAATGGGGAACAAGGAGAAGATAAAGACATCACAACACGAGTGTTTGTTCTCAGTTTGGTAAGCATCTTCACGGCTTTTCACAGGTATGTCCAACTACTTCATCAAAATTACTTGTTGGTCAATACAGTGCGCCCTTGTTCCTCGCGGTTAATGCGTTCCAGGAATCATACACAAATAATTTATTCCGCGATAGAGTGACAAACTATTTACCTTATTATTTACGGTAATTTAAACGTTTATAACCCTCCCCATACTGATATTAAACCACCTTTTATCTGTATTACCTTTATCCACACTCTTATCGATTGTTTCAGGCACATTTGTGTCTCATATAAGTCCGAGACTCATGGAACATAGCGCACTTCTGGACGTCGTCAGCCAATAGAATGCGAGTACGGTATCACGTGACTGCCTACCAAAAATCCGCGATCAGGTGAAGTCGCGAGCGTTGATTTGCAAATGCGTGAGGGCGCACTGTAATTACAGTACTTCAATAGAAGAATGCACATACCAGCTATACTGTTTTTGACTAAAGTAAATCTGGATAAGTGACTATAAACTGTGCAAATGTCCGTTATAATTTGACAAAAACAGAACTAATTCTAATTAGGATGGAACTTGGCTGTATTTAGTTAAAATTATTAATATTTTGACAAATACCCCTTGATCTTAGAATACATTGGGACACTGTTAGCCTAAAAAGAGAGCAAGTTTATTTTTTAAAGTTCACCGCAGATTTATTTTTAATCATGATCATGATTTTGATTTTCTTTTGATAAAGTGATTGCGCGTTGTAGATAATGAGGAAAAGAAAATTATGCATGTAACACTTTAATTCACACTTTATTGCAACATTGCTTACCCAGTGCTGGAGCTGGATCATTTCTCATTAGGTTGACCCAGCTTGCTCTGGGTATTTCACAAAACCAGACAAACTGTGTAATGCCATTAACTTCTTTGACCAAATATGAATAAAAGAAATGTTCTAAAAGAGCAAGCAGGGATTTATGATAAATTAGGGGGATGTTAGAGTGTTGTTGTAATTCAGGATTTTTGTCTTAATTGACATAGGCAGGATTTTCAACAGAATCAGCAGGTTTAACTGTCAGATGACAGATTTGCAGTTATTTTCTTACCGGAGTATAAACCATTTCAACAACCATCTTTTCACTGACAAGTGCATTCCATTTCAAAATGAGACTTCATGTTGAAAAATCCTCAGTCCATGAGTGACATATAATTCTATCTTTATGAATTGCATGTGGGTGAATCCGTCAGCATGCGGTCTCTAGTATGACGTTGTTGGCAGCAGTTTGTCCAAGTGATTAAGTGTACCTGTCGTGAATATACTGTATATTTTATTCCCTAATATTTACATATGAAAACTGAAAAAGTGGAGTATGTATATTCGTCATTAATGAGCTTGAGTTCATTCTCGTTTAGACACTGATCATTTAGTGCTAAATACCTCATTCTTCCTTTCAAACACAACCAATCAGAGAGCATACAGTTACACAGCTACTTTTACATAGTGGATAGGGAATAAAATCCATGGAACAATCTGATTCCATTCTGATAAGCTATTTTTGTTCATCAAATCTACACATGAATTCAAATTTTTAAAAAAAACTTTATTAGTCCCCAAGGGACAATTGAAAGCACATAAAGCAGGATTGGTGTAAAAGTGCAAACACACAGTGTAAACATAAACAGTGCAAACATAAACAATAAACTTAAATCATAATAATTAAATAAATAATAACAAATATAAATATAAATACAATGTTTGTTTTAAATAATAATTCAAAACCTAATTAGTTTAGAACCTAATTTGTTCTAAACCAAGTGGGTTAGTTAATTAGCCAGTTTGTTCAGAAACTGGTTAATTTAAAATCTAGACAGTTAGTTCAAACGTAGTTAATTCAATACCTAGTTAGTTCAAAAACCTGTGTTCCTTCACTGTTCCCACCTTAATTTATTCACATTGTAGGGGCATCTACTGTATGTGCTCTTCTGTTATTACAATATCACAGTGTTCCCCATTTCTTTTTGCTCCCATGTTGTCAATTCTCATCTTTGTAGCTTGTATCTGCCTTTAATAGCAGAGACAGGTCAGTGCTGTGATCAACATTCCCCTTAATGATCACATTGTTGGAGTCCAGCCATGTTGGCTCAGCCAGGAACATGCCTAAGAATGGGAACTGAATAAAATAATATGACAGAGTACTTATATGTATATTTGTGTGTATAAGACTGGGGTGGGTAGAGTTATAATAATTAAGATAAAATGTGAAGTAACAAACAGAGAGATGCTATGCCCATTTTTGAGAAAGATTTAAGAGTGGCTCAAACCCCCTTTGGTCGTTATGTGCTGAAAGCAATGTCTTTTGTTCTTTCATAACAAGATTGTGTTTGTGTACTAGTGTGTGTGTTGCTAAGCCATTCCCCAGCCTGTAAGCTGATTAAAGAAAGGTGTTCTCAGCAGAAAGCTTTATATGTTGCACAGGGGTGCAGAGTAATGACTAACTTACTCCACCTCCAAAATCTAGGTTATAAACAAACTGTCTGTCATATACTAACAAGAGTGTCTGACATAAAAAGGTAGGTAACAACTTCATTACCTATTTACACATTTGTGTTGTTCTAATCCTGCACCAGCTACCATAGGCAATTTCTTACACACATACACACATAGGTGGCAAAACTACATAAAGTGCAATACATTATTGTGTATGTTACTTTCATCTAACTGTTGTTTCCAACACAGTTTTAAAAAGGTAGAAAAAAAAAAAAACTTCACAACTAGTCAACAGTAAATATAACAATATAAAATGGATGAGTATCTATTTGTTCTTTCTGAAATAATGGGATATACTGGTGGCCATGTCTGTTCCAGAACTCTGTTTGTTATCACTCCTTCTGTTCCCCTTCTCCATCTTTTTCCTCTCCTTTCACTCTGACTGGCTGGAAGCCGAATATCCTGATTGCTTCAAACCACTTTCTATCAGCAGGCTTGTTGCCATGGGATCAGTGCCTGTGACCTGGCAGGAACAGGCTTCAGTCATCTCACCAAATCGGTGTGTATATGGGATCAGACCACAAGGTGAAGTGGGAGTCATCATCTGCCGTAGCTCCCCTCTACAAGACAAAAAGGCTCCAAGAGCAGAACCTGAAGAGGATATAGATATCCTGGAGCCTGGAGCGCAAGACAAAACTAAACAATCTATTATTACACGTGAAGATGCTATCCCGAATCCTGTTTCCCCCAGTGTACTGTCAACAGAGGAATGCTTTGAGACTGAGGGATTTTCCAGTCTCGAGGTGGAGTGGATCAGTGAAGGCGACATAATCTCAAACCCAATGCAAGACCAGAATTTTCAAAAATGGCCTGAGGCATGTCTTCTTTCTGATCTACTAGATTACGGAGGTGATTTAACACCTGAGGAGATGACAGTAGCTGATATGAGGAAAGAAGAGAATTTCACACAGCTGAGCTTCTCACCAGGTGATTACCACAGTGAGCCTGAAAATGACATTTCATGGGCTGCATCAGAAATAGCTTCAACATATTACTCTCCCTCTGAGAGGAACAACTCAGATAATGAACCTGCTGTGTGCTCTCCTCCTTTTGCTGATGAAAGTGAGGAGGAAGAAGGGGTGAGCACTGATCTTCTGTCTCGTCTGCATCAATTTTCCAAACTGTATAGCAGAGACAAGCAGTCATATTGTATGACTACATCAATTTCTAATAAACCAACATCAACTCTACCTGCAGTTCCTTCAGCCAACCAGCAGAATGAGCTGTCGACACACAGCCACTGTGAACATACCCCCAAGGGACCAAACCAGGAAGCAACACAACAGGTGCTCAGCCAGGGCTCTCCTCCTTTGTCAAGTGTTGCCATGGAGCTGTCCAGTAAGGGTGGGGCAGCTTCTCAAGGCTATGTTTGTGTTGTATTGAGTGAAAGGCATAGCAGAGCAGGAGAAAAGACTGAGAAAGAGAGCAAGCAAGCAGGTGGAGAGAATGATCTTAAAGAGGTTGGACTTCAGAGGAACAAGGTATTGGAGCAGAAACATGGTGAAGGACTGCTAAAAGATTCCAAACTGGTTCAAAGGCAAGATCTTAAGAGAGAGAAAATCAGTTTTGCGTTATTGAAAAATCCCAGAATGGAATGTGACTCTTGTGATGACAGCCAGAGTGACAGTGGTGTTTCAGCAGACTTCTCCCCATGCAACACTATGGAGGACAACATCTCTTCAGAAACTCCATCAGCTGCACAAAAAGAGACTCCCATTGAGAGGGAGATCCGACGGGCAGTAGAGCGTGAACAAAGCCTAAGAAGATCCAGAGGGCTTCCGAATCTATCCACGTTGCCGGAGTATGTAGACATCCCTTCGAGAAAATCTGTTCCTTGCCAGTCAGTCACTGCTAAGTCGGAGAGGTGTCAAGGAAAAGACAGGCAATTTGCAGGCAAAAAGATGCAGCTTGAGATCCAGGGGGAGCTCCAGAGGGAACAGGATCTGGTAAGGCTTGGGAAAGTTCCAGGTTTCTATGACAAAGGTACGGTACGTCAACTCAAAGAGAGGAAACAGCTTTTTGAGGCTTTTCAGACACCCAGTGATTCAAATATGACTGTGTCAACCAGAAGTAAGGTCACATCCAAAGACATGTCATCCTCAGAGTGCCAGGAGTACACCTCATCACAGACATCTACAAAAGGTTCATATAGGCCAAATTCAGAAAAAGAAGAGGGTTATATTTCTATGATTGCCCGGGGTCCAGCCTTCAGGGAAGCGACATGCTGTCAGGTCCTCATCCTAGAGAATGACCTGAGTGTCCCAGCACAGACGCTTTACCTGGGCAAACCAGAGCCAAAGCCCATCCCTGCAGTTGGCTCTGGAAGTTCCACCGTTTCATTGTCCACAACAAGAGGACATAGAAGGATAAAAGGCAAAGAGCAGAAACAGGTGGATGTAGAAGCACGGGAAGCATCCAAGGATAACCCCTTTTTCAAGCTACGCTCCTCAATCAATGTAATTAGGGTTGAACAGGATATCCAAGCGGCTAAAGAGAGAGAAGAGGAGCTTCTAAAGCAGAGGATCAGTCTGTATGGCAACAAAGGGGGTGCAAAAGAATGTGAGCTACAAGTAGAAAGACCAGCCAACATAGAGGTGAAGAGTCCTGTGTTGACTTCTTCACTGAATGGACCAGATGTGCTTGACTCGTCAATAAAGGCAGAAACTGGACCCCTTGCAGGTTAGTTTATGTCAAGGCTTCAGCTGCCCCCCACGAACACAACATGACCGTGTGTTTACTTATATGGCTTCTTATGTGTGTAACATCTATACCTGGTGGTGGGATGATGAAAATCCCTGAAACAGCCTAGTGATGATTTGTTTCCTCAAGGTCAGTAGAAAACTGCTCAGAGCTTTCACATCCAGTGTTAGTACTGTAGATAGGAGTGGGAATTTACCATGGATGAGCATGTTTGGAAGAAAAAAATGAAGTCAACGATGACTAAAACTAGACTGTTTGATGTCAAATTATCATTATTTTTGCAGCAAGACAAATTCGCTATTCAGATGTCTAAAAGGTAAAAATAAATAAATAAAAATTCCATACTGTATGTGCTGTGGCAATATAAAGGAAGGGTGGATAAAAAGAAAATATGGCGCTGCCTAGGCTTAATGCTGTAAGAATAACCTATAAAGACATTTCTGAGTGATTGAAATCTGCCAGAACATATAATACAAATGAGAAGATGTGAATCCCACAATTGGATGGATATCAACTGAAATAGCTGAAAGTAAACAATAACTGCTTAAATAGTTAACATTGTTTAATGGACGAAACAAATCTAGAGCCTAAATTCCCTATTTAGATGTCAAAAAACAAAGTACAGTATAATTGATTGAAATAGAAGCCAAAAATAATCATAAAATACCTTCTTATCTAAATGTAGCACCTTTGGTAGAATAGTTTATTCTAGTAGAATAGTTTATTAATAGTTAATTTATTAGAATAGTTTATTACTGCACTAATGTCCAGGTTGAATTTAATTGAAATGAGTGCTTTGGAAATATTTTCATGTGGAAAGCCATGTAGGTTTCATTTAGACAATGTGTGTGTGTGTGTGTGTGTGCGTGCGTGCGTGCGTGTGTGTGTGCGTGTGTGTGTGTGTGTTTTCATGAACAAATGTCCACTAACAGTTATATTACGTCCTGACCAGGATGTGCAACTACAGAACGACAGGAGTGTTTGGAATGAAGCAATTGTGGATTGTTTTACAGTCCAAATGAGTTATATAACTTGTATCATATCATATTACTTTATTACAGTTGCCTAGCTTTTGCATCACCATGTACATGTTTAGTCAAATGCATTTTTTTCCTTAATACCCTGTGTAACCTGTTATAATTTCTCTCTGCTGCGTCACTATGCTTGTTGCACTCTGGGAAAAAGTCATCATCACATGTGTGATGCCGTGCTTCTTCAACCAGAGTTTTTTTATTAATCATTACCGCAAACAACACGCACAAACTTCCCCATGTGGTCACGGACCAAACTGATATTCTTGCCTCTACAGATCCAGACCTCCTTAGTGGAAACAGAAATCAATATAACATGGTTTTCAACTGGAACAAACCAATCCAATGAAATGAATAAAACAATCATTATATCATTGTTTTTGAACTTCAACAGAATTTCTAAACGATACGATTAGTATCATTTTTCTTTTCCTTATAACCCAATTACTCTATCCTATTTTTTTTTCTTTTAAGCTATTTCACATATCTGTTGTGACATGTTCTCTAGTGGTTCATTGAATATGAGGTGAGCCTCATTTGAAGTAAGCCTTTTCCATGATATAACAAAGGGTAATTCACCTGACATATAAACTTTAGAAGTATTGCTGTCTTAAGGTCTCAGTAATTCAGAAATATTTACTCTGAAGGCGCAAATGTCCAGTTTCCACTATTTAAATGTAAAATTAATTGGCAGTCAAACGCCTTAAAACATCTCTTGTAAGTTTCAGTGATATCCTAACAGCGTTCAGCGTCGCGTTTATTCTTGTCTATTTCATGTTCATTTTTAATTTGGTAATAGGAGGCTTTGTTTCTCACCGCGTGGAGCACAAACAACATCACAAGATCTTCACAAAATCCTCTGCTCTTGCTCAGCTTGCGCTCAGTTCCATTTTTATTACTTCCCTCTCTTGCAGCAGACCAGTCAGTTGGCAGAGTTGGCAGGTGGCCCCCGGTCCAGGATGGAGAGGAGATTAACCAGCCAGAGGTGAGACATAAGTCTGCCTGCAGTGAAGTTGAGATTTGATAAGTGTAACCATTTGTAAAAGTATCAGCCCTCTTAGATAATTCTTTTTGCTCTATGTATGAACACACAATCCTAAAAATGCATAAAAAAATGAGCGAATCAACCTTTATGATTCTGTTTCAAATGAAGCTGAAAAGCCATGATAAAACATCTATGTCTGAGACTTCATACACAAACATAACTGTGTCTGATTGTGAGTTCACGTTCAAAGACTGCACTGGTTTGAAATGAGCTCAACAAAGAAAGAAGCATGACAGTATCAAATATGGGCCACGTACATCTGATAACACAGTGAACACACAGTAAGGAGCTTATCTTCACAGATAAGGGAGGAAGGCAAACAGCTCTAAGACAGAGCGGGAGAGCGAGGCAGTCTGAGCTGGTCTGGTCTCTCTCTGTGTGTGTGTGTGTGTGTGTGTGTGTGTGTGTGTGTGTGTGTGTGTGTGTGTGTGTGTGTGTGTGTGTGTGTGTGTGTGTGTGTGTGTGTGTGTGTGTGTGTGTGTGTGAAGAAAGAAACAGTGAAGAAGCGGAGCAGTCAAATGAAAATCCCACTGATTTCTGTTAGTGGCTCTTGTAACTCTTTGATACAACAGTAGCTCTGATTAGACTTAAGTGCTGCTCGGTGGGGTTTGCTCTTTTACTCAGTAAGGCATGGATTTGCTGAGTTTTAACTGTGGGGTTCAGCTTGACATCCACATTTGTAAGATTTGCTTCTCTTTCCGCTCACTGCCTTGCGATTTTCTCCTCTCCCACTTTCGCCCTGCTGGTTGGTTATCAGCTCTCTGCACAGCACTGATTCCCGATTACAGCTGAGAAATAAACGGAGGATTATTAGAAGATCTGACGTCAGTTTCTAAGCATAGTCATACTGAACATAACCCCAGATCACGGTCACATTGACCTGTCCCTCATTAACAGAGCTAATAAATTCCTTCTCTGTATGTTTTCTTTAAAGAAAAAGAAACATTTTGCTCCTTTTTTTCCTGTGATGGTTTAATGGTCACATGGCCTGCACCTTCATACTGATAGTCCTTTTCTATTCCCACATTCTTACGTTACTGTCAGCCTCCCTCCCTCATTTACCTAACAATCACCATTTATCCCTGCTATTTTTATCCCCATCTTGTTATCATTAGGTCCGCCGTAGTCCTCGGGCCCCCAGACAGAAGACCCCTCTGGTGGAACGATGGGAGTCTGGCCTGGTCAAAGGACACAATGAGGAAGGAAATTGAGAAGATGTCGATAGCCCGACTTTAAGGAGGAAAAACAAAACGGTTCAAGGAATGTGAGAACAGATTATAAGGGGGAGAAATGATTTATAGGAGGAAAGACAGAATGTTGAGGGAGAAGAGGTCAAAGACTTAAGCCAAAAATGGGTGTCAGCAGGACTGGGAACAAGAAATTGTCAGTGGACGAAAACCCTAAAGACTCCAGAAAGAGGAGAAAAAAGTGTCAGGAGAGCCACCAAGTAGTTAGGATGAGTACTCAGCATAATGTGATGAACACGCTTTGTCTGGTGCAGGAGTAAGAAAGAACTTCTAGAATTTGAAATGACTGGAAAACACTTGTTCTTCAATTTGAGATGCAGACAATAACACATTACTCCCAACATCTTGTATTTGGACTCCACCGTCAAAGAACACAGGGCAGAGAACATCCTGCAGAAAGCCCAGTACCAGCTTCTCAATAAGACGGTGAGGCAAATCCATTTCCTATGCTCTTAAAAACAAGAGTAAACACATACTACATGAACTGAGATTGTCAGCCTTCCCAACAAATGCTGACACTTTTTCCAGGATGCCACTAGGTAGTATGTGTTCAGTGTTCTTTTTAAGGGCTTCAATTGTGAAATGGATTCATTGGGAAGGCTCGACTTGCCCAGCATACAAAGAGTAAAATACCATCCAGACTTCATCCAGACTTCAATTAGAAGTAGTTGGGAGAACATCTCCAATTACGTCCTCAGACAACCTGAGATACATCTTTTGAACAGGGAACTGAACTTCTCAGTTGCTCCAGAAGAGATACCAGTCGTTGATCTCATTGTAGAAATTAAATCTATGATCAGGAACAATGACATGCGAAATGCTGTAGTAGGACATCTCAAGTTGAAGGTATCTGCCACAATCTCTAGTGTAAAATTCCCACCTTCCAACCTCACTTCCCAAGAAAAGAAGCCATTTGTGTCATTGTGTCATTGATGAGAGGGAAGACATCTTCAAATGTTTTCAGTTGACTTCAAAATCAAACTGTGATTAACTTTAATCGCAATGGGGTTTTTTTGTAACGTTATTAATAATGATGAATGACGATTTGATAACTCAAGCTAGACTGGGAGACATAAAATGTGAGAGTAAAATGTTTGTATCATCACATTAAAAGCTTGCAGTGACACACACAATTTGTGTAATCCAAGATATAATCCATGCTACAAATCTTACATTTATGCCACTCAGTCTATTGAAGACTTGAAGACTCTGTATAGTCATTTATCAAACTATATTTGCGTGGTTGTAATTAACACATGTAATATCTAATGTGGGTTCATTCATTCATTCATTCATTTTCGGTACCTGCTTTTTCCGATGTTGCGGGTCACAGTGTTGCTGGAGCCTATCCCAGCGGATAGGGGGTGTAAGGCAGGGGATACTTTGGGGTGACACCAGTGCACTAAGAAGCCACTAATGTGGATTCCATTTCATACAAACACATCTCTGCATAAGTCTAGTCTTGCGCCAATTTTCATTATTGCTGCAAAAGCGCAGCCACAAAGGAATTCCTCTGAGTATCATTTTTTGAGGTGTCCTTAAGGTATTATATTAAGCAAAAGACAGATATCAAATGCTACAGACATCCCGATCCATACACACACACACACACTCAAACACAATCCCAGTGCTGTTTTAGTCAAGAAACTTCAAAGATCTAATATTAAATATAAAATTTTCAATAAGAATTTAATTTAATTTAATTTAATAAACTGGTAACTTTGTCTATGCAAATCACAGATTTCAATTATTGGTAGATTTTTTTAAAACCATGAATTGTCGGGTTATTACAGGTTTTATTCAATTCTGCTGAAATTTGGATTATATTTCAATAAAACTGGATTTTCAGAGCAGGATTTGTCCACAAATGCACACCTATATGTAGCTCCTCTGACATTAAAAATGTTTCAGATGATGCAGTCAGTATTGAATCTTGGAATAAAACTTATACATGCATACAAATCATTGAAGTTGTCCTGTTTAATCTCACTTATCATTTTCTTCTTTCTGAATTATACTATTTTTACTCAGTGGAGTCCATTTCAACATGGATATATGTTTGGAAGATATTCTGTGGTGAAATTAACAAAGACAATGCATGTGTGTGTTTGTGTGTGTGTGTGTGTGTGTGTGTGAGAGAGAGAGAGAGAGAGAGAGAGAGAGAGAGAGAGAGAGAGAGAGAGAGAGAGATCAGCAGACCAGGCTTGAGTGGCCCCCCAGTGTCCTGTGAATTATTCATCTCTTCATTGACTGGACACAGCCCACTGACATTGTACATTATTGTGGTGGAGTTGCAGCAACCTTACAGTTATTAGTGAGCTTTATTTCCTCATTATGCTTCAGTCATACTCCCATGTTACATTATTGAAAATGAAATATAGCAACGGATTTACACTCCCTCCAAGAAATTTAGTTTTGTTTCTGCAAAGAAACCAAGAACAAGATGTAATCTATTTGAATCCAATCCAGGGAGGTCAAGCAAGGTATCTCCTTTAATCATTCCCTCTCTCCGCTTTTGTCCTCAGACTCCCCCCCCCCCATTCTCTCTCCCTCTCGCACAGGCTGACAAAACAGACTGACATCTTTGTGAACTTGTGGGGGGGTGCAGGATGTTCTGTGTACGGTCACTGAGGATTCTGATTTTAAACTTTGAGAGTTGGCTATAACAAATGATATTAACAGGAAGCAACATGTAAAGTTTAAGGGCTTTCTTTATATTTTTTATATTTATATATTGGTTTGCATTTTCAGTCTTTGTTTAGTTGGTGTTCTTTTTCAATTTTGGATCAGAACTTTCTTGGTGGATTGATTGTGTAATTTTTTTGTTTGGTGATGTGATCTGTTTTGTGCTTTTTTAAAAAATAAATGGTGCTTTAAACTCTCTCTCTCTCTCTCTCTCTTTCATCTGCTCAAATCCTGACTGATTTCTTCATTTCATTATCTCTATCTCCTAAAATCTTGTTGATGTGATATTATCAAAGCAGTCAGGTGGTCGCCGCTGGGAACATTATCAAAATGTTGTTGGATGTGTAATCTCCAGACAATGATAGAAATCCAGAGATTATGTTTTGAAGTAGTCACATGGGACCTTTGTATACCACAATGTCTGACGTGGATGTGTTGCTTTCATGTTATAGAGGAGAATAAAATGGGAGCACTGAGTCAGTCACAGAGAATCAGGATAAACCGGTGACAGCAAATTTAATTTCAGTCTTCTGTAGTGAAAGAGAAGAGGCTTTATCTAATGTGCAGACACACATTTCCATCTTTATACCATTGGTTATTTTTATTTCAACCACTTTCAATCAAATTAGGTGACAAATACGTTTTTAGGAATAGTATCTCTACCATATTTAACTTTTTCAAATCAGCATTGTTAAATCAAACTGAATAAAATATACTGTATATTGATAGTGGAAAAACAATTCAAACATAAACAACAATTAACAATCTGTTCTAATCATCAGACATTTTATTCTTATTCAGTCAACCGAGCCAAACATATTTTTAAAAACTTAATTATTATACAAGAGGCAGACCCAACAGTAAATTATTAATAGGTTTCAACATTCCTCACTGACTACTTAAATCATGGCCACAGTCACTGACCATAAATGGAGCCTCAAGTCTGACATCAAGTTTTGCAAGAAGCTTCTACAATCGTCTCACATTTTTATGAAGTTATTCTGGAAATGTTTCATAAAAGTTTCGTATTTTTAAAGACCGTATTCACTTATGTTATATGCATCAAAAACCCTACATTCAACAGTTGCTTTTGCACTTGAAATATGCATACCTTATTTATATTATCTGGTGCTATAAATTCATCAAGAGGTGAAAAAGCCAAAGAACTGATAAAGCCACAACATTTTCTTTGTCATAATTTATCAAGGATGACAATTTAAATATTTTTTCCAGCCAGAATAAGGGAAGCACAGCATAAGGTAAGATAAAAATCTCAGGAGTTGAACAATTTTGAATATCATTTAACATAGACCAGGCTAGTTATTCAGTGTGACACACACACACACACACACACACACACACACACACACACACACACACACACAAATGCATTCACATAAACACATAGATGTGAACCTGCCACCAGCCACCAGCTTGTTGAACTCATGTTACTCAGACCTCTTCTTATTACTATGCGTCTTATTCAAACTTATCTATTTAATACCATTATCTGCAGCAGAATATCTACAGTGTGTGTGTGTGTGTGTGTGTGTGTGTGTGTGTGTGTGTGTGTGTGTGTGTGTGTGTGTGTGTGTGTATCTGCATGCATGTGACCACACAAGAAGACCAAACTATGACTCAGACATGAATATGAGTGAGACTTTCTGACTTTGCCGCTCATAAATCCATAAATCAACTGTCAAGCATTTTATTCTCTAATTATACGGATGTACAAAAGAGAAATGAGCGTGTACATGAGTATACATATCTGCCACAGATAAAATGCAATAAAACCCAATGCTAATAGAGAGCTGGCAGCTTAACAATGACAGCCCTTTTCTGCTGGGTCATAAAACCACATACACAGGTGGGAAGAGTGTGATAATTCTGAGTCTTCATCTTGTTATTTTGCACAGTATTTAAATGCATTATTAACAATATATAACAATTTGAACAGTTATGTGGGTTCAGATGTGATGTCTGTACATTTGATGCATGTCCCATGATCAAATAGCCAACAACCACCCCAGTTCATCAGCTGCTGCTCTTCATAGTGTTGATACAATAGGATTGCTTGCATGTCACACTCAGACCACGTAACACAGTACTTTTTATGTCTTCTGTACTGCAGGTCTGTTTTTACATTTGGTTTATGTATAAATGGTGCCCTCTGCAGAATAATGAGCCAAAGTACAGCAGGCCAATTTCTGAGTTGTTTTCTATTTTATTCTGTCTTGTAGAGATCGATATATCAGCGCATATTTAATTGTCATTATTACATCCTGGTCCAGCCTCAGTTTATTGTTTTGCATTACTCTGACTCAGGTCCAGACAGGCATCTTTTAACTGTTCCCACTTAAAATGAGTGACTAAAATGAGCCGTGCTTTTGCAGTAAGGCACTTTAACTTACAATTGATTAGTAAATTCAACATACTCACTAAATCCTAAATGAGGAATTTTTGTATTTATGTCTTAGTATTTGATGTATACGGTGTACTGTCCTTAAATAGGTCCCTTGTATAAGTGTTTCTGTAGAAACAAGTATGCACTATATTTTTGATAAATATGACGTTAATTCTCATGGTTTGTGTGTATTGTGCCTTTTTTTCTAGTGAATATCTTCATTTGTCGGGTTACATTTAATTCCTTTAACATAATATTGATGGTTCTGGAATCTATAAATACTCCTATGAACAAATTTGACCTCTCATTTAAACTATACCTCATTTCCTTTTGGTCAAACCACATCTGCTGACAAAGATCCTGTTCAGTTGCTGAAAGACATTTTCTTTGAAATCACTCTGCCATCTGAGTAAACAAATAACAAATTCCCAGAACACATGTAAACTTTACAGTAACAATAATAATCAATATCTTTATTAGTATTCAGTGGAGCCCTTATATGTATGAACAAACAAACATAGCATCCTGTCAAAATTGTACAATTTTACAGCTATAGATGAAAGAGGAACTGAGGAAATAACAGTTCCTGTCCTGCTGTGTAACCCCAACTGAAGCAGTGCTGATAAAGGCGAATAAAGAGGGAGAGAGAGAGGGAGAGAGAGGGAGAGAATATTTCAGTAGACTGGATGGATCGGGGTTGTGAATGTGGACAGTGGGTTCTGTAATGGAAACTGGCCAGGTGTGTCTGTAGTTTCCATACTGGTCCATTCCTGCACATAAACACACACAAGAACATACATTTAGAAAGAACCCTGTTACTACTTTACTCTCTATTTAATCTTTAATACTGACTGAACTGCATAATATAAGATCTAAATATTTGGTGTGATTTTGTCTGTAATGATTTGATTTGATTGACTAACAAAAACTACAGTGTGCGTTCTTAATTTACCTTCGGGGATTATAACAGTGTATTAAATTAAATTGGTGACTTGGAGGACTGTTGACGGTCACATGCACACATTAATATATATAAAAGATTTTGCTGCGAGACTAAAATAAGCATTGATCTCATAAAAGGTTAACCCCCTTTTATGGGGTTAAACTATGAGAATACATGCAGACAAGACAAAAAGGAAGAAAAAGAAAAAAAACATTTAAATTAATGTTAAAAGTACAGAATTTTTCATTCTTCAAATTATGATAATAAAATTCTTATAGTATCAAATTAGTTTGTTTTTGTTAATATTAATTATTGCCTACCGTTGGTATTTTATTTTATTTTTTTACTTAAAATGGATTTATTTAGTTAATTCTGACTCATCCATGTATAAGCCATAGCTTTTTGTAATAGGCCTTGGTGACAGTTTCTCTTGTAATGGCATCTGTTGCTGTTCTTGTCATAAAGACAAACGATTGAAATGTGTAGTTAAGCCTCATATTGAACTTAAATTTCAGATAGTAATAAAAATAACAAAGCAAGAAATAATCACACAACAACAATAAGAAGTATGCACAGTTCAGTCTGTGCCATTTAACTATGGAACAATCTGAACGTGGAACTCAAACAAATGATCCTCAACACACACAGGGATCATGTAGGGCCTTGACAATCAATGACAACCTTTTTCATTCATTCATTTTCTTGTAGACAAGATTGTGTTTATCTCGTCTAAAGCTGCTTATCCTTCTTTTTGTTAACAAGACTAATATTGATTTCACTGTGTATTATGTTTCTCATTTAATTTTGAATTTGCTTTCTGTTCATTTTTATTCAAACATTTTGTTTGAAATAAGCAATCAATCATTAGAATAAATACAGAGGGTTGAATTACACAACAATGCTGACAAAAGGCTTCAATGGAGAAGGAAAATCTGTTGTGGTGAACCCTAATCGGGAAAAAAGAAGAACTAGGGGAGATGGGAGTACAAGCCTTTGTCCTCATCGAAACATTCTGAGGCACAATAAGAGAACCCTGTATGTTTGCTCTTGGGTCTTATGGTGTACATTGGAAAGGGCTGTCTTGATACAGTTATATCTTACTGCATTAATTATGCTTTAATGGCATGATGCCTTTAAGTCTATTTGCCATTTTGCACATTTGCAGTAACAAAAAAGGCACAGAGTGTTGGGACAAACTGCTCTGCTTCAGCTGTGCAAGAGCCTGAACACAGCTGACCAACATGTCTGGTATGCAGAAAATTCATCCGACTGTTAGAAGTATGAGGCTATGAGTACATCAGAGGGACAGCACATGTTAGAGGTTTTGGAGATAAAGTCAGAGAGGCCAGACTGAGATGGTTTGGACATGTCCAGAGGAGAGATAGTGAATATATTGGTAGAAGGATGCTGAGTTTTGAACTGCCAGGCAGGAGGCCTAGAGGAAGACCAAAGAGGAGGTTTATGGATGTAGTGAAAGAGGACATGAAGGTAGTTGGTGTGAGAGAAGAGGATGCAAAGGACAGGGTTAGATGGAGGCGGTTGATTCGCTGTGGCGACCCCTGAAGGGAAAAGCCAAAAGGAAAAGAAGTTAGAAGTATGAGGCTATGACTGCTCCTTGTTCTTCCCTGATGAATTACTGCACGACATAAGACAAAGCTGAGATTTGGGCTTACGCAAAAAAAAAAAAAAGAAAAGAAAAAATCTTATGTTTTACTGTATGTCCAGATTAATAAATATGGGGGTGAAGTTTAGACAATATATGCCGGTGCAGTGCTGTATGGCCTAAAGGCAGATGGGCCTGAAGAAAGAAAGGACTTCTTTAGGAGGACTGGGTTTCAAAGAGACATTACAGATTTCCTGTGAATATGTTTCTGCAGCCAAGGCTGTACATACAGAAAAATAATGTGAAAACAGTCTGGTAGACATATAAACCATAAAGTGAAAATTAACATAATATGTCCATTTTAACTATTTCTTGACAGCTTGTTTGCCAGTCTGTCAGCTGGTGATGACAGCGTTCTCTCCACTAAGCTGGTTATTCAGTTCTACAAAGAGGAGCGTCTTAATAAGAGCTCTTCGTCAAGCTAATTAGAAAACATGCAACAGTTCTAATGAGGCATATGTGTGGGTTGACAATATGCCTGGGGTTGATAACATGTGTACATCTGTTTATCTGTATGTGCGTGTGTGTGTGTGTGTGTGTGTGTGTGTGTGTGTGTGTGTGTGTGTGTGTGTGTGTTTACACCAAAAGGATCAGGGAAGTTTACAGTTTTTTGACAAATTGAATCTGCTGGAGAAACATCGAGACCGCAGAAATACAGGAAATACCAAAAGAAAAGGGAAGAAGAAGAAAGAGAGGAGAAAAACACGAGAAAAATGCACATGATCTTAGCCTGAAAGTTTAAAGTTTCAAAATGAACACTATTGAAATTGTTTAGTTTATCTTTTTTAAAGAAAAAACCTTTTGTTACTGTCACCAGACCCCATGACAAGTCCAAAGCCAGTGATGAATTACAAACAAGTATTGTGTATCCAAAGTCTGATTCCTTCATGATCCTAAATATTGCTGCAGTACATTTTGAATCAAACCATACACACCATCAAATGCAAATTCTCAGCCTTTCGCTACAAGTTTTTAAATACCAAAAATATTAAGGAAAATGAATTCTAGAACAACCTTTTATTTCATAAAAAACAACATCCATTATTTTGATTAATCACATACTTGAGAGGTGACACTTATGTGCCTAAGTGGAAGGTCTGCAAAATGAAAAAGAAAAACAAGTCAGGACTGAGATCTTATCAGTATATCTCTTCCCTCAGGAAATACATGCTTGGTATACAAAGAAATATGCAGAAATATTAAATTGTCATAAATCAATAAGAAGAACCTGAACAAACTGACTTCCAATAAGGCTGGAAACTCACCTACAATATGGTCCTTATTATGAACTTGAGTCCAGAACTTCGTATCCTGCCTGAAAAGGTGCATCACATCAATATAGGTGTAAATTGAGTGGAATTCAAAAGTATAACTGAGGATTCTCTGTGTCCCATAATAATTTTTTTTAACTTAACATAATAATAATAATGCTGTTAACTTGAGGAACACATTTTCAGTTAACAATGCCACTTCATTTAGAGGTGCCATTTTCATCTCAAAATTGAATATTTTTGACGCCAAAAATATATAAAGAGATGATACCTCTTTTTCTTTTCTTCAGCTGCTGCTTTAACTTGAGAAAAATGTGAAAAGAGAAAAAATAAAAAATATGTTACTTGTGACAATACATGGCATTACATTTACAACTAATGAAGCAAAGATTCACACATGAAATACCTTTTCTTAGTACAGTCACAGATACAATCACCACCGAACAGAGGAACACTACCACAGCAGAGAAGGTACCCAGTATCAGAGGCCAGTCCACTCCAGGCTCTTCTGCAGACACACCGCTGGCATTATTGTAAGATAAAAAATTGACTGGAAGCTATAATGTGTGTTTTCTGTTTTTAAATCATGCTCACTGGAGTTAAATGTTTGCACCAGGGTAGAATAGTGACATCAGTTGCTCAATGATCGATTTCAATCTTTTTTTCTGCCAATTTAATTCCATATTAGTAAAACTTTCATATAATAAATATGCATCATCTCTACCTGGTGATGACTGACTTGGGGTCCCTGAAAGGAAAAAAAAAAGAAGAAAAGAGTCATAGTTTCTCAAATCATACTTCTATTGATACACACGTAAGCAGTACAATCCTATATCTGTACCTGCGGTTACAGCTAGAGGGAGACTACGCTCAGATGTTCTCCATTTCCTTCCCAAAAGGACACTGTATTGGCACTGGTACAAAGCCTCTGGAGTGTCCTGGACTGGGACTGGGAAACTGACCTGATGGTGGATCGCATGGTGAGTAGCAACAGGAAACTCATTATCAGTCAGGTAGAGGGAGAACACAGCTCCAGGGTATGCGGGAGACCCTGTGCATAGCAAATGCCACACTTCTGTCTGTCGCCGGAAAACAAGGGTGGGCACAGGCAACGCACCTGGAAATAAACAATACAAATATATTGATTCATTGAGGAAAGGAAACCTGCACTTCAAAACCTAATTCAAATAGTTAAGCCTCTCTAAAAGGTAACTCTTGTCATTTAAATCTGTTGACGACTGCCCTGTTGTGTCTGCTGTAGTTAATTGGAATTTTTTTTTTTTTTTTTTTGCAATGTTTCACTCCGAGTCTCAAAAGTTATTTAAAAATATCATAAAATAACATTTTTCTAAACATGTAAACACAAACCAATTTAATAAATTGGGTTATACCAAATCGCTCAAAAGACAATACAAATTAGTATAAAGGTAAAGGTCTGTAAAAGCTGACTTTTTGTAAGGATTGAAATGAAGTGAGATGCATTTTTGACAACATCCTCACCTGTAATTGTGATTTGAATGCTGTTGCTGACTGTTGAATTAAACAAGCTCCTATTTTTGGTGATTTGGTAGAGGCAGGTGTACTCGCCCTCCTCTCCATCCTTCACTGGCCCCACAGTGAAGACTCCTGGCTGGGGTTCAGGGTTCACTATCTGACTGGACTGAGGCTGTAGGACAATAGATGTCACTCCCGCTGCTCTGGTAGCCGTCCTTAGCAAAAGGTAGTTTACTGGTGTGTTGCTATAGCTAGACTGGGGCTCAGACTGGTCCAGAAGGGAGCGGAGTGAACAGCTGAAGGATAGCACGTCCCCACGTTTCACCGCATCAGCAGGAGGTTGCACCGACAAGACAGGAGGAAGGAGAAAAGGTGTGGAAGGACTAGCGGCAGCATCTGGAAGGGAACATAAAACTATTTTAAAATGTGTTATTCAGTAATGCAATTTCATTCCAGATGTACGATAAACTTGACAACCTTGGCTTTATTGCAGGCAATTTTGGTTTGTCACGGTTGAGAGCTACAGTTTCCTCTCTAACCGTTATCACTGTTTGAAGTTTTTTATGTGTGTGTGTGTGTGTGGTTTCTATATGAAGGGCAGGATGTAACGACCGCCGCTCACACCCACAGAGCAGAAGACAATGAGACCGCATAGAGCATCTGCATGCAGGGGTGTGTTTTGCGGACTGGCGAGAAGCGGATGGAAGTGTTTATTATTTCATTCCACGTGTAGAATCAACCCGTGGTGCAGATTTGAATAGATTTAAATCTCTAAATTCTATTTTTTAAACTTTATTTTAACATTTTCTTTTCAATGCAACCATAAAGTACCGGGAATTGTAGTAGGTTAAAAGAGCAAGTAATTTAAACACCTGTTTGGTGCTCCAGCTGAAAATATGGACTGAAGGCACTATAACAACCTTCCTGGTTTTTGTACAGGCAGCAGAAGGGTTCAAGTTGGACGGACTTCTTTACCCTCACAGTGAAGCGGGCCTCCCCAGCACCAGACTGCAGCTCCTGAGAGTCCACCTGAAATGAAAGGAGAAAAATACTAAGGCAATATTTATTCCAAAATAGCCAAGAGGTGTCAGAAAACATGTTTGAAAGCAAATAAATTTACAAATGTAAGAGTACCTTGGTCCTGTTCTGGTACAACATGAACTCAACTCCATGGTGGCCCTCAGGGGCCCGACAGATCAAACCAACTAAATCCTCTGACCTCAAATAGATGTCAAGTTCAGGTGCGGGAAGAGTGAGAGAGGAAGCGGAAGCTGGTATTTGTCCTGAGAGGAAGAAAAGGAAGGTATAACAGAGTTTCACAAATTTCATTTAAGGTTTTCAAGGTTTAGCAACAGTGCAGCTGTGACATACATGATAACACCCCCCGCTGTGCCACACAACATAACAGAATTGCAACAAAACCTGTAACTGACTATAACTCATGAGAACAGACAGAATTTGAAACCTGAAATACTTATCCTTTAACTTAAAAAAATTATATATTTACGTCAGACAAAATTATTTGTGTTAATATTTCACATTTTCCTCAAAAAAGTAACCATAGAGGGATATTTATAGTGTAGACAAATTGTATATTGTTAGCTATTTAGATAGAGAAAAAAAAATGAATGTGTTTGGGAACACATGTACTTACCCCAGTGTAGTGTAAAAAGAAAAATGTATATCCGAAGTGACCGTCTGACAACCTGCATCTTTGACGCAAGAAGACTAAATGGTTTGAGAAGTACAGGGTGCTCTCTACACCCCCCCCCCCCCCCCTCTCTCTCCTTCTCTGTTTTCTTAATACACATGACATCCTCTTGAATACAGACTGATGGGGGAAGTAGTAACTATAAACACACTTCCTTTCTTGGATTCCACAGACACACAGGGCGTTAGGTTTGTGTCTCATTAACATATAAATTAGAAATCTATCTGGTCCCATTAGGTTTGTGAGAGGTGTGCTTGATAATGTGCAACTTTTAGATCCTCATCAAACATTTCCAATATCATCTGTTATTAAATGTGATGTACTTCAACATCCAACTGCTAAAAGTAAACTGTCACAAAAAATGGAAATATTTATATACACAGAAATATTAGTTTTTAGTCCAAGAACATTGACAATCTTCTCGCCATACTCTTCTCATTTCTGAATGATGGATTGAACAGTGATTCATGCGATGTTGAAAGATTGGAAAACCTTTTTAAACCTTCTCCACAACTTTTTCCCTGACCTGTCCAGTTTGTTCTTTGGTCTTCATGATACTGTTTGCACCCCAATATTGTGCTTATAAACCTCTGAGGTCATCACAGAGCAGCTGTATTTATACTGACATTCGATTACATGCAGATGAGCATTCAGTCTACATTCAGTCATTCATCAAACAACTTCTGAAACCAACAAATTCAGGCAACTTCTGAAAGCCGATGGTTGCCCTCAGATAAAAGGGAACTGAATACTTTTGCACGCCACACTTCAGTTTTTTATTTGTTAAAAAAAAAAAACATTTCTAAATCATGTATAATTTTCTTTGCACTCGCAAACTGTGTGCCACTTTGTGTTGTTTTTTCACATGAAATATCCAATAAAATATATTCATGCTATAGTCATAACCTGAGAAAATGTGGAAAAGGTCAAGGGGTATTAATTCTTATGCTATGCACTGCATTCAGAAAGCAAAACAGAAAGCATTTCTTCAAGGTGAGAACTTTGCCAACAAATACTTTGGAACCATTTTGGTTGCAGGGCTCCGTTTGGTGAACCAAATTGCTCTTGTGGATACTGAGACGCTATAACTGGTTAGCCACGTGTAGTTCTGAACAAACACTAATGAGAAACTTGTTAACTAGGGAATATCCTCAGTTAACTGTTAACTAAACTGTCTAGCTTTGAATTCAATTTTCAGGTTTTTGTATCGAGATAAAAAAAGCTCTAAAAATTTGTTCTTCGCTACGTCGGCAACAAACGGCACGTCAGACACATTTAGCAACCAGCCTGGGGACATAGTGGAACATTCAGCAGCTAAAGTGCCAAATGATTCCCTCCAGAGTTTGGGGCCAAAAACAGAGTGAACATTCAGTTGCCAAGAGGCCTGACGCAGCACTCCAACTGAATGATAATTGTTGTGGCAATGTTTCCCCATAATTGTTGGACATGAAAACATGCATTTTCTAATAACATTGTCTTATTAACAAAAAAAGTTCATATGGAAGGATTCGTTGCCGGTAACCTCAGCCCTCAAGAGACAAAAAAAAAAAAAAAAAAACAGGGTTTTTTGCTTAGTAATTCAGTTGTTAGAGTCAGTTTGCTTTTTAAGATTAGTGGGATCTGCGTCATCAACACGCCCAAGATGTACCCCGCATCTCGCCCATAGTCTGTTGGATAGACTCCAGCATCACCTGTGATCCACAAAGCTGGAAGAAGCGGTTGTAGATGAGACGACTGTAATTATCTCGTCTACAAGATGGATGGATGGATGGATGGATGGATGGATGGATGGATGGATGGATGGATGGATGGATGGATGGATGGATGGATGGATGGATGGATGGATGGATGGATGGATGGATGGATGGATGGATGGATGGATGGATGCCACATACATTGTCGAAGTTATTCTGGAATTCTGGTGACGTAATAAACTGACAACACAACATCATTTTTACAAGCAAGAATAAATGTGTCAGCACGTTATCACTAACAAGAGCACAACGCAAAAAGCACAGATGGTTGTATTAACAAGTATGTTTTGTATTCAGCAGAATCTGTCTTAGACAGGAAATAATTGCCCTGTAGAATTCATCTTGGATGAGAGCGATAAGTCACGCATGCTTTTCAACCAGGGTATGTCAGCATCCCTAAAAAGGGAAGCAAATGAAGTATATGAAGTTTCCAATTGTTCCCCTCAGATAAATTCTTAAAATTAGCAATTTGTGTATGCAGGCATCAGTCAAAGTTTCATATCCATTGAAATAAAATAAACAACCTCTCCAGATTCTGTCTCAGATTATATGACCATCAAATATCCTGAACTGGGACCACTTTGGATTCATTTAAATTGCTAGTGCTGAAAATATTTGGATTATTATTATCAGTGCTGCACATAAAATTAGGCCCAACTTAATTTTAATCTGCCTGTGCTCCCTCTGTATTAGAGTCAAATTATGCACATGTGAGTACTTTTTGGACAAAACAAAATTTTTACAAAAAAAATAGCAAGTTTGTTGGGTTCAACAACAGCAGTGCATCACGATGACGCAAGAATAAATTCAGATATAAATTACACTTCTGTATTGTGAACAGTAGGTGGCAGTGTACAACTTCAGATGTAAATGTATGCTGTTGAAACGTAGACAAACAGCAAACAAAAATCAGTCAGTACTTATTTTAAAGCCCTCAAAAACATTTCTGATTACTTCTTAGATATTTGTCTTCCAAGAAAATTTGGTTACAAGTTCAAATATTAAAATATTAATATTTTTTTTATAATATTTGCAAATACTTGAAAATGTTCTTTGTCAGGGTTTTACTGGTTTTGGTGTATTGCTTTGGTCTTATTTCCACAC
This sequence comes from Antennarius maculatus, assembly GCA_013358685.1. Classification (NCBI taxonomy): domain Eukaryota; kingdom Metazoa; phylum Chordata; class Actinopteri; order Lophiiformes; family Antennariidae; genus Antennarius; species Antennarius maculatus. The sequence goes on from CM023612.1 coordinate 21,437,298, forward strand.
AATATTCTTTGTCTTTGGCGCTTAAGGCTGAGATAATTTGGTTCATTCCAACAAAGTCTGAGAAGAAGTATCCCTTGAGGACACCGTAATGCAAAGATCTTTCTCTTAACAAGCTAAGTACTATGTACAATGCCTGTGTGTTTCACATTTTTACTCCATATTTTTTGTACAAGTAAAATCAGAATAAAATGTAACTCTACAATCTATTTTTAGATTACTGTGTTTGTATTTTAATCAACAAAACAATTTTTGGCAAGATAGAGGTCATTTAACTGCCATTGGTATAGTATAGCATTTCATTCTACCAGCAAAGAAGTGCTCTTAAAATATTCACAGTGGGTGAAATGTAATACGGTAGCTTACTACTGTGTCTTTGACAGGCAACACAAAACACTTCTCTTTTTCGGAAATATGGTTTCATCTGTGCACTTCCCTGTGATGTATGCTATTTAACTGATTCTCTGGTCACAGACATACGATTTCCTACTCTAAGAAGAGGTGCTACTATTCATCCAGGACTGATTATTTTTTCATTTCACCTCCCATTTCCAGGTATGTTTGACTCACAGCTACAAGAAGTAGTTTGTTTGAAAAAAAAAAAACTGAAATGTGTTTTACCCTCGCAAATGCTGCAATGAGTATGAAAGGTAATCATAGAAAGGTAATCCAGAATGTAAAATAAGATTTTATAAATGTCTCAATATTTCAAATAGGGCATATAGATGTTTGGAATACACTTCATTGTGTTTAAATTCTGTTTGAAGTGATTGTATTTTTGCTGTTGGCTGGTTTATCATGCCAGGCAGCCTTTTAACACTGTTTTCATGTTTTATAGAACATTCGGCTGGAGTATGCTTTTGTTCTGAAATGCAGCATGTGAAATCATCCACTGCATTTATACTCTGCACCCAGTCCATGATAGCCCTGATGTCTAGTACTGATATGAAGAGTGCCTGTACTTTCTCACTCTGTAGAACTTATCTCATTTACATGTAGAAAGGTAAATGTAGAGATATTGGTAGAAAGGTATTATTTCAAGCTAATGATGTCTAATTTAACAACCACTTTATGAACTTATTGTCTCTTCGATCTAGTGGAGGTCCTTTGTAACTGTCTCACATAGGTCTCTCCCAAGGATAAAGATCTGTAGAAGCTATTACTTGAATTTGTCAGGTGTGTGTGTGGGGGGGGGTATGTTTTTGGGAGATGTCATAGATAGAGTGTGAAATAAGAGGAGGATATTTGAGAAGCGTCATCTTTTTGCTAGAAAAGTAGTCAAGGATTTATTAGTTTGCTTTCTTCTGCTGCTTGAGTTGACACACACACACACACACACACACAGACACACAGACACACACACACACACACACACACACACACACACACACACAGATAAGCCTTCATAAATATGCAAGGAAGGGTCATCACAGCTTAGAATGGTGAGGCGTTGGCATGAATTTTGCAGGGAGTGAACAGTACTGGTGTACATCCATCAGCGAGTGGAATAACTGTCTATATCAGCTGAATATCTGTCAAACTTTCTTGATCATTGTTATTTCTTAAATTTAGTGTTGTTGTTGTTAGACATGACAAAGATCTTTACAATAGACAAAGAAACAGTGATCTGTGGACATTATTGCCAGGAAATACTGTATGCAGCAATGCCTGAAAGAATGCAGTGTTCCAGGTGAAAATAAAATGATGATATTGTTCATGTGGGTTTGTACAGATAGGACTTCTTCGTCTTAAAGTTGATTATTGAATCTGGATGCAGGCGGTAAATGGAAATTCCAGTGCAGATTAAAAGATTGCAATTGTTCATTTGAACATTATATACAGTATTACAATATTATTGAAAAATATCAGAAACATCTCACACTCCATCTCAGTTATATCTTCAATTATCAACACCTTCGTGATTGATCCTGAAATTATGTGTACTGTATATGTGGTGCAAAATTACTGGGGGAAAAATAACTATTTTCACCCTGTTCATCATCCCATAAATTATCCCACATTTCCTGGTAAAACTTGTTTCTTTGGTGCTTCTTTGCTTCCTACACTTTTGCATGTGTTTTATAATGTACCTGCAGAGGTGAGATAAGCAAGTGTGGTGTAAAATTTAAAAATTGACATCACTTCAATATATAACCGGTACTCTAATCTCTGTTTTTCTTGCTCTTCTCCATTTTGTCCTTCCTTCAGTATCTTTATGTTCTTCTTTGGAGTCTTTCTGTTTTCACTAATTATCAATCTGTGCTTCAGCCCTTTTCTTTTGGCTGTATTTTGTTCTTCTCTCTTCTCCCTTTCATTTATCACTTATAGTATTTCTCTTGAAACCATTGATCCATTCCCTCTCCTCTTGTGGATCTACATCTTGTTCTCCCTTCTTTACATTTGTTCCTCTTTTCTCACTTCCATTATCCTTCTCTTCCTTCCTTCAGCTGCCAGCTTCTGCAGTCACTTCATGGTCTGATTGAAGGAATGGAAGGAAAGTGATAAAAAAGATTGAGAACTGAGATGAATGTTTCAAGAGAATAATAATGGTGAAGATTGAAAAAAGAAAATTGAAAAGGTGATAAAGATAAGTATCAGGTAGGACAGAGGAAGTAGAAAGAGTCTGTCGTTACAATCATTTTTTTTTAGCATTTTGGAGAAATCAGCCACCCAAACCACAATGAATACTGTATAGCAGTGAATATCTAGCAACTGCTAGCAACACATCCTCATGCCAATTTTAACAAACCCCCCTTGAAGTTTTGAGTCGGCTCTCTGTCACTTGCTTCCTCAGAACTTAATCATGGTTTTGTTCTGCAGTTTCGTTGGGTAGCATTGTTCTTTCAAATGGCTTACAGTTAACATCACTGCTATTTTGTTCAGAAATGTCATAAACCTCACAGAATAATGAATCCACCAACAACCACAAGTTCCATAGATGGTCTGCAGGATCACTTAATGTTACATCAGAAATGCTTTTTTACTTTACGTTCGCCTCAGAACAATCACTGCGACTGTTAGCTCTTTAAAAGGAAAAGAAAAGTTTTTCGTTACGCTATATCTTGTGTGGAAAAGATCAAGATTGGTTGACATTGGTTGTATGTTGGGGCATCACGACCAAAAATGTCGCAGGTTAACCTTCTGTCAGACACTGTGCAGAGGCCATTATTACAAAGCAAAACATTAACAAAAAAATTCAATGTAGCATGGATGAAATCCGGCTTCACTAAACATAATAACAGCAGTTATATATGATTACGCCTTTTGTCCATTCAAATGCATTGACAAACATGCTCAGCTGGAAACCAAGCACTAAGGAATATCTTGTGTTTATGCACATTGTTCTGTAATATTTTATGTTTGCATAGGAAGTTACTATAGTGCTGTATCCCAGCCAATCACAACATTTTTTGTAGCCCTGATAAACCATGGTTTACCCAGAAGTTATTTCTCTAACCATAAATCTTGCTTCATATTACAAGATTCATGATAAGCAGTTCAAAAGCAGGATAGAATGATTGATGGCCAACGATTGCAAATGTATGAGCTTTGCAATTCTATATATTTAATATTTTATCACAGAATCTGTTACAGTAATTCAACTTATGTCACACCTTTCTTGTAGTTGGAGTCTGTTTCTTCCTTTCTTTTTGTTTTGTCATGTTCTGAAACACATGTGGAGCAGCATAAATGCCTTAAGTAAGCATGAATGCCTCCAGACATGCATGTTTGAACAATCCAGAATCTACCATGGTGAATTTTGTGGTTACTTTGAAAGCCAGAGGCTGACTGACAGCCCCGTTAACAGCCAGAGAAACCTCAAGATATGAGGTTTCTCTGGCTGAAGCCGCTTTGTGAATCACGTGGTATAATGTGATGTGCTGGCACGTCACGATCGGCTGTCTTTGAGATTAACCGTTTTCTTGTGATCAGATGACAGTGTGGCCGTGAGAGCTTTTTCAGTGAGACTTGCTAACAACCCAGGCTTTCACAGCTGCAGTGGTGAATTTCATTTTGAAGTTCAACAAGGCAGCCAGAGACTGCAACATCCCGTGAAGGGTAGGTCAGGGTACCCTGAAAGTAGTACCTGACAAGTGCATAGCTTTGACCTTTTAGGGTAGGTCAAAGCTATGCACTAGCTTTGATCTATGGTCTTACTCACACTGGCCTTCTCCTTCGTCTTTCTATCTTATCCGGTTCCTGAGTGCATTTCTTCTCCTTTCGGCTTTTCACTTCAGGGGTCGCCATAGCGAATCAGTTGCCTCCATCTAAACCTGTCTTCTGCATCCTCTTCTCTCACACCAACTACTTCCATGTCCTCTTTCACTACATCCACCCAGAATTTGCGGCCATATACAAAAAACACTATGATGTAGAAGACTGCAAAATATTGAAAAAAATACAAAGCAAACAAAGTGATCAATGGATAGAGTCCATAGTAAGGAGTCCTGGTACAAATTAAACTACTGTATTTGCATGTAGTTGCAAGATTGAAGTACAGTTTTCATACTGCAGATCTCTTGATGCTTCACATTGCCTGTTAATTAAACTATATAATGATAGTACTAATTTTCTGTTGCTGTTGTTTCAGTTGTACATCAGATCCTCAGATGACTTGAGGATAAACACACAATAGACCAATTACAGGAAAGGAGATTTGCAGCTCTTTAATTTCTTCAAATACAAGCTGCCTCATTTTTGGCAGTGATACGTTTTGGTTAATTTCGGTTTGGAAACACCCTACTATACATGGAAGCATATACCCACAGGCCCAGCAAAGTCCCACCAGTGACAGTGAAAAGACACCAGCAGACAGCATTTTCCTTAAGCTGTAAGCCAATATAGAAGAACTGCTAATGAACAGACATATCGCCTCATCACCCTGGGACCCACCCCCTCTGTTTCTCTTCCACTTATTTACCATCAACTCAACTATCTCTCTTTCTCATGCTCAGACAGGGAAATTCAAACTGCTTTTTTCCCATGATATCACTGGCAGGCAAATCATATTCCTGTGCAACCTTGTTATATTTTGTGTTGTTCAACACATCTTTAAACTCTCGCCTCTCTCCTTTATCTTTTATGGTCTTCTTAATCATGCAATTTTTTTTAAAAACAGTTTGTTCTCCCATTACTGTTATTGCTTCCTGGGTGAGGTGAACTAGAGATGGAAGTATGACTCCATATTAGTTGCTGTCTACTTTTCCATTTGCCATTTCTTCACAAGTGGAAACGGCAAGTGATTTAAAAAACAATAAAACCAGTTGTTGTGATTTAGTTTGTTGTTTCCTGAAATGGTTCCACGTCTGTAAGATGTAGTTTTCTCTTCTGTTGTGTATAATTCCAACCAATCTATAGTATACATCATAACGCTGATTATTTTGCTTCGTGGGATTTGAACCATTACCAAGTTTTTGGAGGTTGGGTTCAGCTGGTTTAGGTCAGATACGAAAAAAAATAACACATGGCTTTGTAATTATGTGACTGTAATTATAAGCCTTCCAAATAGCTTATTAATATCTTACTAACTAACTCCAAGAAACACTTGGAGCAGTTGTTCGTTTTCCACCTCCTCCTCTTTCTCCATTCCCCACACAGTGTTTGTGTGTGAGCGAGTTCGATAGAATGAGAGAGGCAGTGTTCACGTCTTCAGTCAATATGGTGGGGGCTAGATGGTGTTATGAGAATGTATGCTGCCCTTGTTTTCCATCCATTACTGGATGAAGTGTTTACCTGTGCTAATGCAAATGACATGTAAAAACCATTGTATAAAGGGTTTTGGCCTTTAGCGGGCAGAAAAGCATACATATGCAAAGCTTATTGTAAAAAATATTTTACAACGGCATTTATCTAATAAAATTAATTCTATACTTTAAACAAGTTTTGCAGGCCTAGATTACGAAGCCCACTGGGTCTTATATGGCCCGCAGGCCGTAGCTTGCCCTTGCCTGCATTGGAAGATATAAAATTGATCATCTGAGTGCTTGTAATTCCAAAAAAAAAGAGCTAATTTCTTCATGCAAGTTTCTTAAAAAAGTATGACACAGTACACATCAATACAACACAGTTAATATTAATTCTAAATACTCTGAAATGAGAACTGATGGGTACAGAAACTAAATGGTACATCTAACACCAAGTGCTCTCATCACAGCAGTTACCATCTTTTTGTGCACTGAGTCTGAATGATGACTCATCTGGAGGTGTTGAGTACCTGAATGTGTGTTATTGAGTCCACAGTTCCAAAGTATTTTTTCACAGTTTATGTCCCAGTGTTGACCTTTAAGTGGCTAGAGTACCATATCTAGTCTCTGTCTGCTTTGATCCGAGAAGAAGAAGGAGTGTGTTAGCATCTCTGCGCATTTTATTCACTCTATTTTTTGCTATTCTTTATATTTGTACACGCTTTTGTGTACCATCATTTAACCACGGTTACGTTTTGGGAATTTGTGAGAAGAATAGACGAGAGTGTGACGTCTTTACGTGCGTATATAGACACAAAAGGTTCGAGGGCAAAAGTAGAAAAAAAACTTTCCTGACCTCAACATGTTTCTGGATAGGGTCAGCTTTTATATGAAAAGTAAAAGAAGAAGTGGTGAACCAGTTTTTACAGACCAAGAGTTTTATAGATTGAAAAAAACTAAGGAAAATAGTTAAAGGCATGACTGTAGAAGATTTGATTGTGTAGAACGGATAACTGTTTTGTTTTTATTATTTTGTCTGTTTTTTTTTTTTTAGTTTGATAAATGTTAAAAGGTTGGATGTTTTCTTGTTTAGAAAATGCACAGTACTGTTGAAAATGCTTTTTACGTGAATCTCATTTGGATTTTGTGTCAATGTGATTATTTTGTAATTTGACTTTTAACAATAAACATGATGTTAAAAATCAAAATATGTCTCTCTCTCTCTCAGCAGATATTCTTTCTTATTCTTTTGAAAATGGATAGACTGACCTGCTTGTAATGGGACCGTTACACCCAGTCTATCTCATTCTCACAGCACCAAACCTGAACTGGCATTTTTTTGATGTTGCTTAAGGCCTGTGACTTTAATACTGATCCTTTCCTCACTACTTTCAAGGCACCTTTCCACTTTGTTACATGATTTTTATACATTCTACTGCTGCTCATGTTTGGGCCTTGTCCAATTTGATCCTTGGATTTATTTATTCCCTTTATCTTTGTATTTGTTTGTTACTCTGACCTCCATTCTCTCCTTTGTTTTTCTCACTAGCTACCATCAGCCTACCCACTTTTTTTTTCTCCATTATTACTTTCTCTTTGTTCCCCTCATCTTTCCTCTGTGTTTCTCTCATCTTTTCTCCTTTTTTTCCCCCTCATTTCCTCTCTGTTGGTTTAATTAGGTTGCTGATTGGCCTGTGATGTGTAGATTGAATGGAAAAGCTGTCACGACAGTTCAGTTCTGGATCACTGCTCTTCCTTTTCGTCTTTTGCACACAACAAAGACGTAAACTCACTCATACTGGTGCTGTGACACTGCATTCATCAAGCTGACATGAAAGGTCCACCTCACACATAGCTAGGATATTTATGTTCAGTAATAGTATTTAGTAATGTGATTTAGATGTGAACACTTCTGTCTGTAGAAATAATAGTCAAATAAGATGTAGGAAAAAGAAAGATCCCAAATTGGTTCCTGGCAGTACAAGCAACATTTCCAAACCTAAAAATATTGACTACAATGCTGTAACAACAGTCACGCAATTTTTACATTCAAGAAGTACAGCATTATTAACTATTAATTAAGTATTGATTTCTTTCCCCAAATATTTGATTGGCAATGTTCACCAAAAAATGACAGTTTAAAAAGAAAGTGCAGCGTGATATTTTATTTGTTATTTACTATCAACAGTAATCAGTCTAGCAATATTCTAGCATCAGTTTTTTTGCAGGCTTAAGGAGACAGTCAAATGAACAGCGTGTCTATGAAGTTTAAGAGGCAGTTTGACACAAAAGTGTTGCTTCTGCCTCACAGTTGTAAAGCAGCCATAAAGGAAGCTATTCCATGCACACACACTCTTCTTATATGTACTGGTTTCAACACAACTGCATCCTCCATGGTGTCGTAATGAGGTGATACGCAATAGCCGTCTCAGATCCTTTCTTCACATAAACGAAAACTGTGTTTGAAAGGAAGGACTCGTCTCGGTTTAGATGTTGACTGTGACTTCCTGTGTCAGAACCGATGTTTCTTTCTGCAACGCTACTTCAGTGCTTCAAAATGTAACATATGACATGTCACAAGTTGTTCAGGCTGTCAATCGTCTCCTATTTTGATCTTAATATTGATTCCAATACCACATGGTAAATATACTGTGAAGTTTTACTGTGCTTTATTAAAATGCTGTTTTCAAAAGCTATAATCTACTACAAACTGTGAAAAATGTGCATGATTAAGACCCATAACCTGCACATTTAAGGGCTGATGCATTCAAGCCTTAATCTAGGAGAAATTCTAAAATGCGTCGAATGAAAGCTGTGAATTTGATATCTGTACCTACCTTATTAAATCAGTCATCCACTGGGTGAAATTCCGTATCTGTTTGCATGTTTTGTTTGTTTATTTCCTTGCAAACTGCATTTATTTTCCATGGCCCTGGTCAATAGCACCATTCATTGTTTCTCATCCTGTCTGTCAGGCTAATTAGAAGTCATTGACTAGTTGCATTGTTTCGGTTCAACTCTCAAAGAATCCCCTCCCTACCCACAGTAACTCTTTTACAAGAGAAAGCGAACCCAACTGCAATTTCATCTGTGCTCTATGTCGTGCATATATGGCACACTTGACAACAAAGCTGACTTTGACTTTGAACCCTCTAAATGATTATCATTTTGATGTTTTAAAGTTCTCCTTTGACTCTGAGATGCAGGTACACCAACAGATTTGATGTAATGGCTTGAGTTTTGTTTTGTTTTGTTTTGTTTTGTTTTTTTTGACACGCCATTTGTCCTAAATTTTCTGAAATGCTTTTTTCCCCCTTTCTTTGCTGCTTTTTTAAAAATTCTTTATCCATTTATTTTCTCTCTAGACTTGTACCAATCTTCCTCACTTTCTCACTGATACCTCTGTTGCTTTCTGTAACGCTGGTCTCTTGGTGATTTGATAGTTGGATGACCAGTCAACCAGCCAGTTCTCTTTAGGCCTGTTAGAGTCAATCACATAATGGATGGAAAGAGAAATACAGTAACCATATCTGTTATATCTCTCCTCTACTCCTCTGTAAGGGACTTGAGATACTTAAACATGAAATGTAGGACAGTTACAGTAACTCCAGTACTACTACAATAGACCCCAGTATTATGTGGACATAAGGGAGACAGACAAATCTATTAATTCATTTGTTATCACTCTCTATAATGTTACGGTAGAAAAGTGCTAGTTGTAGGTGGTCAGTGTGTAAAAGGCAAGCAAGCTTAGTTTGTGTTGATATGAAAATGTGAAACTATGTGTTCTTAGAAATCTCATTTACATCAGTGCTTTGCACAGTAGACTCAGATATTGTGTGGGGGATTTCCCTTAAAGCACATTCTGTCCTTTGAGCATTTGAAAGTTTTAGTATGCTAGATTCTTGCCTGTCATTCATAATTGTCATAATACATTGTACACCTCCAGCAGCAGATACTTTCTCAGCACGTGCTCACTAATCAATACCTTCACATCTGTGAGTGAGATTTCCCTGCAGGCAGTGCTAACCCAGTGGCCTGGATTGGCTCATATTACAACAACCCTATAGTCAGAAACAAGTAGTCCTGCTCTGGAACATGTGTATCACTTAGACATTGGATATGCAGGATTTTTTTTCAAAATATTTTCTTTGCTATCGGATATCTTATGAATGTCTTTCAATTTAACTGTGTGAAAACACAGTTGTTGTGACTTTTGTTCATATTTCACTGACAATTTCCTTCGTGCTTACTAGATTTGCAATAGCATTAGCCAACATTTCCTTTGTCAATAGAACACTACCTACTTGCTGCTGCTGTGCGTCATGCTGTCATCACAAATAATTTTTCATGGATTATGAGAAACAGTAAATTCACTTTATTTGTCTATATTTTTTGTGTTATGGTAAGAGGTAATTTCTGTTTAAAGCTGTGACTTTTTCAGATCTTTGAACTTTAAATTTGGCTGGTGTTTCTCCATTTTCATTATGTCTTTTTGGCTCTAAATTAATCTGCATTTTTTTACACAGCTTTATTGATGGTCAGCAAGACGGTATGAGGTATGAATGTAGATGGATAACAATATGTAGGACAGCAGGAGATGATAGAAAGCAGAGAGAAACACACACACACTCGCCAGGTCCTTGAGACCTGGCAAAACTTTTGCATGGTTGGAATTCCGGTTTGGGAATCATGGTCATATCAGGAAAACAATGTTTGTAAAGTGCAAAACAATGCAATTTCAACTTTTGTACACTTAGAAACTGGATAAGATAGAAAGACGATGGAGAAGGCCAGTGTGAGTAAGACCATAAATCAAAGCTACTGCTTTGATCTGTGAAAGTAGGTCGGAGCACCAGCTTTGATCTTTGACCAACGCAAGCAGGTCACGGTAAAATTTTTAATTCAGGGGTGTCGCAGGATGTTGCAGTCTCTGACTGCCTTGGTTCTAGTTATTGATGGGTTTTTTTTTCCATTTTTACAAAAACATCTATAATATAGTTAACAAATATAACAGACATGAACAGACCTGTAGTATATTCAGGAGTTGTTATTCTATTGTTCTTTCCTTTATCTCCTTGTAGTCTCACATATTCCTGTCCTTTAATCCTTGTCACTGGCTTGGTTTTTGAATGATGCCCATTTCATCCACTTGTTGTCCATCTGTATTTCCTGAATCTAATCCATTATTATTATTATTATTATTGTTATTTATTATTATTATTATTATCATTATTATTATTATTATTATTATTATTATTATTATTATTATTATTATTATTATTATTATTATTATTATTATTATTATATGTTGGATATCATATATTATTATATGAGTGTCCACCAGCTAGTGACCACATACCTGCCTTCCCTAAATGAAATGTCTGAGATTGTTTTAAGAGCAATGCACCCGGTGTAAGTGAAACTGTTAAAGTGAAAACCTGTTTACTTTATGCTCCTAAACACATTTATGAATCATTTTGTCACAGGTTATACACCATTTTATTATCAAGCAAAAAAGAAGTGGGCATGCCCTAAATTAGCTTGTGCCACAAAATTCAGACTGTACACTTTAGGTCACTTACATATGACCCCAAACATTGAATGAGGCATGATCCAGTAGAAACTTTGACAATATCATGTTGCAAACTTGGATTCTATAAGTTATTGGGTTGTGGGAATATATCCAGAACCCTGGAAAATCAACTGGAGTGTATAGCACTGAAAATGTACACCTATTATTAAACTGGACTGTTGGCCTATTTAGTGTTAAGTAATAGCATTGCACTTAACCTTGAAATACTCACCTGGCAGTCATGTGACTGCATTGGACAAGCAGTAGACGACATACTATAATTTAATATACTCTGCCCACATATGGAAATCCACCCACCACTCCCTGAAGAGTATCCCTACTTCAGTTTTCTTAAATTTAAGCTTCTACTCGCTCGCTTGTTCTGTGGGGCCTCCCTCTTCTAGCTCAATCTATCACAACCCCTCCCTATCGTACCCCTCTATATCGTTCATCTTACTGCAATGCGAACCCCAGCAGCTGGTTAAGAATCCCCCACAGAGCTGCTTCAGCTTTACTCTCCTACAAGCACATTTTTTACCGCCACCAGAGGTTGGCTGGTTTGTGTGAGTAGCCTAGTTTACGCTACCTCATTCTGTTTATAATCATTACAATCAAATGTTTGATGTCTTATTGTTAATTGTTTTAATCAAAAGGATTACTGTAAAATCATGTTGTCAAAAACTACCTGAAAAGAACTGACTTGATTTTGATGAAACATGCTGGAAAATGTATGCATGGAATGCCAGGAAAGAAATAGGAATGTTTTCCCATTCACCTTCATTCATTCATCTTCTTGAAGACGACACTGTCAGAAATTACCTTGTCCGCAGCTGCTTTGCCAAATGTGGGTCAGGAGTTACAATGGAACATATCCCAGCCGACATCAGGCGGGAAGCGGGGTACACCCTGGACAAGTCGACTGGACGGTCAATTTAGAATGGCCAATTTACCTAAGCTGAATGTCTTTGGTGATGTGAGGAAGCCAGAGAACCCAAAGAGAACCCACACAGACAGGGAGAACATACAAACTCCACACTGAATGGCCCTAAACACCTTAACATTGAAAAACAAAGCATTTTTCTACATTTTCAATAAATGTAGTTTGTGTTGCTTAATAATTTTTTATAGATTCCTGTGTATTCTCAGTGTGTTTAGGTCTGTTTTTCTTCCTGACCACCTAAATGTCATCACTTTCACTAATTTTCATCACTTTAATACTGTATGTTCCTTCGTTCCATTATGCACCATTGAAGAAAGAAAATGAAAAATGTTGTGCCAATATGAATTGCATAATCATAACTGTTTTAATACTTTGTAAAAGCACTTAGTGAGAACCTGGGCCCCATTATCACTAAATGTGTTGCTGTTTGAATGAGGCAGGTAGACATGAATTGAATCGTAAATGGATTCTTTGAAAAGGGGGAAAGGGGCCAGCCCTCGAATAAAATTGCACATTAACAAATAGCCATGGGCCACTGGTTGAGCCAGTGCCAACATCCTTGAGAAACAATGTAGAATGAGAGCAAGAGTGAAAGAGAATGGAAACTAAACTTTTTACATAGAAAGATGAAACAAAAAACATATTGCTCGTGCGGCAAAGGGGATGAAAATGAGATGTTGACCTGGACCTTGAAAAAGATAGGTCAAATTTCTACTTTTGTACATTCAGGAACCGGATAATGATAGAGAGACAAGGGAGGAGGCCAATGTGAGTAAGACCATAGTTCAAAGCTAGTGCTTTTATCCACCTATGCTTTGATTTAGCCTGACCTATGAAAGTAGGTCAGTAGTAGGTCTGGGTAAAATTTTGAATTCAGGGTTGTCACGGGATATTGCAGTCTCTGACTGCCTTGTTATTTTAGCAGGATTAAGACTAGCTTTAGCTGCCAGTTCTTGGCAGACAATTTTAGATATCATAACACTGATTTTTTTTAGATGTTATATCATAACAAGGCATGAAGCAGTGAAACCTGAGCTAACACCATACCAACATAATCCATAATCTGCAGAAATTAGAACAAGTTTTTATCATTATTAAAATGACCACATACAGTCAAATTTATAAATTAATCTTACATGTTGGAAATAATTAGGGAGGAGAAAAGACAAGCCATAAATGAGTCATTGTTGCAAATGAAAAAATGCTCTGCAGAGGGGATTTGTTGTGGTGGCTGTAAAGTGATTTATATTTCCACAGCATGGAGAACCGGTTCTTCAAATAAAAGTAGGGCACTGCCAATATAGGATGCAGAAAAGTTCTCAGATAGCAACATGAGATGAACCAATTGTACTCTATTACTGGTTTTGTTTATTCAATCAAAATAATGCAAAAATACATAGCATGTATATATTATTTAACAACAAATAACAACAAGAATCAATGCAGTCACAGACTGCAACATCCCTCGGCACCCCTGAATTCAAAATTTTACCCTGACCTACTTGCATAGGTCAAAGATCAAACGTAGTGCTCTGACATACTTTCATAGATCACAGCACTAGCTTTGATCTATGAAACATAGAGCTGTCAAGTAAGTATCCGGTCACTTAACAATAAATTTGAATCAAATTCAATACTTCTCTCTTCTCCTTGGTGAGGATTTTCCTGACAATGATGTTCATGATTTTGTTTTAGCACCATGTTGAGTAAATTAGCATGTGTCTGCCATGCTACAGTATATCATCTACTAGAGATGGATTTGTCCAGCAAAACACATTGCACTTTTCAAATAACAAAGTTTGAATATTTTCTATTAGTAGTGAGGCTACTGTACATTTAATACACTCCATCATCTTAACCGTGCAACCTTTGTCTTGACTTTAATTGTAGTCTGAGTGCTTCAAGATATAAGGTGTAGCTATTTAAACAGTTTTATGTACTGTTACACCTTAGCTATTTCTATCTTTAGAGACAGGTGGAGTCTTTTCTCTCAAACAGTTAAGACTAATCAAAGTCTGACTTCCTGATCTTGTCAGTGGGTAGAGTTGTGTCAGTGCTATAGGCGGGCCTAGCTTCCCTCCCCTCTGCAGTCTGGGGACTATTAGGATCAACACGACTGGTTTTAGAAGTATGTGTTGCATGAAACACATCGCCTTTGTGCACAACTTGGGTTACTGTCTCTTAATCTGTCTCCTCAACTTTGTTCTGCATGTCTGCTTGTGAAACATGGATAAATCACAGCAAACAGGAAGTCCTTATAATTCCACTTTTCATGGTTCAGTCTGCCCCAACCTTCACATTGAGTGAGAGTTCCTCTCTGAAGACATCCTCATGTCAAAATACAATAGGAAATTAAATTATTTTAATTATGTCCATTTTCCTAGTGACCCTCAAAAATGTTCTTGATTGTTTTCAAACCTTTTTGTACTGCTTTAGCTGTATCACAAACTACACTTTAAAGGTGGTGAAATATTTTTGAAAAAGGCAAAAAAAATCTCTCCCCGTGTCAGTGTGGAGAGAACCCACACAGACACGGGGAGAGCATGCAAACTCCGCACAGAGCCATAAATTAAAACATGTGTTTTTTTTTATTGCTGATTGAAAAGAACAAATATATCACATATAGTGGAATCATTAATCTTTTTTTTATGATTAAAGTCTCCCTTTTGAAAAGAAATGAAATAGCTTAAGGGTACTTAGTCTAGTTGCTATCTATTCAAATCATAATCTAACTTTTGTGTTCAAGGTTTAGCACTTAATGTTCGAGGGCAATGATTATAAGCATGCACTGGTATATCAGAAATACACATACAGTACACTGACGTAATCCGAAAAATAATCAGAACTGATCAACCAGTTCTAGATCAATAACAAGAACCAAAGCAGTCAGAGACTGCAACATCCCGTGACTTAGTAGGTCAGAGTACCCTGAAAGTAGTACCTGACTAGTACATAGACTAGTGCATAAGGAGAAGGCCAGCGTAAGACCATAGATCAAAGATAGTGCAAAGATAGTGATAGTCTTACTTACAGCGGCCTTCTACCTCATCTTTCTACAGTTATCTTATCCGGTTCCTGAGTGTACAAAAGTTGAAAGTTGACCTTGACTTAGTTTTCTTAAGGTCAAGGTCATCATCTCATTTTCATCCCCTTTGCCGCCCGAGTAATGTCCTTTTTGTTTCATCTTTCTATCTGCAACGATTGCGAAGATTTTTGATGGACATACTAACGGACGAACGAAGGAACAGACACACTAACTAAATATTAACTACATAACAACTGAACTAAATATCTGAACTAAATAACTAACTAAATAACAACTGAATAACTAAATATTATTCAGTTGTTAATCTGTATTTTTCTGATCATCCATTTACTTGTCCATAGAATGTAAAGAGCTGGCAACTTATCCAGGGTGTACCCTCCTTTTGCCAATTGCCAGCTGAGATAGGTTTCATCAGATCCATGACCCACAAGAAAATAGACTAAATTTATCTTAAGCTTCAAGCCAGCATAATACAGAATGAATTGTTTTGTTTTAATTTCTTCTTTTAAAAAACATGTATATTGCATAAATTTCTTAACTCTTTAGGCAGTTTCAGCTTAGGGACATGAGCAAATAACCTCATTTTGCTATCACCTCCTCTTTAATGGTTGCGAGGTTGCCTCACAGCAAGAAGGCCATGGGTTCAAACCCCCAGCATTTCCAATACAGCCTTTCTGTGTAGAGTTTGCATATTCTCTCCGTGTCTGAATGAGTTTTCTCCGGGTACTCCGGTTACCGCCCGTCATCACGAAAAACTAAAGAACTTTAGCTCATGTTGGCCCTTAGTGGCAAGCGCATCCAGGGTGAAGCGGCTCAGAACTAACTCTCCATCTAACCTTATAATTTCATTGTACAATTGTATAATGACAATAAAAGCTTCTTTCTTTCAGTCTTTCTTTCATTCTTTTTTAAAAAAAATTTTAAAACAATAAAAGCTTCTTTCTTTCAGTCTTTCTATCTTTCTTTCAATGTCTCCTCCTCCCTTTTCTCAGTCCCTTGTGTCGAATCAAGTCATCGTTTTCTTTCTGTCAAATCTTGTGGAATCTGCTGCATCACTGAAGACAAACCGTTTCAGTTTAGGAGGAACCTCTCCCCTCCCTCCCCCCACTCAGGCAACTTGCCTCTTTTACAGCAGAGACACAGGGCAGGGCCTAATATGCAAATATAGCCTGAGTAGGCGGCAGCCAAGGGCAGAGTGTGCAGCAATGTGAGGACTCTTACAAGCCCCGCCCACAGAAGCCAGTTGCTAAGAGACCAGCGAGGGGAGGGCGGGGGAAGGAGGTGGGGCCATGAATTCAACAACTGTTGCCTGATTAGAGCCTCACTGTGTGAATGTGAGTAAGACAAACCAGTCAGCTAGAAAGGGTGTGAGGTCCAGAGTCTGTCCTGTGTATATATGTGTGTGTGTGTGTGTGTGTGTGTGTGTGTATGTGTGTGTGTTACAGAAAGGGAGAGACAGTCGCAGTCTCTTGTTGGAGAGTCTAGGCAGCCGGTTTTAAAGTGAACGTTACATCCTGGAATATTCCTTTGCTGCCTTTTGAATTCTATCACCAGCATGGACTCACCCTTTGGACTATTCTGACGCCTCCACTTGCCTGAGTAGGAAACACCTGTGTGTAGTGTGTAGGTGTGTGTGTGTGTGTGTGTGTGTGTGTGTGTGTGTGTGTGTGTGTGTGTGTGTGTGTGTGTGTGTGTGTGTGTGTGTGTGTGTGTGTGTGTGTGTGAGTGGATGACCAGTGGAAGAGGGTTTGGCCGGAGGAAAGCGGGGGATTGAGACTATGGACTCCCCTCACTAACAAACAGGGTAAGCAAACCAGACTGCACCCACCCAGCTGGAAAATGGGGATGATGAGAGAATACTTGACAGAATGGGAACAAAATTAAAGGGGAGAGACATGTGGGTGGGGGGTGGGGGGGTTGTTATCTATCTGCTGTTATTGGTAGCAGAATTTTTAGAGAAGGGGCTAGACCAGTGAGTTTTAGGGGAATGGAGGGGGGGTTCAGCAAAGTCTTTTGTCTCCCATTTTGTGTTTGAATTTTTTTTTTTTTGCATGTAGTTGAAGCTGATGTTTTTTGTATCACCCTGCTGCACTGTCCTGTCTCTTCTGTTCGATGTTGCCCCATATGTTCTATTATCCCAGTCATCTGTCCGGTCCTGCCTTAGTTGCTGGTGACTCAATTGCAGTTCAGCATGTCTCTGATGGTAATGGGATTAATGAGAAAACAGGGTTGCTGGAAGGAGAGAGACGGAGATAGAGAGAGAAAGTGAAGGACATGGCACAGTATAGATATAGACATCCACAAAGACTAAATTAAAACACAGAAAACACACACCCTTTTAACTGGGAGAAGAAGTACAGATTGAAAATCCATTGGGAATTGTTTGAAGTCTCCACATTAGTCCACTTACTTATTTTTGTTAGAATATTAACACAATAAAGTGAGTAAGTTTATACCATAACAATGAAATGTTTCAAACCAGTCCATCAAAACATATTGTTGTGCTAATAGACATAGTACACACACAACAGGGTTGGCAAATTAATATTATATTCAAAGTATTTTAATTTACGTTTTTATACATTTATAATGTGAACATCACAATCCTGTCATTGTCTTCATGACTGTTATGATTTTAAAGGGTGGTTTTACCATCCAGAGACATATATATGATCTTAGATATGCGATTACATTAGAGGACTACAAGCCTTTTTGGTCTTGTGCTGTTTGCAGCAAGCAGATACTCGTGTTTGTATTTTTAGTGTTACAAATGCAAGGTGACGTCAGATGACAACCCTTTTGAATACTCTGTCCTCTCCGACTGGCGATCGTACATTACATAATGAGATTTACCTGTCTTCAGCCAAGCAGGAAGTTGCTTCCAGGCTCCAAAATATTACTGGAAATATTTTTCCCCTGGGATCGTTTTGCGGATATCCATAAAGTTGACTATAGTTGTGACTCCTTTTAGTTATTTGATTTTATTTCTTGAAACAAGTGTCTCAGTCAGGTGTCTTTGGCATACTGTTTGCACCAGGACTAGAATAACTAGATTAGCATTCAGCACTGAGCTGTAATGGATGAATGGAAGCTAATCTGCAGGAGTTAAAGCAGTCACTCCTCCTTTACTTTCTGTTACACTGATATTGGCAGAGAAGAAAGAGTACACCCTTGACAAAACAACACCAGTTATCTCAGTGCAAACCAATTCACATCTTCACTGTATCAGTATCTCTGAACTTGCTGAACAGCTGCAGAAGCTGATTTTCTTCTTGTAATTTTGCTCGTAGTACATTTGAAATTAGTTATTGATATGCACTAAAAAAACTCAAAAAGAAGCAGAGGCTTGATCGCCTGCCGAGGGTTTGGCCCTGACAGCACAATAAAATGTAACCCATTTTAGGGGTGCTGACAACCAGTCACTTAAGACAAAGACGAAACCTGTTATTTGATGACTGGGGTATCACAATACAGTTTGGTTGAGATGACAACGGGTTTGAACACCGATATGTGCAGGGCTGTAACATGTTTGTCAGGGCGGTGTGCCTTTTTTCTCGTCTGTTCTTGCAATCCTAAATTACACAACTGATGATGATGATGATGATGAAGAAGAAAAATTTGTGTAACAATTAGTCAAAAAGAACATTTGATGTTTAATGAATTTGTTAATTGTAGGCCTTCCTTCCAAATATTGTGTTATATTTATAAATACAAATTTTTGGTTGGACATAAGAAGAAGTCTAAAGACGTCATCTTGAGACATTTTTAGGGTCGTTTTTTGTTTTTTTTTTTGCTGATGGAATGTAATAAAAGTGATGAAGTAAAATCCCAGTGGATTATATGAGTCTGTTTAGGACTTTGTTTATATTTCTCTGTGGTTTCATGTGTAGCTTTTGTTAGGGATCCAACACACTGTATGTTGACATTTATTAACGTCGGTAATGGAACACACACACAGACACACACACACGCGTGCAAACATGCGCGTTAACATGCACACACATCACCCTACCTGGTGTTATAGTTTCATTTCAACATGACAGTAACTTTCTCTGACATCATAACGTGTTTGAGGGATGTATTTCAAGTTCTCCTTGATCAGTGACTGGTTGAACAAACATGGAATTTAACATACAGCACTAATGTCTTGTAATGACTGTCTCTTCACATTGTCTTCCTTGTTTTAACCCCTTATTCTTGTAATGGAGCTTATGTGCACTGTTATTCTTGAGATACACCCGTGGCAAAGCTCACTTTCGTACATTCCCACTTTTCAAATATATTGTCTCCTTCTTTTATTAGACACAAACACACATCAGAAATATCTTTTCAGTCATGCCTCTCGGTGTTTCCTGTGTGAATCCTAGCTGGGTTTCATTGAGAGTACCTTGACACAGCTCCCAGTGTGCTGCTCCAGTCCCTCCCTACATTATGCTTTGTCCAGTGCAACATTCCTGGTAATCCAAGCAGCTACTGGTTTCCCTTGAGACTCAGGTGGAAATAAATGCAGAGTGGAGAAGTGCTTTTATAAATGTGCAGATGTGTGTGTGTGTGTGTGTGTGTGTGTGTGTGTGTGTGTGTGTGTGTGTGTGTGTGTGTGTGTGTGTGTGTGTGTGTGTGTGTGTGTGTGTCAGCAGTGTGGATGATTTACCTGCTGTTTTTGTATTTACCAAAGAACCTTAAGCAAGAGCTGCTTGATATCATCGTCTCAGGTATTTTTCTGCAATGTTTCCGTATTTCTTTGGAGTAGGTGTGTTCGTTTCACATTTGCTTTTCAAATGATGACTTAACAAAATCTTAGTGACATACAGTATGAGTCATTTCCTCCCCTTTGTGTAATGTACGTTGGTGCTTGCAGAGGAAGAGCATGGTTTACCATAAGAGTTGAACGATACAGACATATAGGCAGATACGTGCTCATCTAGTCAAACACAGAAGTGCTCACTACATGGGCGAATGTTTTTATAGATTCAGCAGTTGAGAAGCTCTGGAAGAGAGAGAGAAGATTAAAAAAAAGAGATGTGAGAGAGAGAGAGAGAGAGAGAGAGAGGAGAACAGGCTTTTGAGAGAAACTCATGTGGTCTATGGAGTTCGATCTGATGCTCCTTCTCTGTTGACCTTCTTGCGTTTGTTAATTCCACTCCCTCTTCCATTCCAATGCTCCATATTTCCCCTCCTTTTAATTGTTTTATTATGCTCAGTAGTCATTGTTTTTTGGTGCTGACTCATGACAAATCAAAACTTCCTGTGTGGATCAATCAGGTGATGTTAGGTCATGCATCTGCTTTTTCCGGTCCCTGCCTACAAGGGCGTAGCATCTTAGTTTTGTCTCCTCTACCTTTACACAACATTTGTTTTGCTAGATTGTGTAGCAACAAGGTGGTTACTGTCCAACTAGTCAAACAATAAACCAACAACAGTAACGACACATGTAATAGAAAATGCAACCTGTTTTTACACAGATGATGGATCTTATACCTACTTTTGAATTATACTTTAGTTTAAATTATCTGCAGAGTGTGCTGCAAAAGACTGAAAGTGAATGAGTTACATTGTGAAATGTCATTCTAATGGCAGGATTTTTTTCCAAAAGTGTTTGACCAGTCTTACCAGTCATAGTCTGGCCCATTTTTAAAGAAATAAAGCCTGTCAATGCATGGATATCTTAGTAATTCTCCACAGGGCCCACTGGCCCTACGAAGAACATAAACACACAAACACACACACACGTTGTGTGTATGATTAATGATTAATGATGTGCTTCATACTGAAACGTTGTTTACCATCAAACACTCTTTGTTGACCAAAGGTTCAGGGAGAGTCATTTTACAGCTGCAAGAAACTTGTTTGCTGTTGTTGCTCAACCTGATTAAGCGTTTTGGCATTTGATCAGTTTTAGATGGAATGCTGTTGTGAAGTGAATTTCTGTGGTTCATCCGTGTCACTGTGACCATTACTTTGTATGTACAATATTAACTAAGTACCAGAACATTCCGTACAGAACACACAGAAATAAGCAAAGCATTTGCATAAATTTTTGATTATCCTGTCAATAAGAGTAATCACTATCGCTATGGAGGAATGAAGTCAGCTACAAAGAAAAGTATGATTTTTGATTTTTGTTGGTTATTTTTTCATTGACAGAATTGTCTGAATCTAAATCTATTTTTACAACTTTCTTGACGGCAAAAATGGCAATTCATTTACAACTTACCCCATCAATCACACAAACCAACATCCAATATGCATGCTTAACAGCACAGACCAACAAACAACAGGTCAATGAAGGACGGCAAGATCTATCAAAGACGGTAAAATACAAAGTTATATATGCTATATAATAAAGTAAAAGCCACTGACAATGATGGATAGCTATTGACTGGTTTTCCTCGGAGGTACCTGTATATACAATAGTAACAGTAGCCTGAAGGCATCACCATGAACTCATGTCGACGAAACATGATGATGAGGTCTCTCAGGAAATTTTTTGCCTTTTTTCACTCTAGTCTCACAAAGGGAGGTTTCTGTGCTGGAATTCAGTAATCTTGGATTAGACCTTAACAATGCTGTTCAGGCTGTTCATGTACTGAGTGGAAAAGACATTAAAGAAATGCAAGAAAAATATATTTTAGTTTTTTTTTTTTCTCGTTTAAAATTCTCTCACTGACATTAAAACATTTTAGCTTCTTCATGAAATACACTCTTTGTCATCCCTACAATTCCAAGCTATTTGTATGACCTCACAGTCTGCACCTCTCCGCTGTGGGTGTGACTGGCTTTATTTTCAGTATTGTGTTGGAAGTTGATTCAATAAGGTCAACATGATTTTAATCATACCATTTGACAAGCTCCAGTAGTGAGGCACCATGATCAGACTCTGAATCTTGAAGGAGGGATGAGGATAAGAGCTGCGTGTCCTCTTGTCTTGCAGGCTTAGATATTAACTTTTTTTTTTCTAAAATGTGTTCACTGTGAAGCTAAATCTTAATTTCAAGTACAAGTTTTGCTTTGGAAGGAAATACTTCTTTATAATCCAAATCTATTTATTTAGCCTATTTTTGTCCGGTTACTGCTGTTACCTCTTTTCTGCAATTTACCGTTGTGGTTCAAATTACATTGTATGTCATAATACTGTAACATACTGACAACTGTATTATGGTAACACGTTTCATTTAATTTGTTTCCAACATAGAAATAATGATATTTTACTTCCTAAAAATGATGTCTGTGATGCTCACTAGGAATTTTTGTAGTATTTTTTTGCTGGTTTAATTATTTAAATACTGATTGACAGTAGATGAAATTGCGCATGTGATAAAAATTTTAAATTAACATTTTGGTGTGTCTCTGAATAATGTAGCCGCAAGAGGGCACAAGCCAGTGTCTTATTCTGCCGGTCCCAAGCCCAGATAAATACAGAGGGTTGTCAGGAAGGGCATCCGACATAAAACTTTTGCCAAATCAAACATGTAAATCAAATCTATGACTTCCATACTGCGTTGGTATCCAGGAGAGGAATGCAGAAGGACAGTGATCCAAAGTAGACCAGTGATAACCACCATCAGTCTTCTGGATGATGATGAGGATAGCGACCGGTCTGCCACAGGAGCAACTGAAAAGAATCAAACACCAAAAGAGTGCCACTCCACAGCTGACAACATCCACCAAAAAAATCAAGAGAAATAAAATGATTGTTCAGAGGCCTAATGAACTAGCAGTCACAAGTGGGTGGACAACAAGTCTGTTGCCTTGGCAGCAACTGCTCGTGGAATAGAGCCCAGGGATACCTGTTCGTGTTGGTCAAAGAAAGAAAAAAAAAGTATATCCACAGTGGTTGCAGAAAACCACAGTGTAACTAGACGCTCAGGTTCTACAGAAAGGTAACAAGCCCCAAACAACAGCTCCCAGTACTTAGAGTGCTAGAGTGGTTTAATAATTTCCGTACGGAGATTAGTACAGTAAAATGAAATTTAAAAAATTAAAATAAAAACTCCTCTTGGCCGCAAAACTGATAAACCAGGCGCAAATATATCAAGAATACTTAAATAGAAAGTTCTCTGTAGAAACCAAGAAAATGAATCCCAGATGAAATAATAAAGTATGGTGTAGTCCACTTGAATAAAATGGTTAACAGTCCAAGGCCTTCCAGGTGCAGAGTACCTAGGCACAAAAGGTAAAATGTAATGTTAAAAATGTTCTCCTCCTAAAAAAGTAATACTTACTCGGGTATTAGAAATTAATGGACTTTTGTGAAGTAAAAAGTCCAGTATACAGTGCGCCCTCGTTCTTTGAGGTTAATGCATTCCATAAACCACACGCGATTGAGGAATCCGTGATCAGATCGCAATCTATTTATCTTATTATTTACGGTAATTTAAACGTTTATGACCCTCCCCATATTAAAAATTAAACCACCTTCTATCTGTATTCTTTTCCCATACTCTTATCGACTGTTTAAAGCACTTTTTTGTCTCACAAAAGTCCGAGATTGATGGAACAGAGCACACGTCCGGATGGCGTCAGCCAATAAAATGCGCATACGGTGTCACATGACTGCCTACTAAAAATCTGAGATGAGGTGGAGTCACAATCGTTGATGCTCGAATACGCAACGGCGCACAGTAATCGGTTGTCCCTAAGTCGGTGGCCTACAGCTAATGAAAAGTCATTGACTTCCAAGTTGATCAATGTCCCACTTTTATTGATGTTTTTATATAAATGTGTTCAATATGGGTGCACAGCAAGGCGAGTCCCACTCTGTGCTGACTTTGCATGTTCTCCCCGTGTCTGCGGGGGTTCTCTCCCAGTTGACCAAAGACTAATAGATTAACTTTTAAAATGACCACAGGTTTGTTTTACATTATACCTAATTTTTTTTTTTTTTATGATAGTAGTATATTGTGTGTACTAGGACTATAAGGTATCATAATGAATGAATGGCATGGTTATAAATGTTCAGTATTGTTAGTGGTAATATATCAGAATCAACTGACAATATTGGAAATAATTAGATTGTGTCTTGTAGCTAGTCAGCTGAATTTATTGCAATTCAAAAGTATAGTATGAAATAGATGTTTTACAATACAACAGGTTTTCCATCAAAATACAGAAAATCTTCAAGCATTGACAGCCATTTAAGCCCATTTGAGGGCTGATGTACATACAGTACAGACGCATCAGACTTCAGGAAGTCTCTGGGCGGAGCCTCTGCGGTTAAGATCACATGCAGTTCAAAGACACGGGCAGCTTGGATGCTGTTTGACAGGTTTGCTGTCTTTTATGCTGAAGGCAATCAAACCACTTTCTGTTACAGTTACAGTTTCCAGGTTCTCTAGTGCAGGAAAGGATACAAAGAGGCGTGCTATAAATGCACACACTGCAAGATATTACCGTCATTGCAACAACAACTCCTGTTGCAACTCCTTCTGGTTGACAAATGTGCGTTTATTTTTTTTACTTGGTCTTGATTGACAGTGAGCTGGAATTATCATTCCAGCGCACTGACACAAACTCACCTGAACAAAGGAAAGTAATAATCTTTAAATACCCCAGTCTTTTTGTAATTAAATGGAGCTTTACAAGATCATAGTACTTTACATCCAAACTCCACTGAAGAATGAAAGAACAGTATTAACGATAGATCGACGCCATTAGTTGTTTTTTTTAACACTCAACACTTCTCTTATGAAAAACCTTTTCTCTTCCTCACGACAACCGCACCAGGTGTAAAACTTCCCCACTTTGTTAGCTTGTTCAGTTTTTTTACAATGGTCATCTAACCTTTACATCTGCTGCAGGGAAGTAATGACACCTTCATTTTCTGTTTTACGCTGTGATTCAGCTACAGACCCCAGATCCTCTTTTTTTGTTGTTGTTAAATCAATACTTTTTTTTTTATGTAGTTGTTCAAGGCGGGAATGTTTGTGCTTGTGTTTAGTTGCATGTGATAAGTGGGTGCAAAAATATGAATAATATTTCAGATACAAATGGATATTCTTGACAACACAAATGCAAATAATTTAGACTGAAACTGTACTTCTATACTTCTTGTCTCTTTCAATACATCCATACTACCATCCAAGCATTACTCCACACGACTGTACCTCTTGTCACTGGTCTCTTCCTTGATGTTGCTTGTACTAGAACTATTGGAAGGATGTTAATGATTGAAAACAGTCAAACGTTAACACCACTGTTGCTTTGTCTTCATACTTAATTTAGAAACAAATTAAGTTTAATGTTTCTGTTTTTAAGGGTCAGTGTCTATCAGTTGATTTGTTAATCCACTTAAACTCAAACTGTTTCTCTATTTTTTCCCTCTCTTCTCATCATACTCCAGGTTTGTGAAGAGGAACCGGGTTGGCCGGTCATCATGTGCACACGGGTCTATCCTGACCCGGTACCTGAGTGCCAGCTGTTTCCACGGAAAGTGGAGGAACCAGAGGAGGAGGTAGCAGACGAGGCCAGGGAAAGGGAATCCGACAGAGACAGCGCTGTAGAAAGCACACTAGGATCTGACACCCCTGACGCCCTGATCAGACCCGGGGACAAGGAAGACGTGTTGGGGGATCTCTTCTTCCCTGGGGACAAGTGAGTCCTTTTCCATCGGCTCTTAGTATCCTGTTTGTCTTTCTGCCTCTAAATCTAAATTCATTCAACGTTCATTTATGTTTATTGTTGAAGTCTACATCAGTAGTCCCCAACCTTTTTTGCGTCTTTTCATCTAAGACGATATTTTCACGGACCGGTCTTCATTTGCCCGATAGTCGTTAATGACGCCAGGACAGCTGTAGTCTAATAATAAATCATTCGCAGTGGTTTTATGTAAAATGCAGACATCAACGGACAATAAACAACCTTTTTTTCATAAGACGTCCGGTCTATTCCGCAGTTTGGTTTTCTTTACGGTCACTGCAGAAAATCCCGCTTCACAAAGACAGGAGGTTGGAAATGGAAGCAGGATTTTTGATGCTTTTTGAGCGATCTCAGGATAATCTACATTGACTTTAATCCAGGAGACTGGCGCTGTTGTGAGCACTTAATTTAGGGTTAATGGCT
Organism: Antennarius maculatus; assembly: GCA_013358685.1. NCBI lineage: Eukaryota > Metazoa > Chordata > Actinopteri > Lophiiformes > Antennariidae > Antennarius > Antennarius maculatus. Next base: position 21,463,598 of record CM023612.1, read on the forward strand.
GGTAACCTGTCATGTGACCCAAGACCTGTCAAGCGGGACAGACGCACGCATTCGCCTGTGCGTCATTCTGCACAGATGTCACTTTTCAAAATAAAATATCTTTAGACTGGTCATGCATAAAAAAAAGAAGGTCAAACATTCTGTGCCACCCGGTACTAATGTCCCGGGTCGCGACCCGGTGGTTGGGGACCACTAACATAGACGGATGTAACAGAGAATCGGGTAATTTTTCAAAATAAAACATCTTTCAGACTCCAAAATAAATAAAATGGAAGTAATGTAAATTATTTTTTCTTTCTGTGCGGCCCGGTACCAAATGACCCAAGGACAGGTACCGGTCCGCGGCCCGGGGATTGGGAACCCCTGGTCTTTACTGTTACAGATTTTCTAAAATGTTAAATCTGTCATAAATAACAACTCATTACTTTCAAATAAAGGCTAAAATACTATTTCCACTGTCATCTCTCTTCTCTCCACTACTTGCTCTGTGTGATGTATCTGTTTGCAATTGATTTTTTTGCGTGAAATTTATCATAAATTAGAATAAAAGTAACTGTCTGTCAGTAGTGAAGCAAAATCCAAATTGTTTGATAAAATAATAAATATGGAATCTAAGTATAGCACTATTGTTTGTTTCCCCTAGGTGTGGTCAGACCAGCATCTCCGTAACCTCTGACCTGTCGACGCGTTCTTCGGCCTCCCTGAATGAGGAGCAGTTTGAGGACTACGGTGAAGGAGAGGAGCCAGACTACACTCCCAGCAGCCCCTGTCTGGAGGACGAGACTCGTACCAACGGCTACTCTGACCTCAGCTCCTCTGTTTCATCAAGGTAAGAAACAAATGGACACCACAAAAATATGACCAGTTTTTGTTTTTTTTCAGGGTTTTTAAAGTGAAGGTAACATTTAACCTGAATTAATAACCACACAAACAAGAAAACTTAATTTTCTGGGAACAGTAGCAGGCGTGCTCTTTTGAAAGAGAGCGTGGCAGGATGTCAGAGCAGAAATGGAATAGATTGTTGATAATTATGCTTCCATTACTGTATAAACACCTGAAGAATGTCTATTCAGAAAATGTTCACATAGCCATGCAAAACATCCATCCATCCATCCATCCATCCATGAGATGACCATAATCAGTCAGCCCGCTTATCCACCTCGTGGGTCACAGGTGTTACTGTATCCTATCCCAGCTGGCTACAGACGAGAGGCAGGGTACCCCCCAGGTGCATCACCAACACATCGTGGGGACACACATAGACAAACAAACACTCAAACACACACACACACACACACCTATGGACAATTTGGAGCGATCAATGTACCTAAATTGCATGTTTAAGGAGGTGAGAGGAATCCAAGAACCATCACAGCCACGGGGAGAGCATACAAACCACACTTAAAGGACTCAAACCCGAAACCTGCTACATTTAAATATTAAAACCTGCTTATTATAACTTTTTACTACAAAGGAGTTTGTTGTAAGAGTAATAGGAAAACACGATACGCAAACTGTGTCACTAATGTGTCACTACTGACTGACTTCAATTCAAATTCTGGCTCGCTTTGTGACCGAGAGCGATTCAGTGTAGAAAAACCAGAAGTTCAATGATATCACTCACAGCTGCCTGAGTTATTGGATAAGAATACATTCAAGGCAACTTAATTATTTAAAAATATTTTTGCTTTAGTAGCTTCCACTCCCACATCATGCATGCACTTGAAGCTCCACTCCACATACTTCTTGACTCATTATTCTGAGGATTGACTGTAGCATTGTAGCTGGAGAGTTTCTACCCTTGAGGCCATTTTAATATTCATTAAAAGCCTGTATTTAACAACATTAAGTCTTTTGACTGATCAGTTGAAAATACTGCACTATGCTCCTACTTGGCAAATCAAGAAGATTAAACTCTCCAAACAGAGTTGGCATGGAGATTTAAATATAAAATGAGGCCCAGATTTACAAAGCATCTTTTTCAGTTTATCATGGGAAAAAATAAAAACCAAGTGGGTTAAAAGTACACTCACCATTTTATTGATCGCTTTTTAAGCATTTTTAGTTTCTGAGGTTGAGATTTTAAGTCTAAGGTGTGAGAAAATGATGGGTTTAATATGGTCATTATTTGAAACAATGCCAGACAGTATATCTGTAAAAGGTAAAGGTGATCATACACAGTGGCTTCTTTTTAGTTTTGGCAGAAAAAGCTGCAAAGAAGTTATTGTTCTGCTGTCTTTTTAGAAAATGTTGGCCTTCGCAATATATTCTAATATAATAAAGTGAACACACCAGATTACAATCATAGATGAAAATATTCTTTTCAAGATAAGCGCTATTAGTTCTGAGATCCTGTGGGGGAAAAAAAATATTTAGACCATCTCATTTGGGGTTTTCTTTCTATCCTATCAACCTATATTCATTTAAAAAAAAAAACTGATCATGTTTTTATGTCTGTTTGTTTACAGTGCTGGCCAGACACCTCATAAAGTACGTCAGCATTACACTGGTGACCCGATGGATGTCTACTGTTCACAGTGCAGCAAAAAGGTCAACCTGTTAAATGACCTGGAAGCTCGTCTCAAAAACCTCAAGGCAAACAGGTAGGACACACACTTCAAGATATTGCACTAATTCAGCATCCGTCAGATGTCTGTTATCACATATTTAAATACGGGGAAGTATTTGGCATGTTCTGTTCTGTTCCTATTCTTGTTAATACTTGTTTCTCCCTTGTGACAGTAAGCTTGTTACATTAAATTTAATCAAGTGCATGTGTTTCCTTTACTGAAACATGAGAGGTAAAATCTGCTGCAGCATCCACGTAATACCGATTCCTTAATTAAAAAACCTACAATCTCAAAACAAGTAGGATGACCTATCCTCGTGAGAAACAAAGGAAAATGAATCAACACAGATGCTGTCTTTTAAAATAACACCACTGATACTGTGGCCAGAAAATGAAGGTTTTGTTTGTTTCTTTTGTTTTTATGTAAGTAAAAACAGAAAAAAAAAAAGGTGTAGCACTTCCCTCTCTGGTTCACAATAGGAAATTCTAATAAAGACTAACAACTTAGTTCCCACAGAGGACCTGTGATGGTCACATGCACGCTTTAAAATATATAAAAGAGTTTTGCTGCAAGACTAAAACAAGCATTGATCTCATAAAAAGTTGACCCCCTTTTTATGGGGTTAAATTATGAGAATACATGCATGCAAAAAAAAAAAAAAAACAAGAAAAAAGATTTCACTAGACAGAAATAAAACAGGAGAAGGCAGAAATTATGAAACTAACACAGGAAACAACCAAAAAATGTCATATCAAAAACACAAAAAGATGAATAGTAATTAAAATAAATTAATGCCTTTAAATGACAGTAACTGTTGACCACACTGTTGTGGTAAAGGATACACACTGAGGAATACCAAATGTATAGATCCACTAATACTGCGCTAGTGAGGTGTATTCATGGTTGCTTTTAGAAGTCCTCTGACATTGTTCAAGTGATTATTAAAAGTGTTTCTCCTGTACATAAACACCCACACAAACATGAATTGATCATTACATAAGGCTGTCACCCTGACGCTTACCTCATCGACCATTGTAAAAGAGAAGTTATTTATAGAAACATAATCCATTAGTGACCGATACAATCCATCTGCGCACACACACCCACTAGTTAACACACACGTAGTCTGTGAGATCTCCGCAAAGACCAAACATTGTTCACTAAAGTTTTTGAATGTTATGTGGATTGGGGAGTCAGTTTACCTTCTTTTGTTGAATGGACTCTCCGCTGACTCAGCAGGATCGCTCCTTGCAGTGAAAAGGCTCTACACTCCAACATGGATCTTCTAATTAGACCCATGCCCCCCCCCCCGATGAATAATGAAATAGAGATAGGAAGAAAAAAAAGAGTTGGAGAGTGGAAAGAGAATAAAAAGTGAATCAGATGTAATGGAACAAAGTGCGTTCACAGGATGTAGATACTGAATATGGTTGTGGAGGGAGTCGATTTTGATAAGGAAGAAAATTAGTATGATGGCATGGGTTGAAGGTTATGAAAATGAATATGAAACTAAAAAACTGAAGCAGCATTCAGACAGGAAAGAGTAGTATACTGAGCAGCACACAGTATTTAAGAGTAAGTATTATAAAGTATAAAGTATTATACTTTATATATTATAAAGTACATAAAGTATTTTAACAGAGTCAATTTTGTCATTCAGAATTATACACTAAAGATTTTGTACGGCGGTTAAAACAAGCAGATTCTGAGAAGATCCTATTTGATTTTTTTTTGCCTACATCTAATATATCCTGTTTTCTAGGCTCAGAATCTATTATTGTTTGTCCAGTTTAACTTTACTGTGTCGCTCTGCTTATATTACTCTTCTGTATTTTCTGCTGTGATGCAATAATTAAATAGATAGGGGGACAGACAGACAGACTTTAATGAGCTTTAATGAGCTAATATGTTGCTCATTTTATAAATCCAAAGCAAACCCAGCACAGACACAACAGACAGTAAAATCTTTGACAGACAGACGGCCGCTGAGCCGACAGAAACCCCTGCTCACTGAATCAGGGGTGCAATTGTGTTATCATGACTCGTCCTGCAGTGTGCCTGAACTATCACCAGTTGTTGGTACATTTTTGGACAGTGAGTCTAAACATATTGCTGGCAATTCACCATAAAAACTGTAATTTTTTTTTCCTTCTCTTTGAAGCCCCAGCAGGAAAATCTCCAGCACTGCTTTTGGAAGGTAGGTCTTCTCATCCTGCCTGTGTATGCATTATCATTATTGTTATTATCATTATTATTATTATCATCATTGTCCTGTGACCTATAGCATGTGACATGATTACGTTCATCTTTTCTTCGATGACACAAAATAAATCTATCGCCCCTAAATCATTGTGCTATGACTAACTAATGTCTGAATGGAATGAATCTTATTTGAAACTAAGAATGATTTAAAATTTTAAATTCTTTAATTCTGTGGGGAGAAACTGCAAACCTCAACTTTTCATAGTCCACTAGTGTGCACCATGTTTTGTATCCAGACTTTGACCTTTTTTGCACCCACAGTGATTTATAGTGACAAAATGAAAATGGCCTGTCAGTAACCTGATGAATGCATTCAATATACTGTTTGGCTCTCTCCCTCTGTTCCTTCTGCTGTTCTTTTTTGTCAGTTTTTACTGCTTCTTCCACTGAACTGATTTCTTCATCTTCTCTCCTTTCTGTTTCCCCAAGTCTCCGCTCTAAATTCCTCTTCTCCTTAGTTCACTCCTGCATCTCTTCTTTTTATTGTCTCCTTTCTGTTTCCTAGTTTCTGCTTTGAACTCCTCTCTTGCATCTCCTCTTTTTCCTCTGTTCTTCTTTTCTGTTTGCACAGGTCGGCACTGTCCTTTTTGTCCTATATCATCTACATCACTGCAGGAGGGAACACACTTTTGTTCGCTCATGCACTCTTTTTATCACATTCTCTCTCTTTCTCGCTCTCTCTCTCTCACATACACACACATCCTGTACACAAGTATGCAAGCACACTGAGAACCAACTGTTCTACACCTGATTCTGTTCACAGCAGATTTAAGTGTGTGTGTGTCTGTGTGTGTTTGAACAGGCAGCTGCTTCACAACAGCAACTTGAGCAGCAGTAACGGCAGCACAGAAGACCTTTTCAGAGACAGCATCGACTCCTGTGACATTGACATCAATGAGAAGGTATGAAACGATGTTTCAGATGTGTAGAAAATAAAGATTTATGACAATTGATTTTAGAACTGCAGAATTACTGATGTTTTTCAGTGGAAGTGTAAAACCATTATCATTTAAATTTTGACTATAGACCCACACTTATTAAGCATAAAATGGTATGTTCTTCCTGGACAGCATTCCTGCGCATGCATCCTTTAAACATAATTGGTGTAAACTCAGCTTGCAGTCAACCAGTCTGTTTCTGTCAGGTGAGTTCTCTGGAGAAGAAAGTGGCAGAACTTGAGAACGAGATTCTGGCCAACGGTGATCTCAAGTCCAAGCTGAAGCAGGACAACACGCAACTAGTACACAGGTAAATTCAGAAAAACTAGATTCCATTGTGACTCTTAGTCTTAGATTAATTGTGGTGCTTGCATTGAATGACATGTGTGTGATGCCAGAGTTCATGAACTGGAGGAGCAGCTGAAAGACCAAGAGATGCGAGCGGAACAAAATCTACAGGAGGAGTTAAGGAGGCACCGAGAAGCCTACAACAAGATGGAGAGAGACAAGAGCACACAGATAGAGTTGCTGTCCAACAGGTGAGAAACACATAGAGTATACACATTATAGAGTCTATTAAATATACTTTTAAAACAAAGCATCTGAAGCTGAGAGATGGGATATCTAGTGGGTTTTAAACCTTGGATGTGCCCGTCAATGACAATGACCCAAATTCAACAGATGTATGAAAATGACTAATGTGTAGAGCTTTGTGTTTGTAGAGTTAACCAGCTGGAGGAGGAAAACAGCGATTTTTCCATTCACATGTGCCGTCTCAAATCACATACTGAGAAACTGGATGAGGTAAGTCATGTTTAGATTTTGTTTTAGCTATTACCATGAGTGATGTCACTCTGGTAAGAATATAAAGATAATCTGATAATGAAAAAACAGATCTGTCAAGAAAAGGGATGTATAAAATAGAATAAAGGAAAATAAAATGTCACTCAGTCTTTCTTATTCTACAACCTATCTGGGAGTCATTTTTAAAATGCCTCAATCCACACTTTTGAAAATGTTTTAACGCATGCTCACATATATACAATTAATTATCATTTGAAAACCTTCAAAAGCCAAAACCTAATTTTGAATTTCTTATTTTGAATGATAATATTCTATAATTAGGAATGAGTTATTTAAGTGTCTTTATATCTGCCTGATTTGACACTGCTGGATCCTATATCACAAATTTACTTCAAGCAGTAACTGCATGTATGTGTGTTGTTGCTCAGGAAAAGCAACGGATGACAGACAAGCTGGAGGACACCAGTTTACGCCTGAAGGATGAGATGGACCTATACAGAAAAATGATGGATAAACTGCGACAGAACAGACAACAGTTCCATAAAGAAAAAGAAGAAATGCAGGAGGTAGGAGGGAGTTTTTTTTTTTTTCTGCATCAGGTACAGGTCTCATGTAATACGGTTATTAAGTTGTTCATATTCTTGTGTGTAGCTGATAGAGGACCTGCGTCGTGAGCTGGAGCATTTGCAGCTCTTCAAACTGGAGACGGAGAGGCCTGGTCGCAGCCGCAGCACCTCCGTGCTGGCTGAGTTCAACAGCAGGTCCAAAGAGGTGGAGCTGGAGCACGAGGTCAAGAGGCTGAAGCAGGTAACCCATTTAGATATCTATGTTTTGCCCAGCTTTGTCTGTTACGCAGTCACATGATCACATCTTCACCGGAGAGCAGGTCACTACCAAAAACCCGTCACACCCACGATACCAGGAAGCAGGAAGATGATCAAGTAGAGGAGCTCAGGGGAGAAACCTCCCCAGGGGAGGTTATTGTCAGGGAAAATTACTCACTTAGTCAAACTTAACTTAGTCATGACTAAGTATGAGAAAGTTTGAGAGGTAGAGGGAAAAACTGAAAAAAATTGATGTGCTTTTTTTTCTTGTGATATTTTACTGGAGTATACATTTATTTTATCATCAGATCAGATGAAACAATATACTGTATATATAAATGCAGGTTCAGTCAGTCCTTGTGTTGTTACTGCTCATCTCACACACGTCACCAAAGCTGCACAGTGCATACACACTCTCTATATTATTAAAAGTACTACAGCTCCTGAGAGGACAAGGCAATAAAAGAATACTGAGTGGGCCGACTTCACATAACAGTTTATGTGAATATCTGCAGAGCATGCCATTTAGTTGTGTCAGTTTACATACGTAGTTAAACTGAGTCTCACATTCCCACTTGCTGTTTCTAGTCATGTAAAGAGAGCAAACCAGGCGTTAAGTAAACACTGGTGATAAGGAAGTGAATTTCAGATTTTCTGTCTGATAAGACTCCCTTTTACACTCTTTCAGGTCGTTTAATCCTGTGTGTCACTTTCATGCCCTGTGATGATATGCATCAGACATCATGTTCTCAAGTTCCAAAGCAAACAGAAAAGGTTATAGCAAAAGGAGAAGTCACTAAAGCCATTACGCTCTGAATCTACTGTGAACTACTCTGAACCTAGTTTCTACATGACTGCCTGATGTTAACAGCTCTACTTTGAGAGTGTCCCGCCACACCTTTAGCAATGAGCTCACTATCTTCTGCCTGCCTGTGCACCTCTTTTAATGTCTGTGTGTGTCCAGAGGTTTGTGTCCCAGGACTTTATTCCCCCTGAATTCCAGCACCTGGTGTTATCTGGGGCTCAGCCCTGCCCTGGTCTGATGGTAAAATTGTTTCTATGACCCTTGACCTCCCGATTAACCACTAATCACAATGATGTAGTGTGAATCCGTCTGGACTGACTGGGGGTCAGTGCTGCAATTCTCGCTCTATTGGTTTAGGAGAGAACAAGGGAAAGCAAACTGACCTCTTTTCAGTGCTCAAAGGCAACTTAATCATCAAGCTTTCGTAACACAGCAGACAGAGCAGGGGAGCAGTTTGTTCTGTAACACACATAACACACACTTATTCTTTCCTGTAGGTGTTGCCCATATAGAAGCATATCTGTGTTTGCTCCTGAATGACGGGCTGTAAGATGTGCAGCATTATTGTCTTCTGGGTTGAGTGAGGCTTGAGTAGCAGCCATTTTCATCAATCCTGACCCTCATTGCGAAACAGGCACTCACCTCACTCTCATTTTAAAGTCCCTCTCGTTTGTCTGTCGTCCTGTTTCTGTATTTTAGGAGAACCAGAAGCTGAGGGAGCAGAATGAGGAGCTGAACGGTCAGATCATCAGCCTCAGTCTGCATGAAGCCAAAACGCTGTTTGCCACGCAGACGAAGGCCCAATCTATAGCTGCAGAGATAGATAAAGCATCCAGAGACCAGGTAAAGTCACTTGCTGTATGTCACATTGAACATAACTGTATTTCTATGACATGTCAGAACAGAACAGCGATGTCACTGCTGTACATGTGAGTCTAAAATATATTATGAAGAGGTCGTCATTGTGAGCATACCTCACGTAGGCACTGGTAGAGCTCAGGAAACTATGATACACACTCTGAAGGTAGAACAGGTCAGAGGTGTGAAATCTGTGTCGCAGCGTTAGAACTATTAAAATTATTGGAGCTATAACAATTCACTCCAAGTGATTCAAAGCAGAAATGCCAGACTTGGTTTATCTTTCTATTCAGGCAGGATTTTCTGATTTTTTTTTTTTTTTTGGTTTATGCGCTAGAAAACAGAATGTTGAAAATTTTTAGAAATCAAAAGATGAACTAATTAATCAATGTGGTTGAAGATTAATCTACACAAAAATAATTGTTATTGAGTTCCTCAAACTTTATTCCTAGTATTTATAGGTATATTTAATAACGATGGCTTTACCTTCAAGGTGTTTTCATTAATTATTATTTAATTGATCTGGACATGCTATCTATACTTTCACCTTAATGTATTAGGATCATTTTACCTAACATTAATTTTTGATAATATTTAACAGTGTACTAATATGTACTAAACAGAAGTGTAACTACATTTTACATATTTCTCCCTCTCAGTTAATGGAAGCTCTGAAGGAGCAGGAAGAAATCAACTTACGTCTGCGGCAATACATGGACAAAATCATTCTGTCCATCCTGGACCATAATCCCTCCATCCTGGAAATCAAGAAGTAGCATTGACACAACTGGAATGATAAGCTTTCCGATTCTCAGAAGGATGGCAATTATTTCATTCCAGTTGTTGGATCAGAAGCTGCAATTTGAGGGAGGAATCTGTGACATAAAACAGAGAGAACTGCAGTGTCGTAGAAACTGGAACATATACAATAAGTAGACTTTCATTGCCCCCTGCTGTTTAAACAAGTTCTCTAACTGAGAAGGCTCTCTAACGGCAGACTACACCATGGCTCTTCAACTTGATTTGTGCTTCTTTATGTATTCACTTTCAATGCTGTGAACGCTAGGTACTGTCAAAACCTTGAACTGATCACAAGGGATACCCATCACTCAGCGCTCTTTGAAAGATCTATGGTGTTACTCAGTGTCTTAAACACATGTCAAACTATGTGACTTACTCGACTTATTGGGATCTACAGGACATTGGTGTGATATTAACTGTATAATCAGCAGACAAACATTTTGGAATGACGTATACAGAATCAGAGGCGAAATAGATAAACTAATTATCAATGGTAATCCATATTTGGGAGTCATGGAGGTAGACCAAGTAAGTGTTGTCAGATTAGTAAACCATCTAGCCCACCTCCTTTGTCTCAGTGGTGTTCTTTGAGGAATCCGTGTGAACATATTTGAACAGGTATGTTTTAAAAAAAAAAAAAAAAAAAGCTAGAGAAATGTTGACAAGTGGGCAGAGAATGAAAACAACGTGAAGCATCTTTTACAAGAGGATGAAAAGGTTGGTTTTGGAGAAGTCATTGATGGCTAATCGAAGGGGAAAAGTTTTGTCTTTTTGCTTGTTCTTCAGAAAATGTCTTCCAGAACAATTGCAATAGCATTTGCAGCGTCAATCAGTCCCATAGTGAACATATTTCACTGAGAAGTGGTCCTTATTGTGTTAAGTAAATGGTGACACATCACTTTATGGAGCTGAAGCAACTGAGGAACGTCTCGAAACTTAAACTTCTGTGGCTGCTATTTGTTAGCAATGCATAAGCTTGAAAAATGTGCGCTGCGTTGAGCAATAGACCCAATGATGTTGCACAGAACTGTAAGGATATGAATGTACAGGATGTCTGGTGGATTTAGGTTGGAGTGACAGTTAACCACAGTAAAAAGGGTTTACTGATTCATCTCTCTATACTCAGTGAAATCATCTCAGATTCTGTACGTGTACAGGAGATTCCCTTTTTGTGGTACGAAAGATGTCTCAGTGTGGCCTTTAGTTTATCGCTCATTTTTTTAAAAAACTGATAGTTCTCTGAAATGCTCTAAAACTGTAAATATCTTGAATGTACTACTGGATATTTCCCCCTTTGTGGACAGCTTTTTGACTTCAAATCAATGTAATTGTTTAAGAACAGCGGTAATACACACAGTATTCAGTGCTGTTACGAAGAGGGTAGGGTTTGGATTCAGGAAACAATTATGATCTGCTGTATTATTTAATTATTCTAAACAAGTTTTGCACAAAGAAAGTTTTGTTTCGTTTTGCATGGTACTCCTCTTCATCTGTCGTGCCTTTTGAAGACGTTCAAAATAATGTTGCTAAAGATTTAGTTTTTTGAAGCTGCATCCTTTTCTGACACTTTCTTGACTTGTAAATGCTGTAATTATATAGTTATAATTTGTATTCATGTGCCACTCACCACTCTTTTTCTATGATACTATGAAAACTGTTTTGTACATTTTAAGAACTTGTAATTGCTTAAATATTCCATTAGGAAATTGATAGAGTACAAAGCTTCATATGGTACGCAGGGCTGTGCTGTGTCACAGTAACACCTTTTTAATGCTGGAAGGAATGGTTTGTAATATTTCTTATGTTGTTTTTTTTTATTTTTGGCTTGACACGGTGAGTCCATTGCTTTTCAATTTGCTTCAAAATAGATTTCCTTAAGCTTTCAAATAGTCTTCCTACCTTGGAATGAAATTGTGATCATTACAAGCAACAGTAACTTATTTAACAACACGTGTTAATATCTTTCTCGGTTTTTTGTTTGTTTGTTTGTTTATGCTTCACAAATCCTTTATCTCTAGCTACTTGTGCCATTTTAGGTGAGAAAATAAAAATAAATAGTTAAGCTGTAAAATCTGACTCGCATTCATTACTTGTAGCTCTGTGATGGTGTCATAATAAATAGTAAAAAAAAAAAAAAATAGCAGTACTTGGGTCGTGATGTTGTCTTGTGAAAATTTGATCATTATCAGGTAGAGACAATTTCTAAAATAAATAATAAACCACATACCGGTATTATGTTCTTAAAGGTGTCTTATGAACTGGCGTATTATCCAGGGTGTACCTTTCACCTGTAGCCAGCTGGGATAAGCTCCAGCAGACCCCTGACCCGTGAGGCAGATAGACAGAATGGATGAATATACTTACATATGCACTCTGCTTGTATATGTATAAAACATTTACTCTGGATGCTATGAAAATGCAATAAACCTCCATGGCTGGAGTTGAACGTCAGCCAGATGCAAGAGGGATAGAATTTTCTTTGTGTTTGTTGTTTTTTGTTGGGAAAAAAGATGTAAAAAGCAATGCACTCCAGTTTTATATTCATCTGTGATATAAAGTATCATTACAAACACTACTGGTAGTAATATAATGCCTCAAAAGCCCAGGCTCAGATAGGAATGCAATTTAAAAACCTGCTTGCAAGGATTTTTTTTTCCAGATTGATGGGATGAGCTTCAGGTCAGGTTCCATGCAGGCCAGTCACATTCCTCAGCACCAAACTTGTTGAGTGGCCTTCCTTTTTGAAAAGCCTTACTGATGCCTTGTTGAAAGCATAAGGATCCTTCCTAAAATAAGAGGACTCAGAAAGATTTTTCTACAAATTTTTGAAGGTAAGACAATCATTGTCATGAATATTTATCTATTTTATATAAATTAATTACTTATTGATGTGCATTTTTCTAGTTATTTCATTTCAGTGGAGCAGACATTGTATATACAATACCATGCCAGCATTGCCCTAAGTCTGAAATCTAGTTAATTTTCAGAGCTGGTAATTCTGTCCAATTTATCAGTAAATGAATGCTGACTGGAAAAGTTTAGAACCTTCATGCTACGTCACGGGGAGGTAGTCTTTTTAATATATGAAGGTTAATTCTTGAGTCAACAGAGGTTGCTAGAGCTGTAACAGTCTATTTATAGCACCGGAAAACGTTTGGGCTGATGGGCAGCAGACAAGTCGGTCAAAAAAACATTGGAAGGATTTCAGCAGATTCATTATAGACTATGTTTCCAAAGACTTTACTCTATCTTGGCAAAATGTTGTTTTCTGTTTTTACAAGCGCTCTAAGAAAGAGGAAAAGGCTTTTTTTTTCTTATAAATCTGTTGTTAATTTTGGCTAAATTCTTTATTCATAAATGTAAATTCAGCAATAAAAAAAACCTAATTTTATTCATTTTCTCAAAGACGTTGAACAATATTTACAGCTTATTGATAGCTCTGTAAACAAAAAGGCTGTAGAGAGCATATGTTCTGCTCTAGATGTTTCTGTGTAATGTAAGGTCATTTGGTCATACCCCCTGGCAACTATTTTATATGTTCTCTGTTTGTATTGTATACTGTGTTTTGTTTTTGTTTTTTTGTATACTTTACTGAATCTTCTTTAATAAATTTATTTTAAAAAAAAACAAAAAAAAAAAACAGACAAGTCGGTCATTCAGCTGGCGTTGCCATTGATTGCCGCTAGGGGTCGCTGTTGTATTATTTATTTTAGTCACAAAATTAGTTTTAAGACTATTTATGGTCTAAATAGTATATAGCTTTTGCTTGAATGATGTTATCAATGTACCTCCATTAAATCTGTACCCAAAAAAATACACAAATTACAGAGCGATTGCAGTTTTCTGCGTTACCATTTGCTTCCCATTCCAGCAATCATCTCGGGCTGGACCGGTTGACCTGTCGAAACGTGAAGTTCTACAGTGGAGGTAAATCAAACAGAACACAATCACTGATCAATTGTTTTTATATTATTATGGTTATGGTTATACGTTTTTTTGTTTGTTTTTTTTGAAGGAGGGATTAGTTAGATGTTGCCTGAAAGACAGGGGTGGCTGCAAAATGCAAATCATAACACAGCGGATTGCGTCCCAGAACAGACAGCGGAGCTAGCTGTTAGCGCAGGGTCGCACGTGGTTGATGACTTTGGGCGTGATCTTTTTGGGTAAGCGATGTAAAAAAATAAAATAAAATAAATGTATGAAGAGGCTCCAAATATAGAACAAATGGCTGTACGACATAACATCCACTGGTTAGTCTAGAGAAATGTGTATTGTTTTAGATGCATGCTGACAAACTTTCAAACTCACTACATAAGTATGATTTGTGTGGAAATCAAACTAATGAAAGGCACAACCATTTCATTGTGGTTTTATATCCAGTTGGCAAAAGGAAATGATCTCAGGCTGCCTTCTTTTATTCATTGATTTTTATCCAATCCTGTCATAGTGACACATAATTTATTAAGTTTTAGATCTGGTTCGAGGTTTCTGTTCATAGAGATTTTAATACAAACGTGCCAAGAGAAGTCAATGGTAACTCACAGAGACATTATCTGGGCCAACTTTGGGAAATTAAATCAGAACAGGTTTTGTTCTCCTTAGAGTCACGAAGACCTCAGGAAGTAATGATTCTCAACTTTTATACTATAATTACTGAGAGAAAAAAGATATGTTTCAGTCATGATTCAGCCACGGTGAGGTCAGTCAGATTGCTGTCACACACTTTCCAATCAACAGGTAAAGTACATGTAGAATAATGTAATTTATTTTAACAACCTTCAGCCTGTTACTGGAAATACCTGTGCTGATGCTGTTAAGTGTTACAACAGGTAGTAAATAGTTTTCATAGTCACATACTGGTCATGGCTCAAACAGGTCAGATCACTTTTTTTTTTTTTTTAAATACACTTTAATGGTCCACACACAAGGTCCTGTAAGCATGCAGTAAATACAGGTGGGAGGCAGAGTGACTGGAAGCTCCATCTTTGGTGACCCCAGAATAAGCAGCTTGTTGGGGGGACGGTACCTTGCTCAAGGGCACCTCGTCATCAATTCATTCATCAGTGTTTTGCCTTTTATCTGTCAAGTAAGAATGTTCACAGACGAGCTGGGCATAAAAGTGGTGACTTTGAAAGAGGGTTTGGAGGACGGAGCTTCAGACTGCTCAACTGTCTATTCTTTCATCAGTAAAGATGACAGGAATGGCATCTTTCTGGATCCATGGACAATACATCAGTAAACAGGGTCGTAAACTGTGAATGATGAAGTGCATTTGATGAATGTGATGCTGGTGAGATGCATGAGATGTGAAGAAAAGCCATAAGGATGACTTCCTGAAGCCACTGACAATGTCAGAGAAGGATGTGAGCAGAAATTCTGCAGGAACAGACCATCGATTACATAGAGGATGGTTTTATTGGAGAGTTGCAGTGCATTAATCACTCATTACAATGATGAATGTGCATCGGAGAGCTCTGTGGACTGTGGATGTAGAAGAAAGTCAGGTCAGATGAGTCATCCTTTGTCGGTCGGAATGTTTGACATGGAGATATTTTGTGGAGATATTTTACTGACTTGATTTTGGTCCGTTTCTCCTCTTAGAGGAAAGCTTCACTGCAAATGAAAACAGACTGTTTTTGAGTGATAACCTTTATGCTGTGATGAAATAATTCTCTTTATGAAGGGATGGATCTCTTCTGGCATATCAGCACACTCGTCCATAGGGATACATCTCAGAACGGTTTGATGAGTAGTAAAATGATGGGAATCACATGCATCCTCGCCATGCGAGTCACCAGATGTGAACTTGTGGAACATTTTAGGATTGTAGGAACAGACGCTATCAAAAACAAAATGTTCCATAAAATCCATCAACTTAATTCTTTCAAGTATTTAAGGCCATGGTCAAATAAAATTGTTGTATTGTTTTGGTAGTTTTTGTTCTCAGTAAAGGTAAAACATACGTTACTAATGAGGGATTTGTTGTTGTTATTATTATTATTAGGGTTTTATTATTTTTGATTATACACACATTTTTCTATATATATTTGATATGTATGTGACTTTAAAAAAAAAAGTTGGAGTTGGGTTTTTAATTTCAAGAAACTTTTTTTTTTTCTTCCATTCTTTCCACTTATGAGGAACTTCTCAGAAATTCGTTATGGGTGACACAATGTCTAAGAATGGTATGCTCCATGAGGGTAGGAGAGGAACGCTCCACCACACCTGTAAAGCCACACTGAGCAATGACTTCAGAATTCTGAGCGAAGGACTTCAGAATCCTCCGCATCAGAAAGGAAATGGAAGAGACAAAGGAGTTCTGGACATAGGAAGAGGTGTACTACCGACAGTACAGCCGCTTCAGAGACATTGTTCAGCCTAAAATGTACATTCTGGTACAGTTACTCACACCCGTCACCTGAATTTCTCTTGTACCGCCTCACGCTGAAGTCATATAACGCTGATCTACGTGCCCGCAATGGTTCAAATGGAAATTCATTTATTCACACAGGAAATGGAAAACTGCTATCCCACTGTGCTCTCTCATCTCAAACACACTGCAGCTACAGTCAGCAGCTGATTGTAAATAAGGAAAGAAGTGAGGCCAAGACTTAATCCGATTAATGACTTGTGTTATTTATACATTTAGGCTATTATATGCATCAGGAAATCGGATAAGACAATAAATGTTCCAATTTTATGAGAGGATAAATGTATTCATTTACAAAATTCTTTAAACAGAGGGAGGCTCTCTATTCTCCCTCTTTGCTAAGAAAAAGTTCCAATAGGTAACAACCATACCTTTGATTAATTAATATGACTGATTTCAAGGTTTCTATGATTTATTGTATAAGTCACGGGGCAATCAAATATATTTCCCAAAATGATAAATTATTCTTGCAATCACAGAAATCGCTCTGTGACCAAAATAGAACGCTGACATTTTCAAAGTATCCAAGGCATTCAATCATCTAATTATTAAAAGAAAAATATACCTCAGTGTCTGTTTTCAAAAATGAAATTTGTCCATATTGTGTGATATGCCTTGATTATTTTTCAGCCAAGTCATATTCATAGACTTGAGACCTTTGATCTTTAATAGACAGCTCTTCCACAAATGGAGAAGGACTGGAAAAATGACATCCAAGATGTGACGCTGCCACCAACAGACTGGCAGACGATGAATGTTGGAGCCGGACCTTATGGTACATACAACATATTTCACAGCGTTGCATTAACAATACATACTGACATCCCAAAATACATGAGATGATGGTAAGCATTAGCAATTGTATGCTTTATAGTCCAGTTTACTTTGTCTTACTACCGTATACAGTATTTAGAGAAAGATTGTTCATTGAGGTGATATTTCTGTCCTCTCCTGCTGGAGCCCTTTTGAAACGACAGGGTTATTGTGCATGAACGAAAGAGTATGAGAAATATGCTCATTGGCAGTTGAACCTTTTCCAGGGTTAATATTAGAAAATGTTTCTATTCCAGATGTTTTTTGGATTTAAGTGTTTAACTGCTAATCTGTGCCCCCTCCAGATTCAGAGGACGTGCTCCCGTTTGCTCTACAGGGTTTGACGCCAAACCAAATGAACAGAGTTTATCTGCCCCTGAAAGCCTGTTACCCTCTGGCCGTGCGCCACGCGTGTCCCATCCAACGGTCCGGCTGTAGCGCTCCCACTGAGCCGGGCCAGTTTGCAGATGCAGACGTGTGAACCAAGTGTATTTTTTTATGTTGAAGAGGAATAACTACGTTTGAATTAACTGAGGAGTTCTGCTGTGAATGTGGTCAGCTGTTATTGGCAATTTAAATAGTTGAAGGATGAAACAGGTTTCAGGTTTGACTATTATTTGCTTGTTCAGCATATTATTTTTCCTCTCAATTTAAAATTTATTCT
Organism: Antennarius maculatus; assembly: GCA_013358685.1. Classification (NCBI taxonomy): domain Eukaryota; kingdom Metazoa; phylum Chordata; class Actinopteri; order Lophiiformes; family Antennariidae; genus Antennarius; species Antennarius maculatus. The sequence continues at coordinate 21,481,367 of CM023612.1, forward strand.
ATTTTAGCTAAATGCAAAGCTTCAAAAACTGTTAGTCATGTCATGGGTTGAATATTGTAGGGTGCAGTCTAGGTTGTCAGATTGTTCTTTTATGGTTGCTTTTATTTCACAATTTCTATTCAGCTTTTAGATTTGATGTTGTATTGCTAAATATTAATTTGTTATATTCCTGTGATCTTAAATGATTTTAGCTGACTCCATCTATTGCTTTTGTACCGCTTCAGTGACTGTCGTTGCTGTAAATGGTTATGTTTTTGTTGTTCCTCAGCATAATACACATATAATTTTCTTGACGGGACTCCCAGAATTGAAATATGTAAATCTGAGTTCGTATGAAATAAAAGTACTGTTGTCATAATAAGTTGGTCTCGTTTTTCTCATTTGTTAGCCATATTGTTATGGATTACTATCTGCCTGTTCAGACCTTCATTTTCTTTTTTAGAACTACAATAAATCGATAATTCTTCTGCTTGTTGTTCAGACTGTGTGTGTTAACCTCACTGCTTCAGTCAAATAGAGCTTCACCTGTGTGTTTGACACATTGGCCCTCATTACCGGTTTGGAATCTTCCTGTTATCATTTCTGGGGTATTGACTTTTGGCCACTAGGTGGCAGAGTGGACATCAGATTTTGTTTTTCCCGACCTATTCCACCCACCTTGGGGAGTTCATTGGGTTCGTTCTAAGGACTAGGGAGGGATAAGGCACTTTCTTGCTCTCTCTTCAGGGGGAGATGGGGTTCATTTCTCTGTCTTTCAGAATGCAACTACAAACGGAGGCAACTCGATCTAAGCTGAATGTCATCTAATTATTATTCATGTCTGCAGACATCACGCCAATAACAGATTGAGGTGAAATCCACAGCAGTGCACTATGATCAGAATTGGTTTGGGAGTTTCTTAGCTTTTCATGCACAGGTATGAAACCTGAGGTACGTCACTACCAGAGCAATGAAGTATCTTCGTGTTCCCCTGCTTTCTGTGGTTATGCCACAGTTTATAATGAGGGCAAATGTGACTGATGCAGTATGTATAAGGAAAAAATATCTGTCCTGTTACAATGGGAAGGAGGAGTTTGCTTGTCAAACCTGTTTTTCTGTGTGTTTCAATCATCCCTTCACATTCTGAATACATACTGTTTAGATAGACTCCAACATTCTGTAAGAATGAATGCATTTTTTTGTCTGTATGACTACTTCTATGTGATCAATGCAGGGATAGCCTCCAGCACACCCCTGAACAGGACAAACAGTCCTTTAAATGACTGCATGACTGTTTGAATGTTGATTTTGTCTGAGTGGGGAATGATCTTGTGAACATTTATCAACCAGAGAGAAAAATGTTCCGATTCATCAGTCGCTTGATCATGAGTCATCCTTGAGTTTGTGAAATCTACTGTCTACTTTCATATATTTCCCCAGAATTTGGTGTTTCTCATTTTGTATAGCATCAGTTTCCAGCAAGCTGACCCACATTGAACGTCACTGTTAATTTACTGTGTGCTGAGGATTTCACTCTAAAGTGAAAATACACTCCAGAATTCACATGTGTTATTTGTTTGTACTTTTTAAGTATCTGTGGTTGATAGTTCTCCCCAAAATTCAGAAAACTTAAAAAGGAATAACATTTTTCATGTCATCATGATGTTGCTTTCTGTTTTTGATTGTCATTTGGTGCAAGACACACAACAATCACTTACTGCTTTTTTTTAAACAGCTGCTTCACATTGGGAAATAGTTACTTATCTAGTGTCATTTTCTTCTAAATTTCTCTTACATGCTGCAGTAGCGGTAGATGGCTTCTGTTAGTCTACAAGCGCTGCGTTGGAATTACATTCTTAAGAAATGGAGTCTCATACATTCTTTAATCTTGGGTGATTCATTCTCATGTACGCCACAACTGACTCACCTCGCAGACATGCTGCACTTTGACCAGCCCTGCTTCCCCTCCAGCATTCACGCTGCAGGTACAGTATGGGTCCAGTTCAGCTTGTCTGCAAGTCATGCTAAATTATAATACATTATTCATAAGTTAGAATTAGAAAACAAGGTGCAAATCCTAGTGCAGAGATGACTTTGGGAAATCTGCTCTTGCAGTTCGCCAAAGCAAACACAATGTGGTCATGGACACAATCTCACTAAAAATGTCGTTATTCAAACCTGGCAGTCCTAAATGGCTAATCCTTCATGTTGCAGAAGGCCCAGCCAAAGTCTCATTCTACTTTGGTGATATTCTATTGTATGATTTTTGTCATGTAAGCAAAGGACAAAATATAAAAAATGCATTGATTGTACAGCTAAATGTTTTCTATTGTGCCCACATGGTCACATCTGCACCGTGACCATGTCAGCTACACACGATGAGCACAACCACTAGTTTTCTTTCTAGTCAATCCCACATCAGTCATCCTTGTTGCTGTAAATAGTCATTAGAGAATCTAACATATATTTATCTGCTGTTTAAAAGTAGGCTACAACAAATGCAACATTTTATTCTGCTATAGTAACATAGCTCAATCTACTCTTAACTTTGGACTACTTGTGTGTTTTTGAGGCATTAAGAGATTTCAATGGTTGAGGATGGAGCTACCAGGCAAAAGGAAGACCAAGACCAAAGAATGTGGATGGATGTAGTGAAAGAAGATATGAGGGCAGTTGGTGTTAGACAAGGGGATGCAGAAGATATGCTGACATGGAAGAGGATGACATGCTGTGGCGACCGCTAACGGAACAAGTCAAGAGGAGAAGATGGAGAAGATGTAGGTTGGCAGCAATGGGAAGTCGATCAGAGCGCCACAGGCTGGGTCAAACAGTCAGGACTTATTTAGTAACATGCACTGGGCCAGGTTTTTTTTTAATAGACATGACTAGTATTGACTTCATGTGATTGCATTTCGGCAATATCAGATCAGATCTTGAACGCCTTAAAATTTTCAGTCATTTAATATTCACACTCACCAGTATTGAATAAATTGCAGCATGTGCTGTAATTCATCAGTTCTGAGACTTGGTGACATGTTGGTTGAACATGCATCAACATGTTATTCCAAGTGGAATGAAACAAATAATCCATTAACATTCACCAGAGTAATTCAGCGGAACCAGTGGAAAATATTGGTCCAATACTTCCATTTCATCGCCTTTCAAGTTATCCTGTGGTGCGTGAGCAATTGTACGACCTCAATCAGACTGGCACCTCATGTTCTTATTTTCATCCATGACTCACCTTGAGTCATAGCCTTCGAATCTCTCCTCAGCCTATCTGTATATATTTTGTGACTCCTTTTGGTTATTTGGCAATCGGTGAACTAACCGCAGCCAGACCTTACCAGTACAAAAGCAAACTGGTTGTTTTAGGAAGCATGAATTCCAGTAAAGTAGAACGATTATCTCCAGTCCACTCATGAAAATTGGTAAAAGACCGACTACAAAGCCCATTTGGAAAATGTGTCGCAGTCAGGCTCGATTCACATCGGTGGTAATTCATTTGGAATTTTCTTTTTCACAGAAACAAGGAAGTATTAAATTTTATGAGTCTTTGGCACTTTATGTTCTCTCAGTTTTCTGGATATAGTTGATAGTATTTTAATGGCTTGATTTAGTCTTTACGGACGTTACCATAATTTCTCTTCTGTGAAGTTAATTGTATTCCTTCAAACAGACGGTTAGTGTTTCCTGTCATTGTGTCTTTACCCAGGAGGAAGACAGTGTAGAGATCTGGGGGACAAACCATTAAGAAAGAAAATGTGCCCAGGATTTGGAAATATCTGGCAGCAGAGACTAAAGATTACAATAGCTGTTTCTACATTTTGAAATGAGTAAGGGCAACGCTGGTTTGACAGTTCTTTGAACTGTGTTTGCTTGTTACGCACAGAATAATTTCTGAGCCTTATTGCTGAGTCGGTGGATTGGTATTTATATTTTAGAACTTGGGGGACTGTAATTAGGTTTTAGCATAAGTGGTGTTGTTGGGTGGATTGTTCTGAAAGAAGTCTTTGCCACATCTGGTGAACAGAGGAAGGGTAACAGATTGTGCTGAGTCAGAGGGATTGGAATTGGAGGGCGTTTTTCTGGAGTGAAGTTTTCAACATAAGGGGAAGTTGAGGCACTGCACCAGAACAAGACAGCTGCTTTATTCACTTTTTGAGTGTAACTATAATTCCTGACATTCTTGTTGTAATGTAATAGTGTGTAACAGTGAGTGTGTAATAGTGTATAATACAGTGTAACAACTTGTAATAATGGATAATAAATAAGGAGCTGGATACTGTTAGAACTGTTAAAGGAAACTCACAACACAGTCAAGCGAAATAGGTTAGTTAGAGAGATATTAGAGATATTAGGTTCAGCGATAAAAGAGATAGGAATTGAGTTAAGAAAAAGTGAAATAGATATTAATAGTCTTAGCGTTTAGAAATGCTATGATGGTGGAAAAAAGAAACGGTGTGCATGTAATAAATCATACATTTGAATTTATGTTTATTGATGTATAATAAATCATAAGGAATACTGTACTGTTAAACTAATTATATGGTCATAGTTTTTACATAAGAATATCTGAACAAACATGATAGAAGTGTTTATTAATTTCATAGTTTTGGATTTATCACAGTAAGATAACGGGGTTATGACGATTGTTGTTTCATTGTTTTTATTTGTTAGAGAGAAAAAAAACAATGTTAGAGTGATGTTTATTCATTTCAGAAGTTTATGTTTATTGTATTATGAAAACCAGTTTGTATGGAATGATTTTTGTGTAGATTAACAAGGTCTGGTTCCGTATATGTGAAGATGGATTGGTTTGGTCTGTGACTAGAGGGGATAGATTCGCGGGGTTTAGTAGAACAAAAGAAAAAAAAAAGAGAAGAGAGCGGAGAAGACGAAGAAGTTTGCGAGCGTTGTGTCGACAGAATGGAGAAAAATTAATAAAATATACACCTGGTTTAAGAAACACGGCATCGGTCATTTGGTGATTTTAATCCCCCTTTTTCCAGAGTGTAACAGTAACATGACAGATTTTTTCAAGCAACAACCAAGAAAATCTTTACATAAATTGCTCCTGACTTGAATTATACCAACATATTTCATCTATGCTCAGTGACAGACCAGTTTGAATTCTCACAACGTTCTCCTACACCAAGTGAGAAAGGAAGGGTTGGACAATCTTTGAAGGGTTAACATCACATTTGGACAGTAAGAAGAAAGGCAAGAGCGCCAGGATTATTTTCCAGCTTTGTGCATTTAGGATTACAATTTGTATGGCTCTTTTTGCAAACACAATAGGCCTGATTCAAACAACCCTGGATTAGTTTCGTTTTTGGTTTAGTTTTTGCTGAAATTTCTAACGCAACACGGAAGCTTTTTTTTTTTAATTCTGCATCATAATTGATTTTAAAAGTATGAGTTATTGTAGCAAATTCATATCCTAGTCATTAATTTTCTTAGACATTAATTCATTCATGCAACTTCTTAACCACTGTGTCTGCTTTTGCGGGTCACGGGGGTTGCTTGAGCCGATTCCAGTGGACCTGCGTTTGACCGGCAGGGGAAACTCCAGCCACAAAGTCAGTGAACTGCAGAGCCACATGAAAGACAAGCAATCACTCACACACACACACACACACACACAGTTACGGACAACTTACAACCAAACACTTCACCTGAAATGCATATTTTTGGAGGTGGGAGGAAGCCGGAGAACCCAAAGAGAAAATAAAAACTCACAGAACAAGACTTGAAACCAGAACAGTCTTGCTGTGAGGCAACAGCGGTACCCACTGCTCCACCATGCTGACCTTTTCTTAGACATTATTAATTTGTTTTAATCTGCTTATCAGATGGTTAGTAGTTCGATCGCCAGCCCTGCAGACCACATGTCTGTATGTGAATGATTACTGCTCCTAAAGAGCAGGCGATGCCTGTCGCCACCACTGTATTACAATATGGCTAGCATCACTTTGAGAAGACAGTCAGACTAAGGCGCTTTACAGTAAGCACAATTCATTTACCACACTTACTATATAATAAACAAATTATATACTATATATACTGTTCTGAAATTACTGGGTTGATCAACAGGATCTTAGATAGTGAGAAGATGCCTGAGGAATGGAGGAGAAGTGGCTGGTGCCCATTTTTAAGAACAAGGGAGATGTGCAGAGTTGTGGCAACTACAGAGGAATAAAGCTGATGAGCCATACAATGAAGTTATGGGAAAGAGTAGATTAAGCTGGACTAAGGGCAGAAGTGAGCACTTGTGAGCAGCAGTATGGTTTCATGCCAAAAAGAGTACTAGACGCAGTATTTGCTTTGAGGATGTTGATAGAGAAGTACAGAGAAGGCCAGAGGGAGCTGCATTGTGTTTTTGTAGATCTGGAGAAATCTTATGACAGGGTGCCCAGAGAGGAACTGTGGTATTGTATGAGGAAGTCTGGAGTGGCAGAAAGTATGTTAGAGCGGTGCAGGACATGTATGAGGACTGTAAGACAGTGGTGAGGTGTGCTGTAGGTGTGACAGAGGAGGTCAAGGTGGAGGTGAGACTGCATCAGGGATCAGCTCTGAGCCCCTTCTTGTTCGCTATGGTGATGGACAGGCTGACAGATGAGGTTAGACAGGAATCTCCATGGACTATGATGTTTGCAGATGACATTGTGATCTGTAGTGAGAGTAGGGAAGAGGTGGAGGAGAAGCTAGAGATGTGGAGGTTTGTCCTGGAAGGTTAGCCGCAGTAAGACAGAGTACATGTGTGTGAATGTGAGGGACCCAAGTGGAAGAGTGAGGTTACAAGGAGAAAAGATCAAGAAGGTGGAGGACAGCACATGTTAGAGGTTTTGGAGATATCTAGGTCGAGAGACAGTGTCACTGAGGAAAAGACAGGAGGCAGAGCTGGAGGTAGCAGAGATGAAGATGCTGAGGTTCTCTTTGGGAGTGACCAGGAAGGATAGGATCAGGAATGAGTACATCAGAGGGACAGCACATGTTAGAGGTTTTGGAGATAAAGTCAGAGAGGCCAGAATGAGATGGTTTGGACATGTCCAGAGGAGAGATAGTGAATATATTGGTAGAAGGATGCTGAGTTTTGAACTGCCAGGCAGGAGGCCTAGAGGAAGACCAAAGAGGAGGCTTATGAATGTAGTGAAAGAGGACATGAAGGCAGTTGGTGTGAGAGAAGAGGATACAGAAGACAGGGTTAGATGGAGGTAACTGATTCGCTGTGGCGACCCCTGAAGGGAAAAGCCGAAAGGAAAAGAAGATATACTGTTCTGAAATTGTGTGTGTGTGTGTGTGTGTGTGTGCGTGCGTGCGTGCGTGCGTGCATGCGTGCGTGTGTGTGTGATGGACAGATGAGCATTTGGGGCAAAGAGTTTCCGTGGGAGGGGGCAGCTATGGAGAACAATCCATCACCCCTGGTCCGTAGCCAGAAGGCTGGCGTCAAAGGAGTGGTGGCTGACGGAATGTGATGTGGAGCATGTCAGTAAGATAGGTGATGGAGGGCTTCGAATTGCATTGTGGGTCAGGCATTCAGTGGAGGTTCTTGAGAACACGTGCAGAGTGGTCACAGGAGTAGGTATGTGTGAGCAGCAGTCAGCTGATCTCTATATACTGGACTTAATGCATTGATGATGTACAGCAGTGAATGCTGTTGAAATTGTCAGTTGTGGATGTGAGGAAATTATGGGTCAAGCTTTCAGCAGCAGACAAAGAAAACCCCTGGGTGATATTATTGGTGTAGTGTTCAAAGGTAAGATAGCTGTCAAGAAGGACTTTGAGTTTTCAAGTGAGTTGTTAAGGAGACAGAAGAAATGGACGGTTTTGATGGAGTACTTTGGACCAATAATCACCATGTCTAATATTGGTTTGAGGAATCCATGATTAGATTTCAGTAAGGCACCTGGTAAAAGCAAAAAAAAAAGTGAAAGTGACAAAATTGTTCGTGATATAGAGCTGGATGTCATCTGCATAGCAGTAGAAGATCATAATAGTGTTATCAGTGGTGGCGATGTAAAGAATATTCCCGTATTTGTCTCCAAACCCTGGAGACAAATACGGGAATAAGAAAGAGAAATATTCCATCACTTCAATCAATTGGTCTTCAGACCCACAGCAGAAGCCAGACAGAATTGTTTCCACAGTTCAGAAAGGTTGTTTATGGTTTTGTTGAGATGGATTGGGGAACGGGCTGGAGCAGCTGTAAAACAGGACAGGCAGCAAAGCAGGAAGTGTGAGGCCATCAGCAGCAGAGCTTGCACACATGACAGTAAGCAGGAGACCTGGGGGTGAACCTGAGTCACAGGCAAGCAATAGTTAAACTAACTTTCAAAATAAAATGCACCGGATTGCCTTTGAAATTATACAAATAAATGTTGGGCAAAGTTCTGAACCACGTACAGTAGGTTTATGGACAGTCTGATGTAGAGTTGCCGTTGAAATGCATCAGTGTTTTTGTTGAGTCAACAAGTTCAATTTCAGGTGTTCAGGTGGCGTAGATGGAGAGATGAAAAAGAAAGTTGACAGACTGTTTTGTCAGACAGTCACTAAAGTATTCATATAACCATCATAAAGATCAAAAAATGCAATAAACAGAAACCAGTGAAATTTTTATACAATTTTGCTTGAAAACAATAAACCCATGTTAAAAATGGATTGACTTTGACATTGATTGTCACTGCCTCTTTCCCATCAAAAAGTAGAAATAATAGTTGAAAACGTGTTAATCAACTACATCCAGACATCATTTAATGACTGCAGTACTGTGCCAGGTCCAGACAGAGGCAGTAGCTATGCAGCTTCTGGTCCTCTGTCCTGTTCAGATGGCAGGCTTGTATCTTTACTGGGCGCTCCTACCCATGTCAAGCTGTTTTGTCTGGTTGCCCTGTCTACCTGTCTGCCTCCTTATTGGCTGCTTGTGTATGTCTTCCTCCAAATGACAGCATCTCTGTCTTCCTGATAGATGACTTGCCTGGATATCTCATAGCTGCCAGGCTGTCAGTGTCTTTGCCTCTCTGGTTGTCTTTCATGATTCTGTCTGCCTGGTTGACCATCTAGCTTGTCCAGGTTCCCAGCTGAGGGTGCCTTTGATAGCAGAGACCAGGTAGACTCACAACTCTCATACATGAAAGAAGGGTGAGAGAAAAAGGCAAGGAGGAGGCTGTGACAGATGAAAGATACAAATGGAGAAGAAAGAGAACAAATGGAGAAGAAATAGTAAGATAGCACTTAGAGTAAGATCCAAGGAAGAGAAACGGTATAAATAGAGATCAATGTGAATTAAGGGGAAAGAAGGGAGACAATGAAAGGGCTAGATGGATAAATGGGAAATTAATAAAATTGTGATAGAAGGATGGGAACCAGAGAGCTTGTGCTTATCAAGAGACTTACAGTCTTTCATTGCTGAATTAACATGCAGATGATTCTGTTCATCTGGAACTGAACTGGGACTCTATGTACACACAAACACACATAACACACACGCTATCTCTGTCAAAGCCTTGTCTCTGTGCACAGTCATTGTAAAGTCTTTTAATGGGAAAAAAGGAATTTTGAGTGTGTGCGTGTGTGTGTATTTAAGGGCAGGGGGATTTTTTTGGAAATGCAGGGCAAAAACCCAGAATCCTCATTCTCCACAATGCTATGTGGAGCGATAAGAGGAGTCGTAGCTTAGCTATCTTACACCTCCCACTCCAAATTTCTACAAATGTCTACAAATGACAAACACACACATACACACACACACACACACACACACGCACACACGCACGCACGCACGCACACACACACGCACACACACACACACACACACACATTATACAGGAATATGCCCTTTTAAAGATGAATAATGCTCTTCCTCCTGTCTCTGTCTGCCTCTCCTCACACACACACGATCCACAATTGAACAGAACTACTGTGTGATGAAATGCAAGGTCTCTGCTTTCATCCATTCAGAAAATTGTAACTTTTCTTTCTTCTCCCTCTTATCTGAATCAGCCTGTATGTTGTCTTGTCTCTTCATTCCCCAGATTAAAGTTTACTAATACTTTTTTTTTGCTATTCATTTTAAAAACATCACTTATTTGGTTTGATTTTTTTCACAGGTTCTGGTTTGTTATCCTTGTGAATCCTTCCAGCAATATTGCTGGTGTACTGAAAACATCTGTGTCACACATGGAGGTGCCAACAGTTCACCTTCAATAAAGAGCATAGTCTATCATTCTTCTTTCCTTTTTTAGTGGCTCTTATTATAGTTTAGGAATTTTAAAAAAATAGTCCTTTTCAAAATTATAAAAAATAATTTTGACATGTCTGTGTTTATGATCTGTATTACAGAGATAATCTAATATTTTCTGATGTAATGCCGAACCGTTGTCTTTTGCAAATTATAATTTCTGCATTATAATTATAATTATGTTGTTTTTATGTAAAGTAGGTAGACACTGTGCCCTGTTCATATTTTGTTTTTATATCACAAATTAATTTACAAATGATAACGCAAATGATAACGCATGTTATTTCTGCCTTATTTTTATTTATTATTAGTATTACTGCAGATCTCACGGTGAATCATGGTCAAATCGGTGGGGGTGGCAGTGTGGGAATCATCGTCGTGTAAAATAATTCTTTTGGAGATGAGATGCGACACTTTTCCATTGGCAGTGCCACGCAGAGAGATACAATGCAATATGTTTTGGGCCATCTGCTAGGTTGAAGTCCAGCCAATATTTTGTTGTGACACTTTCACCTGTAAAAGTAAAGCTTGTGTTCACATAGGTTCAGCTTTGTGGCTGTTGACCCACCTCATCCTGTCTCGTTCTAGGATGAAATCATCCTTTAAGGTCCTCATGCATTCCCCCTGTCATCTAAGAAAAAAACAAAAGGTTTCAGGGTTTTCACTCCCTGTTTACTCAATGTTTTGATGTGAAATAAGTTTAAAATGCAGCAGGGCTGCTTTGTCATGTTATTCAGTGGATTTTGCCAACTACAATGGTATGGTGACATTTTCAAGCACCACTTTGTGTCCAATGGGATAACAGAATTCAAAATGTGCTTTCAGCTAGCATATAGGCTAAAAGAACAGTTTATGTTCTTCTGTCTAATGATACTTGTCAGGTCACAAAGTTGTTACCTACATTACAAATTACCCAAAGTACAAAGGTGACACCTTTGGACCAATTTGGTGTCCAACATACACTTAGCTCTAAAAATTGGCCACATGTACAGTACATAAAGCAATTAATAATTACTGTACCTAAACAAATCACTATTAAAGCAATTTAATGTTGGCCAGCTAGACTAGCAATATTTAATCAACTAGTTGACTTATTTGTACATCCATTGCACAAACAGAACTAGAACTTCACATTAAATCAACCAGGGTTTTTTTTAAGGTTGTAACAAATGTTTGTTCAGATTATGCATAAAAATTCACTCACAGCAGTTCTATCTCAGTTCTTATGAGATTCTGCTTTCCTCTGTTTTATATCCTCCTACAGGGAATATCTTTGTAGGACAAAAAAAACCAAAACATTTTGAGAAACAAATATGTGACGGGCATTTTAAACTATTGTCACACATACTGCAATATTTAACAGACAGACAGACAGTGTCTGTCTGTCTATCTATCTATCTAGATAGATAGATAGATAGATGGATAGATAAAGTCTTGTCATGTTCTTTCTCAAAGACTCCTCTTAACGTAAACCACTAACGTAAAAGAGAAATGACTGCCACATAATTTTGGCACAGAGTGAGCAGAAATTGGCCGTCTGGCTGGAACTACACCTCTGTGTTTGTGGTGGTGTAACTTGGCAATAGCTGTGGAGTGGTTGCAACAGGACAACAGAATAGCAAGCAGACAAATGCAGGGAGCAGGCACATCCAGGACGATCAAGGTCACTTAGCAGGTTGATTGAGTGCTTGTTGGAGTGGGTGACCTCCTTCGCTTCCCACTCCATGGCAAAAAAGGAGGAGGTGGAGGATGAGAGGATAGAACAGAGGTGGAAAGAAAGGAGATAGCTTGTTACTGCTCTCTGTCCCACATTTCTTTCTTTCTTTCTTACTTTTTTCTTTCTTTCTTGATTTATTCATCTATCTATTTTTTTCTCTATTTCTTTCTTTCCAGTTTCTTTCTTTGTACAGTACTTTGGTCTGTCTGTCATTTCTGATGTACTCGCTGTCCTAATTCAGCACTTTATTCATCCGTCATCCTTCTCTCCTCTCATAAATCTACATAGACTATCTCTGTTTCTACCTTCAGTCCTTGAAGTAAGTCTTTTCTCCCATGATCTTGCTCCTCAGCCACCCCAATCACCAACCCATTTTTTTTATTTTGTTGGATTTATCTTTTCATTGCAATTCGTTTTCAAAGTGCTGCGTAGAGAGTTCAGTCAGCTGCTGAATTTGCCGAGCCTCTCAGTCCCTTCCTCCCTACATCTCCCGTTCGCTGACACTGACTTCAAGACTGTTTTTTTGTGTGCCACCTTAAGTTTTCTGGAATCTGGCCTTCCGGATGTGTCTAGCAGGTGCCCTTAGACCCCCCCTGTATCAGTGTCTGCTGAGATATGTGGCTTGGATGATTTGTGCGTTCGTGTGGTGTGTGTTTGAGTGCATGCTGGCAGCAGCTCCTGCATCCTCTTGGGGGGGGGATAGGGGTGGTGGGGGTGTCAAGGGGGCACTCACTGTAAACAGATCTTTATGGGCATCAGCAAATTGCCTGGCAGGAGCACACACACTCTATATCATTCTATCATTTTCTTTCACACACACACACGCACGCACACACACACACACACACACAGGCACATAAACAGTCCCACCCATGGATTCAAACATATTCCTCATGTGTTGACCGGAGCTTTCATTCTCTTTCTCTCCGTCTTTCTCTGCGTGCTCTTTGTCACACGATCTCTCTTTCTCTCTCTCTTTCTCTCCCTCCCTCCCTCTCTTTCTCTCTTTCTCTGTGTCTCTCTCTCTCTACGTCTCTCTCTGTCTCTCTTTCCTTCTCTCTCTGCTCCTTCCCCTGGCAGTGGGGCCTCTTGCTTGCTTTACCATTTCCAGGAAGAGGGTAAAACCAGTCTTGAGTTTCCCTGCCATTCATTCCAAGCTTCCAGGTGGAGAAAATAGACTCCGCTGTCACCGTTGTCCAAATTTGTCCCCACGCTGGTGTGCAAAATAAACAGAGGAGCTGCCTGACAGGTCCAGGGAGACTCAAGAACTTGCTGACCATTTGAAAACTATCCAAGACAAGGAATGAAAAGTTGTACAGAAAGCTGCTGCCATGTTCCCTTTCTCCTGCCATGTCATTCATTTGTCATTTCTTCCACCTTCTACCTTATGCCAGACAAGCTGGACAGGAAGTCTGTCACCATGGCTGAAGTTCCCCTCTCGCTTCAGAGCCTGTTATTATACACCACTTTGAACGGACGTGGAGCCACCAGGCTGTCAGATGATTGCGGTCAGTTGCACTTGATAATGCACTACCACAATCAATATAAACTGTAACATTTAAAGCTATTCTGAGTTAAGCTGTGATAAATAATTCCTGACAGAACATTGCTTTTCAGAAACTGCACTGAGAATGTGATGACATTGCCCCCCACCCCCACCCTTTAAATTCAAACCTGCATGTAGAAAAATTTCTCAAAATGAGGCTAATGTCATAACATGACTGCAAAAGACATTCAAGATGTAATCCATGTAAAAACACCTGAACTTTTCTTAGCATTATTACTGCTAGATAATTGTAATAATTTGTCAGTTTAGCAACAGAAAATTATAGTTTAATTCTTTGTGGTTTGAAAAATTCGTTCATGATTCTTTCTCATTAGTTCTGTCTGAAAAAAAAACATAATAATGTGACTTTTTTTTAAGTCAGCCAAGCCTGTGAGACCTTATCGCTTTTTTATCATCATCATCATCATCATCCTCTTCCTCTTTCTCCTTCTCCTCCTCCTCTTGCTTCTTCTTCTTCTTTTTGAAATGTGAGTTCCTGTTTGCATGAATCTCTTTTGGATTTTGTGTCAAGGTGACTATCTTGTATTTTGACTTTTATTAATAAACATGATTTTAAAATCTTCTTCTTCTTCTTCTTTTTTTTTTTTTTTTTTTAAACAAAGATGGAACTTTTTATTGGTATATCATCCACAATTTTCATTTGTGTCGGTCAGCAGATACAATGACCACACTCTCACTATGAGGGATTAATTCAGGCTTCCTAGCTTCAGTCGTCATGTTTCAGCTTTCTGATTTTTCCCTTGTGGCGATCAATCTCCTTTTGTAGACGCTCAATCTCCTTCTTGTGATGCTCTATCTCCTCTACGTGATGCTTCTTTTTCTTCTTCTTCTTCTTCTTCTTCTTCTTCTTCTTCTTCTTCTTCTTCTTCTTCTTCTTCTTCTTCTTCTTCTTCTTCTTCTTCTTCTTCTTCTTCTTCTTCTTCTTCTTCTTCTTCTTCTTCTTCTTCTTCTTCTTCTTCTTCTCCTTCTTCTTCTTCAGTCGCTGGCCACCAACCTGGAGCCGCAGAATAGCACGCAGGACACGGATAACAGCACATAGGATGGACAGAGTGATCTGGTGGAGGCTGAGGGGGTCAGAGAGACAGCAGCCAGGATGGTAAAGTCTCAGCTGGAGGAGGAGACTTTTTTTTGACTTTTTCAAAAACACTTTAATCACATTCAAAACATTTTACAATTTTACATTAGATGAAAACACTAAAGAGCTTCAGGAACACTAAAAACCAATAAAGTAAGAGGAAATACAATCAAAAATCAGTGCATTATATCAGGAAGTTTGCAAAATTGAGTTGATCATCAATTAAGGTGCATAGGACATTTTTGTGACACCAGATGTTCCTAAAGTTATTTAGGTCTTTTGTCATTTTATAGAAACCAAATTCTAGTTTTAAGCGACATCTGATGTTACAGCAAAAAACAGTGGCTGCGTCTTGAACAGTATTGTTTTCAATTCTTCTCTTCCTGGTCACGTAAATTGCGAGTTTTGCTTCTCCAGAGATAAAGTTTAAAAGCTGCCACTTTCTCTGATTCGATTTATTGTACCCAGCACCGTAGACGAATTTCCTCACACTAAAATTTTCACTGAGCAGATTAAAAACATTCGTTAGAAGAGTGAAGAGCACTGCAAGTCTCCCACACTCACTAAAAGCATGAAAGACTGTCTCACGAAGGGGACAGAAGGGACACTGGCTGGACACCGCAGGGTTAAAAACAGAGATAAAAGCATTGGAACCGATGGCACCGTGTAAAATTCTCCACTGGAGGTCGGCTGTTTTTTTCTTGAGGGGAGGTTTGTATAGAAGTCTCCACTGTGGGTCAGGACCATTTCCCGTCATCCTGCTTGCCCAGGCAGTGGGCGCTCTGTTACATAGGTTTCTCTTGTTGATTACTTTGACACAGTATTTGTACAGTACTTTTTTGTTGGCCGTGTGCAGGCTGATTTGTCGTTCATCTCTGAGGAGGGGACCCTCCAGCTCCCCAAACAGGGGACTGATGTGGACCTCAGGGAAAGGATCTTTGCTGTCCGGCACAGTCCCTGTGATATTATGATAAACGAGGAATTATTAAAGATAGCTCCTAAAAAAACACACTAACAAAAAAATAAAGTCAAGAAAATTGCTAAAGAAACACCTGAAACACCTACTGATACAAGCGGCTCTTAGATAAAAAATAAAAACAGTCTGAAAGAGGCCGTAACAGAAATATATGATTCTCAAAAGATAAAAAAAAATTCCTGCAAAACACAAAAGGTTGGAGGGCCAAAGTAGGAAATTACTTTCCTGACCTCAACATGTTTCTGTATAGCGTCAGCTTTTATTTAAAAAATCCAGAAGGAATTTACCAACCAGTTTTCTTTTAAAGACCAAGAGGTTTTTAGATTGAATAAACTAATGACAAAAGTAAAAAGCATCATAGTGGAGAACGATTAGGTTTTGTTTTTTGTTTTTTTTTAACCTGTGTTGTAAGTACTTGGAATGTGAATGGAGCAGGGGATATGGAGACAAGAGCTTCTGTTTTTAGTTTGATAAATGTTAAAACGTTAAAAAGGTAAGATTTTTTTCTTTGTTCAGGAAACACACAGTACTATTGAAAATCCTACCATCGTTTGTTTTCGAGATGTGAATTCCTTTTTTTGCGTAAATCTCGTGATTTTTAAAATCAGATCTTCTTCTTCTTGTTTTTTTTTTCTTCCTCTTCCTTCTGACCTTCTCCTCTACCCCCTCATCCTCTCATATTCACTGATGACTCATAGAAATGTGCTTGGCTCACCTCCTGCTACTGCTGCTCGAAGTGTAATCTGATGAAAACGAATGAAACGTCGTATGTCTGGTTGAGGCCTTGAGGTTTGTCAGTTGTACCAGGGCTCAATAAGTGCAAAAAAAAGCAAACTTTGTTTACACACATATACAGTATATGTACGACACACAGTCTCACAAACACACACACACACACACACACACATGCAAGCGTGTGTTTCTGTGTGTCTATGTGTGTCTATGTGTGTGTGTGTCACTCATGTCAAACTCCATCTTAATTCTAACAAAATTATCTCTTTTTACCAAGTCGTCTGCATCACTATACTCAAAAAATTTCATTCTCAAATTCTCAATATGAATCAGAATGAAACAATAGATTACTTTACTTATATATAATGCTTAAGTTTGTCTAGTACAAATCGTAGGATAAGCAGGTGAATTGAAGTGACTTTTACTTTTTTTAAAAAAAAAAAAAAGCTCTTCTTAATGTCTCATATACGTATTTCTTTCCTTTGTCAGAATAACAGAAAAGACATAAAATGGTTTAAAAATAAATAACGTAGAAACCAAAAACTCACAAATAACACAATTTTAAGGATGGAATTTTATTAACTCTTCTTTCAATTCAACACCTTTTTCCTTTTTAAATGGAAATGATTGAAGTCTAATAAAACATTAAACTTAAATTACAAATGAATATTTAATTCTATTAATTAATTAATTAAAGTTGAATAAGCTTGTTGTCAATATTTATTTATCTGAAGTAAAACTGGCAGTTTTTCACAGATAAATTATATTTAACATAACATTTTCAGTTATTCTCTACATAGCAAATTGCCAGTTAATTAATCCCTTTTTAAAATAGCTTGCTCTACTTCTTTTTATTTATGGTTAATATAAAAGTATCATCGCTATAATCTAAAAAAAAATTGATCAGCTTGTTAAAAACTGTTGCTATCCTTTTAAGATTTTAAACCACGTTAAATCTGTTTTTAAAGATCTTCATGAAAACAACACAAACATACCATAGATTTGTAACCAATGACAAGTTTAGACGACAAAAATATCTACAAAAAATTAAATGCATCACTAAATACAGACACACACATGTACAGTATGTCAGTAACAATTCAGAAGATTTCTTTGGCAGTGCTTTATAGTGTGTCAGGTCTAAATGTTGACCATAAGATATTTTCCTAAGAACAAAAGCTGCTCTAAAGTTAGCATCGTTGAGGGTGATCCCCGGGTTTGTCTGTTGGCTCTGAGCTGTTGATTCACTGGACTAGCATGTGCATTGGTCTCAGCATTCAAATATCGTAGTTAAGATCATAAATCTAAATGGTATACTGGATTTATCAGTTTGAGCGTACAGCCCCATGAAATTCTCAGATGACACTATACACAGGGAGGTGGGCACACAATCTCCCCATTGCTGATGAAATAACTTCTGGAACATTGATGATAAATGTGTTTAAGGAAATAATATCCTAATAATAATTAGGATGTCACATACACACACACACACACTTGCAAACTGATATTAATGATGAACCTGATGCCTCATTTAGCGTTTTTGTTGAATGCAACCGCATTTTATGAATATGCCGATGGCATTGACTGTGTGTGTGTGTGTGCGTGCGTGCGTGCGTGCGTGTGTGTGTGTGTGTGTGTGTGTGTGTGTGTGTGTGTGTGTCATATGTCAAACTGCACCTTCATTCTCTGTTACAATTATGTCTTTTTATCAAGTTATCTGCATCACCATAGACAAAAAAAAATTAAATTTAACTGAAATGGACAAGTTAGCAGCCGGGGCACTTTTGACATTTTGCTCTGGAGAAAAGCAAACACTTGGGCAACTGTTCAAGAGCAGCTGATGGTCTGCCTTGATGTTGTCATCTTTCATCTCTAGTCATTTTTTAACACACTGTCAGCTCTTTTTTTATGAAGATGGAAATCGGTGAATGTACATGTAATCTCAGACCACATTAAAGATGGTCATTTCTGATTTTTCACACAGCTCTGAAAAAAATCTGATTTGTGCCAGATTTTGCCAAAAAAAAACAAAAACTTGAATTGAGTCAATTCATTCTGGTTATGTGAGCATAGCTTTTGCCCGTCAGCCTTTAATCACACAGAGTTACACGTCCTTGATCCATCTCAGACCCTCCCTTCTGTTCTGATACACTCAAAGACATATCTCCTTCCTTTATTATCTGCCAACAGACAAGAGGAACCACAAAAGTTTTTTTTTTTACCTACCAGATTGTGTAAAAGGTTCATTTACTGGTTGCCTCTGAACTTTAATGGGGTTGTCAGATGTCAGTTATGTGAATTGGTGGCACTGGAATGAGAACATGCAATGGAATTTGACCCAAGGCCACTATTAAGTAATTATTCTTGACATTATCATATAATCAGTGTGTTTTTAGTGAAGCTAAAACTTACACAACCTAAATTTGGTATATGAAACTCATCTCCAGGAGGAAGCCGAAAGTAAGAAAGGCTGTCTTTGGTTGAAAAAAATGTAGACGGGAAATTCCTTTGTGACTCACATTCAGCTGGTGTGGGTTTTTTTTTTTTTTTTCTGAATCTGAGTTGGTGAAGGGTTTGGTAAAATCTTGTCTTTTCCTATCTGAGGGAATGAGATGGATGTAAAGCATAAAGAGATGTGAAAAGAGGATTTTCCTCCAATCCTTTACAGTAAGATACAGGCGTGGGTGATGCCACTGTTTCTATCCTTTCTGACCTCTGTTTCAAATTAGTATTGTCTGTGATTACTCCTGTTCTAACCTCACTGTATCATGTCAGCATTGGGGAAGATTAAAGTCAGCCTGAAATATTCAGAGAAAAGTGGCATGGAAAACTGTTGCCTATACTTCTTTTATTTCTGCATCCCATGCTACTCAAGGATGGAACATTGCAGTCTGTAGATTTATCACTTTCCATGCCAAGGGAAAGAGTTGCATCATGTTTACAGTAGAGGTCCTGAAATGATGCAAGACATGCTGCAGATAAGCAAACCATACCCTAATTTAGCAGATTGTCTACTTGATTTGAACAGTTGTATGCTGCAGTTGCAGATTTACACTCCAGAGGTGCTAGCTGTAGATTCCTATAATACACTGCTTTTTTGCTATTGCTTTTTCTATTGCTATGTAAATTGGTCCAGATTGATTTGGATTTGGATCTAAATTTAAAGTTATCCATAAGTTGTTGTTTTTTTGTCTGTTGGTCTAAAGAGAAAATGTTTACATGCTAAAACAAAAAAAAGAATGCCAAACATTAATGTTACTGATTGTGTTTGCTTGCTAAGGTAACCTCACAGAGCTGCTATCATTGCTGGAAAATTACCTGATACAAAAACTTTTTGTAGCATCTGGACCATATTACATAAGGATACACACTTCTGCTGCACACATTTCAATCCCTAGTACAACATTAAGTCAACATTTTCCTCAGCAAGATCTCCTGGGATTGAACGTCTCATTTCAAAGAGAGATCTGCAAGCAGTAGAGGTTGGTCGCCTCAGGCAAAAAATGAGGTAAGAGGCACTGGCATAACATTCTTATCCATAGCTGTGTAACCACATTCACAAGTTGTCAATGTAAATATACAGTTGGTTTTGTTGCCATACTTCACTGAGTTGAGTGAAACATCTGAAACATGTTTATAGTCAAAACTATATTTTTTCTGTAATTTAATAAATTGGAATTTGATCTGCAGTGCAACAAAACCTTTTGCAAACATGCACTTAACATGCAGATGCTTGAACTAATTGAAGTGCTTCATCATGTTTAGTCTCCTTATTTGTAGTAATATTTAGCCTGTGTATTTGACATTTTTATCTTCATATGTATGAAAACATGTAGCGACAGTTTCTCTGCTGGAATGACTGAAGGCGGTGATGGTTTTTTTTGTGTGTGTGTGTTTGAATACTTATCTAACTTCTCATATGTAGACAGCTACCCTAAGGGATCATCCCCACCCCTACCCTTTTTTGACTAGGAACTCCATACTTCATCTCCAGAGAGAACAATCATGCAAATAAGGCAAATTAGTTCAACAGAACTAAAAAAATATTGATATATTATTGACTGGGCGTCCCTTCAGCCTGACGTTTAAATGAATTTAACAAAAACCCAAGCAGGAACAAAAATGAACAAGCAATGTTGTCCATATTAAAAGGATTGTTTGTATTACGGTTAAAAAAAGAAATACAAAGAAGATCATGTAAACCAGCAGTATGTGTTATCTTTAACCTCCTGGATGAGAATAGATATCTTTCCACATTTTCTGGATATGATCTTATGACCAAATTAAGTGGAAAAACTTGTTCACAAAACCTGCACATAAACCAAGTCCACCAGAAAAAAAATATCTTCATGCATGGAAAATTAATTTCATTCATTCATCGTCTTGAGGATGAGACACTCATGGCAATTTACCACAACCAATTCAACTAAAATAGCACATTTTTGGAGATTTGCAGAAAACAGAGACAAAGGGAAAAATGCAAACTACACAGAAAGGAATCAAACCTGTAACCTCCTTACTGTGAGGCAACAGCGCTATCCACTGCACCACCGTGCTGCCCAGAAACTTCATTTTAAAGGTTAAATTGTGAACAAATGGGGCAGGAATTTGTTTCAAATATATATATATATATATATATATATATATATATATATATATATATAAAATCATGAACAGAATGTTGTAGTCACAGACATTTCTGTGATGTGTTGCAGACAGTCCACTAAAATTTGCACGCTAACACGTTTGCCCTGCCACTTCCTGTCTTATAACATAATGTAATCTTGAGCACATAGTCCGCTGAGGCCTGTCATGTCTTCTTTGTACTGGAGTCATAGCCAATCACAGAAAAGCATTTTACTCACCTCAACCAGGACTTCTGCTAGAAATGGAAGGCAGCTGGTGATAATTCTGTCTAAAGGGTCAAGCTATAAAGTTACATGTGAGCTTTCTCCTTATGAACCCACTATCAGTTTATACATGACACAAACACCAGTGTGTGACTCAACTCTGAGACCTGCAGAAAGATTCCTGCTGTGAACTGTGAACTGCTGGTGTGAATTATGACACAGTGCCCATATAGAAAACATAATCATACTGTTTTATGTTAAATGAGCTTGGTTTAAGTGACAATGATCTTTTAAAATATCAAGAGCGACAACAGTGAAGGCCCTCACCGGAATCCCTCAAGCAATTCCTTGAGGTAGACAGCCCTTCACAGGTTACAGGTGTTTATCAGTTTTAGTTGTTGACTGGATGCACATTGGGTTGTGGCAAAGCTTGACACAAATTCTGAAATTTACTTCTCTTCTAGCTAGCTGGTTCAAACTTCAGTGTGGGTCGCTGAAGTTAGAAGTAGTTGGAAGTGGTGCACAGTTCAAAATACGAACTTGCAAACGCAATATGGCATTTTGTGAACATTTAGACATCAGTCAGCGATTGTTCGTATGAATGTTAATAAGTATTTATATATATATATCCCAATGGGACATACCACCAAAGGTGGTTGAGAGCGACAAGGCTAAGATCCTGTGGGACTTCAGCTTCCAGACTGACAAACAGCTGCTGGCTAACAAACCGGACATAGTGGTGGTGGACAAAGAGCAGAAGAGAGCAGTGGTGATAGATGTGGCGATTCCAGCTGACGCCAACATCAGGAAGAAGGAACACAAAAAGATTGAGAAGTATCAAGGGTTGAAAGAACAGCTGGAACAGATGTGGAAAGTCAAGGTTAATGTGGTCCCCGTGGTAGTAGGAGCACTTGGGGCAGTGACCCCCAAACTGGAAGAGTGGCTCCAGCAGATTCCTGGAACAACATCTGAAGCCTCAGTCCAGAAGAGCGCAGTCCTAGGAACATAGGAACAGCTAAGATACTGCGCAGAACCCTCAGACTCCCAGGCCTCTGGTAGAGGACCCGAGCTTGAGGATGACACAGATACCACCCCACAAGGGTGAGAGGGACATTTTTTTTTTTTTTGTATCAAACAAATTGCTGGCCAGCTTTTTGCACGTCTCCATTGATATTTTTGCCCATTTATTGTAAGCAAGCAACTCTTTCAGGTAGGAGGATGTCCTTGCCATCACATTGATATTTAACTCGCTCCACAGACACTCTGCTCATCCCTTTCTTGTAGACAGCGTCGGTTTTGGATTTCCAGTCCAGTCTATTGTTGATTTTCACATACAGGTACTTGTAGCCTTTCACCTCCTCCACATCTTCTCCTAGAATGCACAGTGGCTGTGACAGGCTCCCGTCCTTCCTGAAGTCAAACACCATCTCTCTGGTCTACTTGACATTCAGCGTCAGGAGGTTGTGTCCAACGAACTCCACAAAGTTATCCACCATAGCTCTGTACTCTCCTTCCCTCTCCTCACTTATATACCCAACAACAGCTGAGTTATCAGAAATTTTCTGACGGGGCACGACTCGGAGTTGTACTGAAAGTCCGTCATGTATAAGGGGAAGAGAAAAAGGGGTCAGTACAGTCCCCTGTGGAGCTCCTGTATCACTGACACCGCGTCAGACAGAACACTGCCCAGACGGACAAACTGTGGCCTGCCTGTCAGGTAGTCAATGATCCAGGAGACAACGGAGGTGTCGACACCCATTACCCAGAGCTGGTTGTCTGTATTTGACCCATCCTTAAGGAGAATTGAGCAGCCTTCATGGGTCCCAGGAAGCAAGTTGGGTTAAGCAGACCTTGTAAGTATTGACTATGGTGGGAGCTTCTCACTCCATTAGGTTTTCATACCACTACATGCCATATCACTACTTCTCTGAAGACTCGGCTACCTACCATCCATGATGCCATTATTTCTATCAGCCCACCCTTGTATATACCTGGCTAAATCTCACACTGCACAGACAGCAAACTTTGGAAGATTTTGCTCAAGGATTTGGGGAGCCGCACCGGCATGGAGACTCGACACAACTGGATTGATTGGATCTGGTCCTAATCCAGTGCTGACATGGTTCTGCTTGTTGATTGAAAGGAAGGATGGGGGCGGGGGGGGGACAGTTTTTATCAAGGAGCACAGTGGTTAGAGTTGATCAGGAGTTTGTGGGTGTGAGTGTGTGTGTTTTAAATGGGGCTTTTTGTTCCAATGTGACTCACCGTGCTCTAGCCACAGTTGGTGCCTGAAGGGAGAGATGGAGGGAGGGTGAATAGCACACAAGAAAAACAGTTGATGTGGTTAAGTCATTAGGAGATTGCATGTTGGGTTGTTATGTCAAGCGTCGACCTACTTCTCTGATGAATCAATAAGCCAGATGCCTGCCTGTGAAAGAGACACACACAGAGGAAGACCTATCCTCTATCTCCACACCTTCATTTTTTAAATTTTAACATGGCTAAAATTACTTTTGAGACTACATAAGTCAAATTAAATGGTTCATGTGTTTTGCCCATTGCATAAAAATGTATTAAATAAAAATCTTAAATACATTAGATTACCCCTTATCCTCCTTTTTGTCATGGTTATGATTATTTTTTACAAACTACCATTTTGTGGAGATTGTTCTGGTTTTGTTCTGATTTTCAGAAAAGGTTGCGGTATCACCAAAGGTCCTTGACCACATTTCCAAAAAGTCCCCATTAAGGCAGGGAACAATATAATAATAACTAGCGGAAACCCGTGGAAATTCCGCAATAAAACAATAATATCAGACTTTGTTTTCTTTATTTTTCTTCGCTGTCACAAGAAAACAAACCGCTGTGTCCGACAAAGCAGTAACGGCTCGGTGTGTGTGGGATGGACAAACGCGACAAAGGCCGCTTTGGTGTTGCGGTCCTGCCACTGTACACAAGAAAACGTTTGTTTTCTTGTGTACAGTGTGTTTGCATTATGTGTCAGTGGACATTAAACAGAAAATAGAGTGTTTTTTGTGGTGACAGCTGTTTACTTAATTCCACGATGCTCTCAGGAGCTCTTGTTCATGTGATTCCTTCTGGCAGATGCACCGTGATTGGTTTGGCGCTTGATTGACAGGTAGTGGGTGGAGTTAAAAAGCATGACAGCGTGAGGTTTTCAAGTGAGCTTATTCAAATACTGTATATAGGCGGGGAGATAATATTTTATTCATCAATAATGAAATATTTAATAATTCCATCTATAACATAAAGACAGAATAGAGTATGGCTGTTTTAGTCATGCATTTCATAACCTGTGTGATTAAATATTTGAAAGTCAAATTTGCATTACCTGGGGTCACCGGAGCAAAGTCTTATCGAAATGTAGATTTATGGTTTAATTAGTAAATTGGGGAAACCTGTTGAGTTAGTTAAACTCTTTATAAAACTATTTAAACATGAAAAAGTATTCGTGTTGTCAGGTCAATAAGATTTTATTTATATAGCACCAAATCCCAACAATTTATATCAACCCATTTTTTTAAGTAGAGTAGTGTAGATTGACTCAATTCAGCAGAGCTCAACTTTTCAATTAAATCAACAGAGACAACAGAAAACAATGAGGCATTGAATATAATAAACTAATGTGATTTATTATGAAACAAATTATAATATTTGGAGCATAGACCCCAGTAGGAAATACAGCGCTATAGGAACGTTATCTGATGAAGTAGAGGTTCTGGAATGAAGGAAACTTCCCCCCAGGAGCTTAAACACTAGCTGGTGGTACTGACGAGTGGATCTTGATGTTAGGGGGATGACATCATGAAGGAGACTTCTGATAGAAAGGATTTGGTTGGAGGTGTTAGATGTCTTTGGTTGAAGTGATGAGGGGGTGGAGGTGAGGTGCAGCTCTCCATCCCCTAAACTTTGACGGTTCGTAACTGATTGGCTATTAGGAGAAAATGATTGGATGACTGGATAAAGAGGAGAGAAGCAGAGCTTGTGATGTAAAGGCCATGCACAATGTTTTCCTGTCTGAACATTTACTGAGTTACATTTGTCATTCAAACTATGCACACAGTATAGAAAAAAATGAAATGGTTTTTTTCTCCAGCTAGACAACAGTGCAATATAGAGTGACTGCAGGATGGGTGAAGTGAATGAGTAAGTTTAGATTAGATCATAGATCACTCTACAAAGACCGATCAATCCCCCATGAGCAAAACACTTGGCAACTGTGGTAAGGAAGTGGTGCCTTTTAAAGGGCAGAAACCACAAGTAGATCCAAGACTCAATGAGGGCGGCCCTCTGTGTTGACTTTGGAGTGATGGTGGTAGTAACTCATATAGCTGTTTACACATCAACAGCTTTGCCATAAAATGGTAAACTTCTGTTGTGGTTTGACTATTCCTTTGACTATTCCAGAGATTTGGAGGCCTCAAGACAAATTCTTTTGAAAATATAAAAAATTAATATTGCTATTAAAACATTATTCAAGTATGAATGTTCATTTAGCAACCCAGACCTTGCAGCAGGACACCTGTCAGCGCTTAATGTTTCTTGTCATTCACAAAAAAGACACAAGATTTAAATATCACTACCTATGTAAAAGAGAACAGCCACTAGTTTGTATGTTTTTTTGCTTTTTTGTTTTTTTGCATGATGTGAAGATCACATGTAAAGTTAATGTAGAGCAAATGTTTGCCACAAGAGGTTTACTTGTTCCCAGCAGGTGGCGCTATCACAGTAAGTGATCTGACATGACCCAACACACAATGGAAAACTTACTATTTCAAGGGAAATGTGGAAATTGCTGTGTTGCCATAGCTACACCTGGAGTTAAGTAGAAATATGTGATATCTGTTAAGGTTTCCTTAAGGTTTTAAAGATCTTGAAAATTGTAACAAAGATTTGTCTAAATCTAAAGAATATCTTTGCATTTTTAAATAGTTAAAAATCCACATTAAGTGTACAGTAATGTCTGAATTCATGTTAACTTCATGTTGTGACCTATTGAAGATTGACATAATAAGTTGATGAATTCCAAATTTCATACTTTTAAGTTAAACATACCATAGACGCTGTATCCTGTGGGCACTGTGCCGCCATTTTGGCAGTAGAAAATGCTGAGGCCATAATAAGATTGCAAACATTTTCCACTTCTACTGACAAGGGGGCCTATGTTCAAGACATTTGAAGCATGCCTGGTGCCCAAACAATAATTTCCTGTTCCATGGCAAGGTATCAAAATCTGCTGTACTGCCACAGCCCCGTCTATCATGTTTTGTCAGAGCATTTTAAGTTTTGTATTTACAAAAATGCACATTCATCATATAACTATGTTCGCCCATTTAAGCTTGTTTACTTTGTGTTAAAAAAGAAATAAAGCTTCACGCGTATCTTTTGTTCCTCAACACTTACTCTTGGGAAACATGCATTACCACCCTCTGAAGTGCTCTGCTCATACACTTGTTACCCTCTTCCCCCACCCACTCTAGCACCCTTTTCCATGAATGTTTCAAAACCATCTGACTTGGTTGTGCTAACAGGTGGCTATTTTTGGACAGGGATGGCAAAACCATACCGGCAATGGACATCTGAAAAAAAAAAATTAAAATATCACTAATAATTGTGTGCTCATTAGGTAGAGTGGAGGGGCCCCCATACATATGTGTGTGCACATAAACATGTATGTTTTGTGTGCTGACAGCCGAGCTTACATTGACCCGGTGCGGTGAAAAGGGTCATGCTCCACTGTCATCTTTTACAAAAGCAGACACTCTAGTCCATTCTGCTGTTTTCAACACCTTGGTTTCATGAAATGAATAAATATATTTCATTAATGACTGCAAAAAAAAATTTAATTCTTGTTTTTTTGAGATTTAATGTGCATGCTGGCCAAAACAAAAATTTTTTGCACTCATGAGTGATTTATATCTACAGTACAAGCAGTTCATGGAAAAAAATTAAAATAAATGTTTTCATTTAGCTCAAGGCAGTTGACAGATGAGCTAAGAGCGCTGCTAATATTCTGTGTATCCATATGAAAATCATTTGGGCTTTTTGGGAATGAGCCTGATTAACAGGTTAAGCAGTGGATCTTGCCAACAAGCAGACGAAGTATCTCTCTATTTAACTTTTGGTGGAACTGAAAACATTTTCTCTCTTTTAAAGTCTATTCAAACTCTTTATTTGTGTGTTTGTCATATTAAAATAGATCTCACTGCTGGATTAATCTGATTTACTACAACAGTTTTAGACTTCGTAGGCATGTTGCAGTCCTTGTTATTTGGAGTGAGATTTTCATCCTACTCTTAGGCATTAGGACATTTTATGTGTGCACATATGCACACACATTCACTAGGGACTGGTCTGTAGTGCTGTAGTGTAAGATGGCCAAGTCCTCCTACTGTTTCTCCTAATATATCCATCAAGCTGAAGATGTGGAGCTGCCTGCATTTTCCCCAAGCTACACAGGATACTTGTGTAATAAGCACAAGATAGTGCAGAAATTTCAGCTTATAACTACACTTACTAAATTGTTAACATTATGAATACAGGATATGAGCTTCATAGTGTTAACAATTCAAGCATTAAAGCTGTGAGTTAATCTGACTCTGTGCCTTTGCCGTCTCGCAGAAAAGCAGCCCCAATAAGGTGTGTCTGTGTGTTTGCAAATCCTAGACTGGTCTCATTGGACTATGTATGCGGTTCCTCTAATGCAGCTCCGGGGTGTGGATCACAGGCTGTGCAACTGAGCCTCATGATGCAGCTCCAGGCTCAGGCTCAGTGAGCGTAGGCCACAGGATGCAGCTCCAGGGTTGGGCTCTCATGTTTTATCAATACGTCACATGATGAGAGTCTTTGGGTAAGGTGTGTCAGTCGCTTTCCACTCTTTGGCTGACTGTCAGGTCTTGATAAATATTGGAAAAGTGGGATCGTTGGCAGGTATAAGATTCCTTTTTTTTTTTTTTAAATTGAATGTTAGATGAGTATTTTCCCACAGCTCAGGTGTGGCTTCATGAAGTTTTATACAAAATGAGGCGAGATTATTATCAAGGTGATTCATAGCAAGACTGACATTTCTCCTCTGATCAGAAGATGAGATCTTGCTTGTGCCCACAGGCACTATATTTTATTTAAAAGAGGTTTCAAGTTAATAATTTTCTTCGTACAAAGTTGATAATTTGATGCTCATGCTAATGTTCGGAAACGCTCAAATTTTACATGGTGATAACACATGTACTGGATAAGTTACAGAAAACTTGTAATTACAGCACCTACTTTAAAATGGAGCTTCAGGAATTTTTCATATTCCTCTGAGATTATTCTCTGAGAAAACATTAACTGTTAGTGAGTGAAAGTATTTTACAGACAAACAGCAGCATGTAATGTGCAGTATAACCTCCAACACAATGATCTAGTTTATCAAACATTTGTGTGAAAGAGCAGCGTATTTTATGTTTGGAATGTCTGACTCATTATTGTGTGTGCACGCATGAGTGTTTGTGTCTGTGTGTGTGTGTGTGTGTGTGTGTGTGTGTGTGTGTGTGTGTGTGTGTGTGTGTGTGTGTGTGTGTGTGTGTGCAAGAGAGAGAGAGAGACAGACTTAAAGTCATTCATTTATATAATTTGCACATTTCCTTTCCATTGATTAAAGGAGTCTTTCTCTTTAGCCGTCACTTTGCATAGAGAATAGAGGCTTAACTGCTCTGCTTCACAAGGCAGTTGAAGCCTGATTCGGTCCTCCACAACTGGATTGGCTTCCCATTTCTTGAGTGCGTGCTTGTGTGTGTGTAATGGTCTGAAATATTCTTCAGTTTGTTTGACTAATGTTGTCTACCACAACACATGTTCTGAATGAAATGTTCATTGAAAGGGGAAAGCTACATGTGACCCACAAACGATGAACCATAATTGTTGGTGACTATTTTTAGTCACCATGTTTCAGCAATAACAGAAAATCATCTGTACCTGTGCAATTTACACAGCAGACCTCTTCAGGTAAATGATGAGGTGTGTTTTCCTTATTATCTAAAAACAAATACCATGAAAATAACCACAACTAATATCTGCATTGTAACGAGTTGCTCCATGCCACAGAGCTCCGTTGTCATCCGCAAACTTTTTAAAAAAATTTACAAGTCAATGGCCCACTTTGTTCTCACTAGTGAACAAAGCTACTTTATTATCATGAATATAATGGCATGAAGGTTTAGTTTGAGTCTGCCCTTCACCATTCTGCTACCATACATGTTTAGGTGAGTCCAGAATGTTTTTTATTGTCCTGAAGAAAGTAGACCCTACACATTTACTGTTTGATTGGTGTTTACTTGAACCAACAATACCCAGCTCCTTTAGGAAATCAATTTAATTGCCATTGCTATATTTCTGAGACTTTCTTTTTTAAGATTGACATGTTTCATAAGAAATGAACAAAGACACAGTAGCATGGTGAATATAGGTTTAAACACATCCTTTATTGAACAAATTTTATATAATAAATATAAATAATTTCAAAAATAAAATATTTTACATCTTTTCATTTCTTATTTTAATGCGTTGTACTTCATAATGCCAAAGCTAGGTAGCTAACAAGCAAACCATCATTCTAAGACAAAACTGTTATTGCAGCCACTGATCATTTCATCAAAGGTTACATCCCTCTGTCCATCCTATGGTTCACCGCACATTATATTCCATAGTTATAAGTTGTATTCTGGCATGTGATGCAAGGGTTTTTCACTTGAATTTTTGAAGCCATCAGCACTTCTAATAAAACTTCTCACAGCACGAGTATTTGAGAATGTTCCCCCAGTACAAAGGAAATACAGTGTGCCCTCGTCACTCACAGTTAATGCGTTCCAGGAACAAAAACGCGAATAACAAATTCCGCAATATAGCGACAAACTATTTATCTTATTATTTAGGGTAATTTAAACGTTAATGAACCCTCCCCATACTGATATGAAACCACCTTCTATCTGTATCACCTTTTCCACGCTCTTATCGACTGTTTAAAGCACTTTTTTGTCCCACTGAAGTGCATGGAACGTACCACACTTCCGGATGCCGTCAGCCAATAGAGTACGGTATCACGTGAATACATACTAAAAATCTGCGATGAGGCGTGTTGATGCAGGAATGCACGAGGGATTAGTGTGATCAATTTTTACTATAGCTTCCTTCATAAGTAGCAAAGTTATTGACTTGTATGATTATTTTGGTCATGGTCTTCATACACTTTCTTTATTAAAAGTGGGAGAAAAATTTTATCCGATGAGTTATTGGTTTAATTTGTGGCAATTGTGGTGTCCTTTTTTTCTGCATTCATGATATTTAATGTACTATAAGTACTAAAAGTGGCCTGCTGCACGGGGGCATTGCGTCTAAGTGAGGCTAACTTATCATGGGACAGCCAGCTGCTGTACACACTAATGGGGCCTGCTATTCACACACATTTCCATTCAGCTTGATTTTACCCTTTTGGTTACACTTTACCAGCCTTCTTTCAGCCAGCAACCAAATCAGAGATGAACCATTCTGATAGAATGTCCAGTTCTTCACTTTAATAATCCGAATCTCCTTTGCCTTTTTTCTTGCTGGCCTCCATTTCAGTGACTCTCAAAACAAGCTGCCTTGTAAGTCATTGTAACACCAT
Source organism: Antennarius maculatus (assembly GCA_013358685.1). Lineage (NCBI taxonomy): Eukaryota > Metazoa > Chordata > Actinopteri > Lophiiformes > Antennariidae > Antennarius > Antennarius maculatus. The sequence goes on from CM023612.1 coordinate 21,512,170, forward strand.
ATTACATTTTCATACATTAAAATAGTATGTAAGAGGTTTAAGTAGAGAATCTGCCCTGCTGAATCCTGTCGCTAACACTGAGTTGTTTGTTTGACTTTATAATACTATGGAGACTGTCAAGAAATTAACGTCATTAAACATGAAACATGTCACCCATGACTCCAACAAACAGATACTGTTAATCATTATGACACTTAAATGATACAAGTTAATCAGCTAGACATAAAAGGAGATCACTTATTGAGATTAAACAGGATTCAACTTCTTCTATTAAAATAAATTATTTGCATTTTGCTTTGCATGAATTCAGAGTACTGTAAGTACACTGAACACAAGTCAGTCATTCTCCGAAAGAGACATAATGCCCAGTAGGTGAACCTAACAAAAAAGTCTTTATTCTTTCAAAAAACATACTTTAAAAAAAATCTTTTGCACATTCTGGCCTCCATTAATGACTCCTGTCCTCAGGCTAAGCAGCTGATTTACTGAGTAGAGGCCACCAAACTTTTATAGTCTTTGAACCACGAGTCACGGCATGACAAACGAGAAGAGATCTCATGACTGCCGACAGGCGGGAAGACAAAGTTTCCCCCATCAGTTTTCTCTGTGGGATGCCTTTGTCCGATAATAGGTCATGCACTACACCCGATTCGAGTCATGTGCTCTTCATTGCATGGCGAGCAACACAAGACAACAGAGATGTGTTTTGTCATTTTTGTGTTTGTTTGAGCAACATCTGAGTTCAGGTTTTTGTTTTTTTTGGTCAATGCAACTTGATTCATTCTATAAAGTGTATGTAAACTGCTAAACTTTGTGTTTGTTGTGCAAGTATATATTTCACGTATCCTGCCTGTTTTGTGTTGTTTTTGCACACAAAGTATGACAGCATGTGCCTGGCTGGAAGACCAGTGCTGTGTCCCTGTGAGTGGGTGTGTTCGGTCTGGGTCAAGGCTTTTTAGCACTTCAAGACCATAACTTCGCTTCGAGGGACTCTTATTCCACACCCACGCCTTGTTCTATTAAACTCTGGACCATATCAACATTCCTGGAATTAATGCACAAGTTCTATAGCTCCTTATGCACACACACAACATATGACTGCTCTGAGATCCATTCACAGCTCATACAGCCAACAAGAAAACAGTTTGCCAGGCCTCATGTGCACGCTAAATGTAGTGATGTCCAATTGCATCTGTTGTGAAAGGGAATGATAACCTATTTCTATAATTGAAGCCAGGTGAGAATGTTGTCACACAAACAAGTTTCTTGTATCTGTTTTGCTGTCTTTGAGAAAAAGCAAAAAAAATAAATAAAAATCAGTGCATCAGAAACAGCAGCTAATGTAGCCTCGGGCTGCATGTCTCAAGATGAGTTGTTCACTCTTTTCTCAGATATTTTTTGATTTCAATCTGTCAAGTCTTCAAATCTGACCCTTGTTTACTCATGTTAAATCACTGGAGGCAGTTCAGAAGATCCCTCTGGACATACAAAATATTATGTTTTTTCACATGTAGCAACACCAAGTCACCATTAACTGTACTATATATGTCAAGTTAGTGTGGTGCAAAATTCAACTGGTTAAAAACTGTTGCTGCTGAAAGCTACTGTTCATGATGTCACTGGTGTGTACACAGTGAAAGAGACCGTGAGGTCCAATCAGTGATTTTAGAAACCTTTTAAATGATACCTGTTTGGTTTCCATTTGGCCAGGCAGTTATTCCCTCTTAAACTCTTCCCAGTTGTAACAAAGTAGGTACAATATTATTCTTAATAAATAAGGTTGACTGTTACAAAAGGTAGGGAATACATTTTACAGAAACATTTTACCTTAAACTTCATATTAGTTTAGCATAATATGTCTTGTGACCATCTAATTATTTCTTTTTTTAAAAAAAAAAAAAGGTAAGTTTCAATAAATATAATAAATAAATAAATATGGCCATAGTAAAATGTTAACATGGAATACATAAAAGTTATTAACAAGGTACATTCATAAACACTGAATAATAGACGCAGTAAGGATGTCACCCAGATTTGTCACATACAATGAATTTGCTTACGTGCGAAAATACTTTCTGGTAATTGAAGCAGTAGGTTGAAAGATTGAATCCCAACTTAAAATGGGATGTACTTGTTCTTGCATGAGTGACTATGAAATATCATAGGCCTGCATGCAGAAGTAAATATTGGCACAGATATGGTCATTACATATTCAGTCACTCATGCACAGACAAACATGCTAAATTCTAAGCCCTTAATCTCAAGCATGCTCATGTTCACTTCACATGTTTATCCAGATAAATCAGTCACCTAAACCAGCAGGAGCCGTACCTTGACATTACCTTACCCTGGCTGATAGAGGTCTGTAAGTGGATATGCAATTTACTGCATGTGTTTTGTTTGTATGTACCTGTCGAAAGCCCCTTTTACATTACTCGCTGAACTGTTGCACTTTTTTGTGTGAAGCTTACAAAGACCTCATGGAAGGCCGCTTTTGAGAATGAAAACAACAGTGAAGGTAAATGATTGCTGTTACCATCTTTTCAGTACATTGTATTGTTGCTTGGTGCAAACGTCGCATAATGTATGTGGGGCAACAGTGGAATATCATTACGTGAGTGTACTTGATTTGTGCACACTTTTGTATTTGCCACCAGATTGCTCACAGACATTTTCTTCTGCGTGCATGTGAGTATTGGTTTGAGGTTTTACAAATATACTCCACTATGTGTTCCAACTATGCATGCGCCTGCATGCCTACATACTGTTCATGTTTAAATCTGTATGTGTGTCTGTATTAGCATGCGTGTGTCAGGAACATGAGTTGTGATTCATTCTGACTGCAAGCTGAGGCCCTTGGCAGGGAAGTTGTGGGTCTGGCAGGTCTCAGCAGGGCTCTAAAGCATCTCCGCAGTTCAGCTCTGCCTGGCTCTGCTAGTGGCTGCGGGTCCGTCGCCATGTCACCCTGAAGAGGTCCTCAAAAGAACTCCGTCCTGGGAGGCCTCCAATGTGAAAACAGGACAATGTCATCATGTCTTATTGTTGGCAGCTATGTTAACTCCACAGTAGTTCCAGAGGCATCAAACTGAAAAGAGCATGGATATTTATGCCAGCTGATTGGTACAGTGTTTGCTATTCTCCCATGATGAATGTTAGCAGCAGCACCATTACAGTTGATGCTGGTTTGCCAGGTCTGCCTTACAGAATAAGCACTAGTGTATCAATATTAAAAATGTTAAATCAAATGATATCATTGGCTCTTTAGTGGCACCTAGCAATGCATTACATTCACAAAAGCATACGTTGATTATGTGAAGGACTTCAGTAATCAATTTTAAGGGAGCACTGATCAGTATTTCTGGCACCAATCAACAGTAGCTGGAAGCGTACTATCAAAATGTTTTATGACTGTTTTCTGCATTATGAATCATGGTTCATAGTTATTAGTGGTATAATATAAAAATATCATTAAAATGTTGAAAGTACTTTTCATTTATTTTGCTTTACAGAGGAAACATTTTTAAAAACCTGAAAGCTGTTAAAAGCAGAATTAAGACATAACAAATGAGAGGTAAAATTTTTGAAAAATGTCTGTGCTTTGGTGTCCATTATCTCTGTCTCTGTCTGTAGGGACGTGTTCAGGCCTTTCAGCTACTATTCACTGCTTGTATGTGCATATTTCCTCTCACACACAAAAGTTTGGAAAAATGTATACATTCAATTATTGTCAACTTGTCATGTTCTCACATTAAGCTGTATTTCACTTGTCCGTGATTCATGGTCCTCCTAATAGAAGCGCTTTCTTGTCATGAAATTAGTAATGCAATTACACAAGAAAGCAGGTCTAAGTGTTTATATTAACACAGTGTACAAGTCAAAATGCATCACAAAAACAGCACTGTTGGAAAACTTTGTTGAACACTAAACTATTTTTCTGACCCATAGAAGTAACAAATTTGTGCATCAAAATGATGAAGCATGACTTTAAATTCCAGCATTTGACAACATTTTTAACATTTGCTGTTGATGGTGCAATTTATAAAAACTGTGGTTTGCAAAAATGTAAAGACCAAAATTAAATACTCAGGCATGTGACATCTCACCTGTGTTGATATCTTTTGGCTTGTCATTTGCACTGTAAAAAGTTTTGATGCCCTACTCTACTTCACATGAAAACCTTTGTCAGATCTTATCTGAGAGAATAATAGAACAATTGAGGGTCAAACATGGCAACGCTGATGGGGTTGTTTTGTGGAAAGTAAAATCAAACTTGCTTCAGGCTCAGAACATGACGAAGAACTTTGCAAAGTTTATGATTAAAGATCTTTGGCCCTACAGGATCATTAACTCGGTAGACTTTCTGGATCTTATCAATGCACTGGACCACAAATATATAGCCAAACAGGAAAATATTATCTGAGGGAATAATAACACATGCATATGAGACAGTTAGAAATTGTCTAAAATCAAGAACACAAGCTACCAATGTTAATTACTAAACATGTTCAAATAAACGTGATACTGTGCTAAATGGCTACTGTTGAGATAATTACTAGTCATTTATTCATATGCAAACTAACTTTATTTACTTCTGTAATTACTGAAACTATCTATTTTAATAGTATATCAGAGGAGGTAACAAAGCATGTTTCTTCTAAAGTATTATACTGAAAGCACAGATCCTATTGAACCTATTGAAAGTCAAAAGGTTATCAGTAAGTTGTACAGTATGTTTTCAGTAAGTTAACTGTAACAGTCGATCACTGATTTATACAGTATGTTTAGTATTTATTCTGCATTAAACTAAAAAGTACAAGTAATGTAAAAATTGTAACTTAAATTAATCAATACCCATTTTGTAATGTATAGCAATATGTGTTTCAATATGTAGCGATTCACAGTAGCGCCCATCTCTTGAATTTACTTCTACTATTTAAGCTATTTACTTCCATCTGCAAACTTTCCTCCACCTAATCTCAGTAAGGATTTCTCAAGGCCTCTTGGAAGAAAATGCATTCTGTTGAGATAGGTGTCATTTTTACAAATGATACTGGAGGTAGTATCAGCAGCAGCATCTCTATAATAATAGCCTGTGTCCTGAGAGATCCAGAAAAAAAACTAAGTTTTTTTATACTGAGTTTAATTTCCTCAATGGGGATGAAGCTCAGTGTTAGAGCTCATGCTTCACATGTACGTATGCTGCCCTGGGTTCAATCTCCAACATCTGCAGCCCCATCTACAAGCCAACATTAACTGTAAGCCAGTCTCAAGCCAGAATGAATGCAGATGGTTGTGGCAGGAAGGGCATCTAGCATAAAAAACGGTGCCAAACAAATACGAGCATCCATCTGATGGAAAACGGACGACACGCTGTGGCGACCCCTGATGAGACAAGCCGAAAGGAAGTTTACTGAAGTTTAATTTCCTCAATGTTTTTTTTTAATATTTCCTGAAAACGCAGACCATTACCCCACCTAATGAATAGTGTTGTTTACCAGATATTACATGAAGGTACCTGAATATTATATCATGTGCAAGTACTGCACGGACAGCTGTGCTTGCTATTTCTCTAATGTTGTGAGGTACAGTGGAACAGACTTTTTCTTAATTACTCACAGGAGAATGCCATTTAAATTTCCACAATTTTCAACATTTTAATGCCAAAGCAATACTTCTACCTTGTTATCATTACAATGAAAAAAATTTAGAATCCAACCACTGTGATATTATTCTAAACAACATACACAAATCCTGCTGATGTCATAACTTTTACATACGGCTAAGTAAACAGATGCTGCACTCTGCATTTAGAAAGAAAGGAGGAGGGAAGAAAATGAAAACATGTATATTTCAACTAAGTGAGAAGATGAAGCTATGTAGCAAGGAGAAGGAGAAAAGGCATAACCACTAAACACATTGTCAGGCCATGGTGAAGGAAAGAGTTTACAGCTCAGACTCTGACCCAGACTCTACATTCGGTCTCCGACAACCTGATCTGATTGAACTGCTGTGTGGTCTTCCTTTCTATCCACTAGTTATGGGTGATGACCACACACCACACCTCTTAGTTCATTTAGCATGTTCATTTAGTGGTAAAGCCATGACAAGTTCTAAGTCACCATGTGGCCTTTTACATGGGGTTTCAACATGACATGCCCATTTCAACATATGCCCATGAAAAACAGACTACATTTTAGACTGAGAGACAGTAAGAGCCAAAACTGTAAGTTTGTGTTAATAACATTACACTGGATCAAGCTGCTTTACAAGAATCTTTGCTCAACCTTTGGTGTTATGATTAAAAGCTTTTTTCATACAGTCATAAAATTTATGTGCTTCCAAGAAGTCAACAGATTTTTTTTTCTGTGTACCAGTAAGAGAACAGTGGGTGCAAGCTGAAGTCTTTGGCAGGGGTTGTTGGCATTCCACTTTTGCCTTTGCTGGTTTCCTGGCAAAGCAGATTGCGTGTTTGGTTATTTTATGGCCAAGCATGGGCTATAATTAAGCCAATTTCATGAGGAAAAGAAATAAAAATTTCCTGTTTGGCAGGGTTAATAGGATTGGGGTCTTAATTGGCAGCATTAATAATTTACAATTAAATCATATCAAAGCCCTACTATTGCACAATAGTTTGTTTCATATCTGCAATAACAAATATATATATATATATATATATATATATATATATATATATATATATATATATATATATATATATATATATATATATATATATATATATATATATATATATATATATATATATATATATATATATATATAAGTTGTTGCTAATATCATTAGACATTCTGGCCTTTTAAGCACAGGAAAGAGTGTCAGAGTGCATTTCTTGATTTCATGACCTGTCCAACTGGATAAACACACACACACACACACACACACACACACACACACACACACACACACACACACACACGACTCCTGTAATATGTGTTGAGATCACTGGGAGTTAGGTGACAGATACTGAGAATTCTTAGACCTAAATTAAGACCAGCTCTGCATCAAAAACATCCTGCCCTCCTGCTTGGACTCAGATTGTGTTGGCTTTGGATGGGTAAATTAATGGAAACAAATGAACACTTCTGCACAAGACTTCTTATTTTTCTGATTGGTGAAAGCAAAGATACTTTATTACAGCTCTTTTGATTATTATTAGTGAAACAGCCTCATGCATTATAAATGTTAAATCCCTGATACAGTTTCTATGTGATAACTTGAAAATACAGCCATGTTCTCATAGAGTTCAGCATTGCAATAACTAACACTGCACCACATGTGCAAGTGTACTGTATGGATTCCATAGTATAAATGATTACAATGCATAGGGCTTGGGCTATTTATGCATCAGATACGCACATACATGGACACACAGATGTAAAAAGACAAGAAGTAGACCGTAATAGAGGAGCACAGCTTTTCAATTTATGATGTGTTTTTCATACTTCAAAGTTGTGCTAACTGTTCAGTGACAAGTCTGTAGGTGTTACCTAACATGGGAAAATAATTTTAGAGGCATGAAGAACAAGAACATAACATATGACTGTGTAATAGTTGTATGTTCCCGCACTGCATTTAGAAACATTTCATTGATTAATAAATAAACAGTTGGAATTCTGAAAGACATCAGCCGCCACAATGAAAGTAAATTTGGATGTTACACATGTTAAATTCATTCTTCATTCATTCATTCATTCATTCATTCATCTTCTGCTGCTTTAAAAAAGAAAAAGCAAAGGTGGAAATGAAAAGGATTAACATTTGTTGCAGTTTTGGTCACTTGCACAACTATTAAACTGGCGCAACTTTTGAAAATGGGTTCCGTAGTGGAGTCTGTCAAAAATCATTGTAGATGCTATGTAGACTAGCAAAATGTAAGTCTTGTGAAAACCGAGATGACACCACTCCACTTTATGCACTGCAATTATATTTTCTGCCTTGACATGTGCAGACAAAACGTGTAGTTTGTTTCTGTGGCACAGAAGTTGAATTGTTACACTGCTACCTGCTGGCCTGGCATACACACTGCAGGGTTTTCAACCATTTATGCATGTCCAAGTACAGAGAAGGTCAGAAGGAGCTACGTTGTGTCTTTGTAGATCTAGAGAAAGCCTATGACAGGGTATCCAGAGAGGAACTTTGGTACTGCACGAGAAAGTCTGGAGTGGCAGAGAAGTACGTTGTACAGGACATGTACATGTACATGTACGAGGGCAGTAGAACAGTGGTGAGGTGTGCTGCAGGTGTAACAGAGGAGTTCAAGGTAGAGGTGGGACTGATCAGGGATCTGTTCTGAGGACCTTTCCTGTTTGCAGTGGTGATGGATAGGCTGACAGATGAGGTTGGACTGGAATCCCCGTAGACCATGATTTGCAGATGACATTGTGATCTGCAGCGAAAGCAGGGAGCAAGTGGAGGAAAATTTAGAAAGGTGGCGGCATGAGTTGGAGAGGAGAGGAATCAAGATTAGCAAAAGTAAAACAGAATATTTGTGCATAAATGAATTTGTGGAGAAGGAAGAGTAAAGCTACAGGGAGAAGAAATAGTGAAGCTGGTGAACGGTCAACGGTGAGTGTGGTAAGGGTGTGAAGAACCGGATCCAACAGGCTGGAACCAGTCTTCTGTAACGTAAGACTGGTGTCTTGTGTGATAGAAAAGTATCTGCTAGAATGGAGGGCAAAGTTCACAAGACAGTTGTGAAGTGCCGCTGAAAAGACGACAGGAAGCTGAGCTGGAGTTGGAGGAAATGAAGATGTTGAGGTTCTCTCTAAAGTGACCATCGTGGATAGGGTCAGAAAGGAGTTCATCAGAGGAACAGCCGAGGTGAGATGTTTTGGAGACAAACTTTGAGAGAGCAGACTTCGATGGTTTGGACACATCCAGAGGAGAGATTATGAGTATATTGGTAAAAAGGTGTTGCGGATGGAGCTACCAGGCAAGAGGGCAGGTGGAAGGTGGATGGACGTAGTGAGGCATGACTTGAGGGCAGCTAACAGACTGTGGCGACAGGCCAAGATGAAAAGACGAAGATATGCTCAAGGATCATTTTTACAGCATTGTCGCATGAGAGTAGAACTTCTTTAAATGTAAATATGTAAAGGAAAAATATTTTAGAAAGACTGCTGTCATGTAATCATGTAAACGTTGACTAAATGACTCCCATTCAGTCTAAATGGATCAGGTTCCTCTGTGTTACTATCTTTAGGTAAAGATGTGAGTACATCTCCCCAACTGGTCGCTTGAAAATTTAAAATATTTACCAGCTTGTTCACAAAATATAGTGTGATCCATATACAGTGAGGGAGAGCAAAAAAATGGGTGGGAGTAGGGAGTATAGGAGGCGAAGGAAGTAGGGAGGGAGGAGAGCTCTGCAACACTCTGCACTTTGCCAGTAGTTATCCCTTGGCTTGAAATGCAAAAACCAAAGATTGATCTTTACTTTCTGTTTGTTTCAACGGTGGCACTGACTGACTGTCAATATTTATTACAGACTCATTATAACCTTCTGGTGAGAAGTAGTCAGACATCAATCTGATTGGCATCAGAGTTCAGACTGCAGAATCTCAGTTTGGTTAAAGATGTGTTGGCTCATAGAAAGTATGAAATGAAAAGATGCGATCTGACTGACACAACCACAAATTTCTCTTTCTGACTGTTTGTTAATGATGTCATGTCTTGATATACAGGTCGGTAAGCAGAGCTGTATCGATTCAGTTTCAATTTATATTCTCACATTAAGAATGCGCCTTTTCACAGTGACTCCAAAGTCTCTGTGACAGGTGAAGGCAAGAAATAAAAATGATTAAAGAAGGGACAAGAAAAAGAAGAATTTTGCTCACACAGTCAGGTAGCATACGACTGCATAATTATTGTGATGTTTATGAAAAACATTCTTCTGAACCCAAGTAGGGCCAATTATACCAGTAACAACTCTGTTGACCTGATGTTTCATGATGGTTAGACTGAGGTAAGTCAGAGTAATCCATGCAGCCCCCACTGACTCTTATCAGTCAAAGTCGATCAGGTTGAATTGTAAAGGACTCTTTAAATGGGAATAGAGATATTGGTCTTCCAGCAATGTTACAGCACCTTGCCAAAGTCTACACAACAACTAACAATGCCTAGTAATGTAACATGGTCAGGATAAAATGTCATTGGCCTCTGACTTTGCAGCCTTCATATAGATGTGATATTTCCACAAGCAATTGTCTACCACATGATGATAATTATCCATAGTTCTAACACTTAAATGACTTGTTATTCTGGTCAATAATTTCTAATCTGCCTGCCGTAATAATAAAACCATTTCTTAATACATTCCCAAGGGTCATAGTCGTGTGTCTGTTGGATCAATAAATTGGATTAGAGTATTACAATATTACTTGATGATAGATCCATCTGCAGCAATCTGACAACTATAATGTTAGCTCATCGCTCTGGCTTTGTGTGAACTGGAAATGTTTGCACTTCTCTTTGTGTAATTGCTTCTCTTTTGCTCACAAAGAAAAAAGACACACCCAAAGCTGCATCACATTTGCACAGATACATGCTAATTACTGACAACCGTATGATGAACTCAGCCCGACTGACAGCAATACCTCACCAGACAGTTCCTTTATTCTGTCCCACCAAGATCTTGGACAGATTGTAATTTTTGCAGCCAGGCACAAGTTAATGTGTGGCTACTTTCTGGTGATAAAGCATGATCTTTTATGGCCTTTTTGACTTTTTTTGGCAATCAATTGAGATGTTTAAAAATGATGAAAGAGTTCAAAATATCTGAAAGGTCTTACTAGTAATACATGTGTATGCGGGCGCCAGTATGTGTATAAATGTTCTTTAGATGTTTCTACTGCCTCAACCATTAATGTCAAGATCAGGCTGCAGAAAACAGGATCAGCCAGATATAGACCCAACCCAACAGATGCGGGGAGTTTGGAATGAAAAAGAGCTTTGGGTGCAACAATAACTCACTTTATCCCATAAAACAACTGACACAGCATCTGGATTGTCTCAGTGTATCAAAAAAAGGAAGAAAAAAAGATAGTATGTCAAATTTGTTTGGTCTTGTCTCTTAGTTTGACTACTTCTATGAGGCCTTTACATAAATACAAGCTAAAATGAACTCAACAACAACAAGGCAATCAGAGACTGCAACATCCCGCGAAGGGTAGGTCAGGGTACTCTGAAAGTAGTACGTGACAAGTGCATAGCTTTGACCTTTCTGGGTAGGTTAAAGCTATGCACTAGCTTTGACCATAGATCAAAGCTAGTGTATATGTACGTCAAAGCACTAGCTTTGATCTATGGTCTTACTCACACTGGCCTTCTACCTCGTCTTTCTATCTTATCCAGTTCCTGAGTGTACAAAAGCTGAAATTTGACCTTGACCTAGTTTTTTCAAGGTCAAGCTCATCATCTCATTTTCACCCCCTATGCCGCCCGAGTAATGTGCTTGTGGTTTCATCTTTCTATCTGCAATGGTTGCAAAAATATTTGGTGGACGGACGAACGAATGAACAAATGGACGACCGAATGGACGAACACACAAACAGGGACAATTACAATACATCACCGCTTTGAAGCGGGATGTGAAGACACAAGGAATATGGAGGAGTTGAACATAAGCACTGCTTGGGAAGCCTGGTTCAGGAGACAGGATCCTGTAGACACACACCCTTTTAACAGTTGTATGTTTAAGGTTTGACTTTCTTTTCATATTGTTTTCAGTGAGAAAATGTAGTCGCTGAGTTGTTCAGACAAAGCCTCAAAGTCACACAAATGAGGTTAAATTGTGTTAATTATTCCTGGAGGAACTCTTTATTATATAAAAGCATACTTATTCAAGCTTTTGACATTTTAATATAATAATGACTTCAGGTTGCTCATGTACTTCCATAGCTTGAAGTCCCAGACCATGTTAGCTTTCTGTACTGTAATAGGGCAGGACCCTTAAGAATGTGTGGGGGAGGCTGCAGGATGAGTTCTGATCAGAGGAATTTGGGTGCAGTTAAGCTGAACCGTTGTCCCGTGCAGACCTGGGGAAGTGGGGGGAAGTTTTGTATATTTATTTTTTGATTCACAAAATGACAGTAACGGTGCTAAGACTGTCACCAGATGTGTGAGCGGAAAAAAAAAAGAGGATGAGCGATGAGAGAATGAGGCAAAAGTGCTAGTGGGCAGATTTTTGCTGGGATGATAATGAAACCTTCTGGTATAATTCTATGAAAGTAGTCGACATCAAAACTAGTGCATGTTTTCATATTGAATGTTATGAATATGTTCATTTTACACCTCCCCATTGCCTGAAGTAACCATTTTGGTGAGCTGAATGAATGAAAACTGCTAAGTATAACAAGAAAACAAAGAAAGAAAAAATAACATTGTCGAATAAGAGCGTATATCTCGGTGCAGATATAAAATATGCCCAAATAACGACATGGACGTCATAATAAAGCTTCTTGCCAAGCTGCCTCGGCCTGCCTGTCAAACTGTGTCTCCCATCACTGTAATGTTAATACAAAACAGCTTTTAATTCAACAATTTAAAAGGTATACTCAACAGATGCAGGCAATTTATTCATGTCTACAATTGCATAGGTCGCAGTCAAAAAAAAGAAGAAGCAGATGCTGATATTTCACAGACCTGTCAGCTCCACATATGTTGTGCAGATCAATTCTTGCATATAACACCAAAGGGTATAAAGGGGAATAAAGCAATGCGTGCACACACACACACACACACACACACACACACACACACACACACACACACACACACACACACACACACACACACACACACACAGAGTTTCGCTTTCCTCTGAAAACCAACTATAAAAGAATCATCTTGTCCACATGATTGATGGTTTTGCCAACATAAAGACAAAAACACAGTAATTCATGTTTCCCAAGTGGCTTGAATAACTTCCATTGACAATTTCCATAGAAGCAGAAAATTTCTTTTCTGTAATGGAAGTCAGTTTTGGGGGGAAAGATGGGTTTTCCCTTTATGTATCCTCAGAGCCAAGCTTGGCACAGATGTCCTCTGAACTGGAGGATGTTGGCTTGGCCCAAGCATTGGGACTTCAAGTGAGTCACACCAAGTATAAAGAAAATATTAGAGGATGCCACAAGGATGTGTCATGCCCCTGATTGACTGAAAATATTCATTTCATCCCTGTGTTCAGTAAAGGGACTTACCTCCACTGCTGTTTTTTATTTTAAACCAGCACTACACTGGAGAAAAATCCTACAACAGCTCACATCAGCCCTCGGAGCACACATTATTTTGGAGAGGTGAGTATTACGGCTACCTTTCTGGTGAGACTGAGCAGATAAAACGCTCACCACTGCAGGTATGGTTTGGTTGTTTTTGGCAGAGCAACTTCTCCTTTGGCAAATAATCTGTGCCAAAACAAATACCTGCTTTTCCTCCAATCTATACTAGTACACTTGTGAACACGCACACAAATATTTCAGTTGCTACTCCTAAAAATGGCAATACTTTTCCTCAGCGTCAAACAAGAATCTGCTAAACTGCCTTATGAAGCTCATCTTTCTCAACCCTGGGCGCAGAAGCGCTGAGCAAGGTCAAATCTTTGACAAATCTTGCACTGCAAAGAGAAAGTGCATATGAGGTCTGCCAACATGCATCATTGACCCTGAATAGCCAGAAAACAACTGGAAACTGATGTTCCCCTGTCTAGGGCTGGCAAGGGAGAGAAAGGAAGATAAGAGGGATGACTTTTCAAAATATTTAGGCTGAACTCAAGCTCAGGCGGTGTATCACATCTCAGCAGGGAGGGCTGCTTTCTCCTCATAATCTAACAAATAATATCACATAGTACATGAACATTGTATGCGATCACACTTTCCTTATGTAAAAGCAAACATAATTATAGAGACTAATAGTGGACAGCCCAGCTGCTCACTGAATGTATGCAGGCACAAAAAGGTTCAATTCCCGATAGCATGGTCTGACATTGGTCATAAAAAGGCACACACAGTAAAGAGATCACAAGTCAGTATATCTGGTTTTGCTCATTTGTATGAGAGTGTGACTGGGTGCATATTTGTGTGTACACAGAGTCTAAAAAAATGTCATTTCAATACGCATGTGATGGATACAGACACACCTTCTACACCAAGAGCTGAATTCTGGGAGCTGTGCGGTGTTTGTTTTGACCTTTAGGTTTCCCTACCACCTGAACTCACTGCAATGTGCAATTCACTCTTGCTCTGTTATTCGTTTACAGCTGTGGCATACTGCTGTCAAACCTTTTCAAAAGGATCAGCAGTGATTTGTGTCCTCCAGAGTTTTTCTGCCAATGCTAGAATCTGCAAATCCATCCCTCACATCACATCAAATAGATACACATAGGACCACAGCTGAGTTGTACCAGCGGCAGCGACAAGCTAGGTTTGATTTAGTTTGATTAGAAGATGGCAACATTTGAACCTGAAGAAATGTGTCGGCAAGCTTGATGTAAAAACATCTGTAGTCCCATCCAATCAAAAGTAACTACAAAAAGCCAAAGAGGCATCATCAGCTTCAGCATGAATATTAACAAATACACTTTGATGGTTCAAGATCACAAGGTTTATATATATATATATACTGTATATACGTATATATATATATGTGTGTGTGTGTGTGTATATATATATATATATATATACAGTATATATATATATATAAAGTATATATATAGGTCATAAAAAATATATATATACAGTGTGTATATATACATATATATACAGTATACTGACAGTGATGGATATATTTTGTCTTGACAGTAAAGATGCTATGCATATGATATCACAGTAGGTTGAAATCACTGTGGTTACACTGTTGGCTTGACTGCTGGGAAAACTTGCCAAAAAATGGCAACGATCCACTGAGCAACCAAATGTACAAAAACATTCAAAGAACAAATATATTTTAAACTGGAGCTAGAAAAAAGCCCAAGAAATTAACCAACACTATCTGCAAAAACTACATCAAGACACTGAAACGTGGAGCTGATTCTTTACTTAACAAATAATCGGTCCTTATTCATATTACAGCAAAAATGACTAACCTATTTATAAGTAAAAAATATTCGTGAAATCCTGTCTACAGGCAACCAAAATTTTCTCATTACTTTTATTTCACCAAACAAATCCCAACTTGAAGTATGAGCGTGATGACTTTAGTTGCCTTTCAATTACTTGTGTACTTTCTCAAACATTTCAATAATTTTTAAATAAACGTCAAGAAACCTGAGTATAATATGATAATTTCTTTAACCTACAAGGATAACTGTCGAGTCCACCTTAATTCAAGAAGACAAAACAGTTGCTGTATTGCAGAATGTTTCGTCATTCATTTATTTCCATGCTTACTGTCTATTCATGCAGTTTAAAACTAACCTAGCCTTGTATTATTTTATTATATAAAGAGTCACTTTCACGATTTGTTCATTTTTCAAGTTCACTTTTTCCAGTGTGCACTTTTTTCTGCAATGATTGTGTGTTGGACTCTGAGCACTAACCAAACAAGGGTGACCTACACTCACCGCTGTGCGTTCCAGTGTAGACAGATGGAGAGCTGGAGCTGCAGCTCTGATGACATTCAGGCTTTGACTAAGAACCTTGTGTACATACATACTGAAAAAAATTCCAGAATTCACATGATTGTACAGTATTTTGTCAAGCGTCTGGGCCACATTCAATTTAAATTACTCATCTATTAAGAAGCTAACTTTACCCTTGTACAACTTATTTGTTGTAAATATTTAGGTAGAGCTGATTTCTCCACAAGAACAAACCCGTACAACCAAATTTAACGCTCCACACAGTAAACATTTAACTTGACATTATAAGTAGGCCAAGTGTGAAGTTCAGACGAGCCGGTGGAACCAGCTCCAAAAGATCCACACAGGCAGCTCAAACAGCATCACATTTATTTGGCTTAAGGTATTACCAGGACAGGGAAATCATCATCACAGATATGTAATAGCTGATTATTCTCCTCTCTGTTTACTCTATTCATACCAAAGCCATGTCTCACAGGCTGATTGGCTAAAAGCAGGTCAGGGAGGGGGTTCATTCTCATTTTTTATGAGGGGTGCTGAAGGGATCCACACACAGAAAGGCTGCTTTTTTTTTTTTGCCTTCTCGTGTGTTTGCAATGTTTCCTGTGGATTTGAGAGGTTCTTACAATGTTGGAACACTGACAGCACACACCCTCGTGGTGTGGTGTTGTAGAGAGATCTGGGACTGTGCCTGCACTGTTAAGAACAGAGGCCTTGAAACTAGTCTATGGGTGTGCTCCTTTCACCTGTTGAGTCATGCCACCATGGTGTACTTCTCACTGTTGCATTGCTGCATCAAAAACCTGCACAGGACATACAGTAGTGTATACACATGTTGCGAGTGGATGAATGATTTCACGACAACAGAAACTTTCTGCTGACTCCTTCCCATTCCACCACTGAACTATGACATAGGACAGGTAGTCCTGAAGATACGAACATACAAACATTCATAGACACAAACAATCGCACACCACCATGTCCAACTACAGTAGCTCCCCTTTCACGCCGTGCAACATAACATTAACACTCTATAGATTTAGATTTCACATGCCAAAATAACTCAGCGAATTTCAAACTAAGCGAACAGTTTGCTCTGATGTCAAATTTCTTGTGGCTTTTCTGTCAACGCATCATTCAGCAGATGTAAAAGTTACATTATGGTACTACAGTATTTTATTTGCACTTAGTGCTGTTTTTTATGTCCTGTAATTGTTTCTGGTCATTTTTAGGGAATAGTACTTTTTGTACTTTTCTGATGGCGTTTAAATAACCTCAAATGGCGATTATAGATTAAAATTTAATAAAAAAAAACATCTTAGGAATCGACAATTCATCTTACAAATGGCCTCTTGGAACCAATTGTGTTCGTAGGTTTAGGATTACCAGTACAGGTCTAATTTAGTGCCACCCAAGTTCAGGGACATCTCGATAAAGAGAATCAGCGGCGCACGTCCTGCCTGCAACATTTCTCCCCGTTACTAGTCCATCTTATCTTCACTCAGTACAACTTTTTCATTCACTGACTTGCTGTGGCGCCACATTAATCACTGAAAAAACGGATTTAGCGACCATGAAAGAGCCGTTTGGTAAGCTGAAGGAAGAAAAGGACCGACCACACTTCAAATATCACTTTGTTTACTAGATATATATATATGTATATATATGTACATATATACAGTATATATATATACATACACACACACACACAAACACACACACACACACACACACACACATATATATATATATATATATATATATATATATATATTCATTATACTCTTGGCATTTGCGTTTTTAAGTTTTACTTCCTTTGATTACACATCTTGCCTAATGTGCAGAAAAAGCAAACAGACCTTCGGTATACACTACATCTCACTCTCAATTAAAACCAGGGCCACACCAATCTGGATCACCACATTCAGGTGCTTCTATAAAACTAAAGCAGTTACTCCACTTTACCGAGACAAACTCCGGCTCCATAGTCTCACATATTTTATTACACGCCCCAAAATGACTACTTCGATCAGAAAGTGTTATTATCAGGAGGGCTGTTGTAGCCCCTGCTGAAATTCACATAACTCTCTGATAAAAATGATGCAGTATTTTCAACACGCACTAATCAATTGCACTGAGGCAGCATAAGCCATGTGACTAAAAGCATAGAAATTTCATTCACATGAAAGATCTCTTCGTTTCAGACTGAACCCCCACCCACCCAATCCCAAACTTCTCACTGTTTTCTACTGGAAAAAACTAGACTGACTGTTGTTCAGCTGGTTCCCGAGGGAGTGATGGCTGCGTATGGTTGAGGGGAAGCACACTGTCGGTCCTGTGATAGCTCTATGAGATTCCACAAGCTATGATGAGTAATTTCTGCTTCCCTCTTCCATCACCATGTGGTTCGAAACCCTGAGTCATCGTCCACACTTTCCCTCACTGCCCTAGTCTGTCTGTCTGTCTGTCTCTGTCTGTCCATACGCATGAAGAGGATTCTTTCCTCCTTCAGCGGCAGCTGTCCCACAGGGAACCTCAACAGAATAGCCTTCCTCCGATGAGTCACTTACCAACATCGAGAGCTCCACTCTACACCATCCGCTCTCCAGCCACAGCACCCCACTTCACCACACCCAGGCCTGGATCACAGACCTCCAGGAGGCTGCTTGCCTCATGTCTCTCCCTTTTAGTCAATCTTTATCACTGCAATTCTTCTTTTCAATTTCTTCTTCTTCTTCCACAGCCTAGTAGACATTTTCTTTATCCTGTGTTATGGCTGCTGCCATATCAACATGTCTTGTTTACCTCCCCCACCCCCACCCCACCCACCTGCCTACATTTCTATCAGCCTGAAATGTGTCTTAATACTCACAGAGTTGGTTTAATCTGCTTTGCTGTTTGCCAACCTGTCATACTTCTACCTGCCTTTTGCCTGTTTTTCATTTTGTCCCTCGGCACTTCCAAAGTCAAAATACTGAAGGACACAGAGAAATGGCTTCCCTGTCTGCATTTTAAACTACGAAGACTTGGGCAGAAATATAATGATGGTGTAATTCAAAAGTCTGCCAGAAGAAAGGAAACATTGCTATTGGTACTCCCTGAAAAGAAATGTTACCACATCCATTATTGTGCTAATCTCTTTGTAAGGTTACTGTTTGTTATACTGCTGGATTTCAGCAGTTCCCTTTGAGACTGGATCTTTCATTCATACATTTTGCAAATCAGAGTGTGCTGTGACTTCTACAGTTTGTTTAATTGAGATTAAAGCCCAAACTGTAACCCAAGCAAACAACGCAAACAATACATACAGTATATCTGCACGTGACTCTGTAGTGCAACAGGTTAAATCCCGCACGGCGCTCGTAGATCCTCTACACGTTGTAACAGGAGATTTGTTGACCATTGCAAGAGCAATAAGGATTTTTAGGGGCATTATGACTGAGTTAATAAAACACAGCTGCCCCTAAAAGTCCCTCACTTTTCTTGCTGCCTTTTCTTTCTCCCTCCCTCCCTCCTTCCCTCCCTCCCTCTACAATCATGTCTGACTTCAAACTTTTCAAATCAAACTATGAGATTTTTCTAGCTGCCTGAACACATTTAGATGCACACCCTTGGTATCTGTTCAGTCACAGCCAAAGAAGTACAACAAACTCGAGTGACAACAGCATCTGATGTTGGACCTTTTTTGACCTGGGTCACATATTTTAAGAAATGAAAGCACATTTGCCATTATTTATCAACTATTTCCATATAAATAAACAGCAGACATTTATTGGATTTGCAGTTACATTTTTACAGGGGACTGAGTTCACAGCACAACTTCCAAGAAGGACCGTTCCATGTATTCATTAATTCAACTGTCACAAAAAAAGGTAAAGACTATCTGAACAATTTTACCTCAGATGTTTTCTGCATGATGCTCACAATAACATCCACAGATAACTATGATAAATTTGAGAAATATGTGAACCTCAGTGACCGACAGCAGAAAACAAGAAAATGAAAAATGTGGGGAAAGTCTATTTAAAGTAAGTCTCGCAAGCTTGCTGAAGATTGGTGTGAGAGGAGAATATGAAACAGCCGTGGTGGAAAATAAAAAGATGTAAGCAACACTGTACAGCAAGTGGTGAGATGAGTCCATATGGGCCTTTTAAACAATGTGAACTGCCACTGAGAGAGCCTTGGCAGTCGGTAGCAGCCAGCACTGTTTAATATCACAACTTTAATCAGCACACTTGGTGTCTATCCCAGCGCTCCCTGTAGCCATGCTGCTTATTCAAACCAGGCTCATTCCACCGAGCCTCCCTTACTAGGCCCTCAGCTTTCATACCCACGCTGGCCCGTACTCTCCTGAAACATATATGGAGAGCTTTCGGCTGTTTCTGCTCTCTGTTGTGTGTCATTGGACTTCAGTGGGCTAAGTTGGAAAGAATCGGTGTTGTTAACTGAGCGCATCTAAACCAATCTGAACTGCGCTGGAAACATTTTCATGTATCAACTATATTGGATTCTAAATATTATTTAACAACTATTTTACATGTTAGCAGCCTGATATCACCTAAAGTCAAAAAATGTAATTAATGCCAACTTAATAGAGACGTAACAAATAACAACAGGCTAGGAAAAACAGATGGCCTTCCACTGATGCGTTATACATGGCCTACATATAACTCATGATAGAATCTTGCTAAATAACATGTTCAGCGAGGTAATTTTCCAACTCCCTGCCTGTCGTGTCATCGAGGGAGTCTCTTTCATTTACTTGACTGTTTTGAGGTGTGTTTTAATAATCAACCAGCTCTTATGTTTTTAAAATAAAGTTCTCGAGCCTCAGCGAATGTCTTACCTATGTGTCACTTACAGCACAGAGATGACACCACGGACCTCAGCTCTATTAATTACATAAAGCATCTAGTGTCAGTATGCTAAATTCATTAGCAAGGTATGTATGGCACGTTAGAGTCAGGACGGATATAGAAACTGGCCTCCAAAACAGCTTCTTTGCTACTTGACACACTTATTCAACATAACAGAATATGAGCACTTTTACTCCTTTTAACATATTTAAATCACATTTGAACTGTAAGCTTTGACAGAATTTTTATATTTTTAATTAAATTGGTCATAATATCTTTCTAATTTAGTTATTTCTCATGTGCATCCATTTAGGAGAGATTAATCCAAGAAGTTAATTGAATTTCCCTTTCACTTTGTTACATATTTTCAATTTGAACTGTATATTTTTTTGCATTGTATTAAAACAAAGTTTAAAACTCAGATATATTTTATGAGACTTTCCAAAACCAGGCCAGTTAAGAAATACGTAGAGAAATATTTTCCCAGAGAAATGAGAAATTTGTTCATCACTGCGTGCATCAGACAGAAAACAACCTCTGCTCTGGTTGTCTGTGTCACTATTGAGACGAGTGCTTCTGTATTGAGTGCAAGTTTCAATAATAAAATGTTTTAGTCGATTTTTGAGCGATGACATTCACTGTTTGACCCTCTGAGCTATAAATACTTATTTTCTCACATTTCCCTTGATTAAGTAGATGCAGGTGTTCGCAAATACAATCCTCTTCTGCACTTCTATTCCTACAGAAGTGTGGTATATCCCTATAATTTAACCTTCAGTCCTTTTAAAGTCTTTAATATTTAATAACACTGTCATTTCCCCTGCAAATTATTTTACCTCTAATTAAACATCAACACTACTAAATAGAGCATTTAGACTCCGCCGACAATTTATCTCCCTCACTATTTCGCGCGGTATCCAGGGCCCTATTTGTTGTCCGCAACTCATCACATCTGTTCTTCATTACTTTTCTTTAAAAAAAAAACGAACAACTTGGTGTATTTTCTACAACTCGATGATTTCGTGCGCCAAAAACTGGGACTTTGTAGGCCAGTTGAATGAACTGAGGACTCACCTTGCCCGCAAAGACCCAGACTCTGACACACACCATCAACAGCAACCCCATCGCTGAGGACTCTGCGTGGGGGGCCGATGAAGTTGTCTTTTAAACCTCTAGATTTCACCTCACCAGGTAACCCCCCCACCCCCACCCCTCCAACCCCAACGGAGGAAGATTTTCACGTGTGACCACGCGGATACGTACCCGAGGATCAGCTGCTTGCGCACGTCCGGAGAAGTGTGTGATGCTGCCCGGTGGGTGTTACCTGCGCACCGGGGCAGGTGTCAGCATCCCGCGCTCATGTGGGGACTTCACGTGTTTGCCGGGGGTGTCTGGTAGTCTGGAGAGGATCGCGTGTGCGACCACCGCCGCCCCAGTCATATATGATCACTTGCTGTTCCACGCATCCCACATTTACCAAGATTATCCTTTTGAGGGGGTGGGGGGAGCGAATTGTCTGTTGGAAGAAATTGGACATCCCCCCCCCTCTCCTCCTCCTCCACCCCACCTCCCCCCGGCCTATCTTTTACCCTCTGTCCAAGGAGAAAAAAAAAAAAAAACATGCAGACGCAACAGTGTCGTTCCTTGTGCCAGTCTCCCCCCCCCCCATGCCCGCCCTTCCACCCATCCAAAAAAGCTTCTGCGTTTCCAACAGAGAGATCCAGAGATCGCCGAAGCGCAACCGGCCAGTCACCAGTTATCCATCATGGGAAAAGAAAAACCGACTGAAGACTGAGAGAGAAACGAGCCTGGTGTTGTTACTGCCACACTGCAGATTCTATTTTATGGCCAGGGTATTCCCAAACAGCTGGAACGAGCTCATAAAGGCTGTGGTGCGGCGCCCTCGTGTTGAGCCCTCCCCAAAATGGACCGGTGCTAAGTGGTAACCTGGTTATTTTCAGCGCGTCACTGATTCATCTCCAGTTAAAGGTTTCCGTTAGGGGTCAGATGCCTGTCCCGGTATCTCCAATTATTCTGAAAGAGGACTTAAATAATCTAGATCTGTGTATTAAAAAAAAAAAAAAAAAAAAAATGTCCGAGCATGTGGTTTGCCTTTAAACCGCGCACATTCCTGCGGTGTGTTGGCTCCGTCCGTCCCTAAGATGCGCTCCAGTGTCGAGTTCAGCTGCGTCCCCGGTTCGTCTCGTCTCGTCTCGTCTGCGTCTCTCTCAAGGTGTTCCCCGCTTTTATCGATGCTGTTTGGGAGGTTACATGCACCCCAGGTTCATCACACCTCTCCTCTCATGTTACCTCCCCTGATCAGCAACATGTTAGCGCGCTGCGACCCCTGTCGGCCGCAGCGCGCAGTGACGGTTCACCACATGGATGTGTCAAACACAACCTTTATTGTTCCCTTCTGATCAAATCGAACGTGATCACGTGAAACAGCGCATCGGGACTCAATTACATCGTGACAGCTGTTGTCCCTTGGGCAAATTTATTCCAACGCCTCATGACAAAATGTAGGCCCTTGTAAATCATCAAGGTTTCACTCCAAACTTTTTAAGTTATGATATCCAAAACTTTCCTTTCTATTCTATTAGATTCTTTTAACATGTACTTTGGAGAACATAATTATTGGTATGGCATCTGTTATGTTGCATTTTCCGTTTTTAGTCCTTTTTTTTAGTATCTTCTTTTAATGTCATTTCAAATTTTAATAAGTGCACTATTATAATTTTTTGCTATTTTACATTTTGTTGTATTTATTCACGAAAGTATGCTGCAGTTTTAGATGACTTAACATCAACCTGCATGCTTCATGTTGCAGTTCCACAATTATAATTGCAATTATAATTGTAATTATAATTGTAATTATAATTGTATAATTATAATTGTATAATTATAGTTGTAATTATAAGTGTTTGTATTAGATTAAATAAGCACTAAAACTGCCCCGGGGTGTGAATGACTTATTTCAAATTCAAAATTTGATCGTGTCACATCTTTTGATCAACACATATTTCTATTCGCTATGACACGTGCTGATTCTTGAACATGTGACAAACGTGGTTGGGTTTTATTTTGAAGGGTGCGACCGGATGCGGTGTTTGTGATTCATTTTGACTCAGAATAAAGTAGAAATGTCCGACTTTGCTCCAGATGGGATCAGCCTAACTCTTGTTTAGCAACATATTTCACCACTGAAGCGACAGCAGGACGGATGTTTAGCTATCAGATTATCGTCACGTTAACGTCCGACGGCCGCAGGTGAGCTCAGACACACCGGTGTTTGTCCTCGGAATGTCTTGATCGCTGCGTACGAGGCAGTTTCCGCCATCCTGTCGCTGATATCCCGGTTCTCGGATCAGATTTTTTAAAACCCAATTCAAGATCACGTGCGACCAGTTCGGGTTATTAATAAAGTGATGACGTCATGATGTATTGAAGAAGGCAGTCTGTTGTCTCGCTAAGTAAAGGAGCGGTCAGACTTGTAAAAACCGAAAGGCACAAAAACTTAAATCAGAGGATTTTTGGAAGTAATCTTGGAGCTGTTAAAAAAGCTGATCAATAAATCATAGACTAAGCTACTTGAATATTTAGGATTGTACATCGCATTATTCACACGTCACTACAAGTCCGTATTCAACGTACGGTCAACCAAGTATCTTTTAAAGTATAAAAGTTAAAAGCTGTTCAGATTAATTCAGTGTATTTCTATTATCGGCTAATTACATCCTGCTCCAAAGAGTTGATGTAATTGTCAGTGTTGTCCGCCCGTTAGTTAGTCCATCAAATATCTTCGCAACAGCACATTACTCGGGCAGCAAAGGGGATGAAAATGAGATGATGACCTTGACCTTGAGAAAGCTAGGTCAAGGTCAGATTTCAACTTTTGTACACTCAGGAACTGGACAACTATCTATCTATCTATCTATCTATCTATCTATCTATCTATCTATCTATCTAACATAGAAAGACGAGGGAGAAGGCCTGTGTGAGTAAGATCATAGATCAAAGTTAGTGCTTTGATCAATGACAGTAGGTCAGAGCACTAGCTTTGATGTTTGTCCTATGCAAGTAGGTCAGGGTAAAATTGTTAATTCAGGGGCGTGGCGGGATGTTGCAGTCTGTGACTGCCTTGGTTCTAGTTAATTACTGTACCGCTCTAATTTGTTGATTTGCTCGTGTGATTTGTGACATGAAAAGATGTTCCTTATTAATGTCAAATGATCTTAATCATCAGTAACAAAAATAACAGTCAAAGAAAAACAAAACAAACAAGAACCAATGCAATCAGAGGTTGCAACATCTCGCGACACGCCTGAATTAAAAATTTTACTCTGACCTACGCAAGTAGGTCAGAGTAAAAATCAAAGCTAGCACTCTGACCTACTTTCATAGATCAAAGCACTAGGTTTGATCTACGGTCTTACTGACACTGCCCTTCTCCCTCGTTTTTCTATCTTATCCGGTTCCTCAGTGTACAAAAGTTAAAATTTGACCTTGACCTAGTTTTTTCTAGGTCAAGGTCATCATCTCATTTTCGTCCCCTTTGGCACCCGAGTAATGTGCTTTTTGTTTCATCTTTCTATCTGCAGCGGTTGTGAAGATATTTGGTGGAATGACGGACGGACAAACGGACTAATGGGCACACAAACACACAAACTCTGACAATTACAATACATCACCGCTTTGAGGCGGGATGTAAAAATAACTTAACAAATAAATCAATTTATAATTATATCATTGTAATTAAAATATATTTCTCAGATGGAACAACTTATTCATTATTTTCCATAATCAATGTGTGCTCCATCAGCAGTGATTACAGCAGTAATCCTCTTCTTGATGGACTGGTACAACCTCCTGATGTTATTGGATGGCATCCAACTCATACATGGCCTTAGACATGAAGGTGAAGCGTAGTTTACTGACACAAATGTCAACATAGGTGCATTTGAATTTACTGGTGCAACTCACAAGTAATATGGACATTAAGATTTCTGAAATGAGTGGTCCAATTTTAAGTAATATGAATGCATATATTAAAGGGGATACTAGAGATCCATTCCTTAGGCATTAAAGTTGAACTATACACTGTTGAACACTATAGTCATACAGTTCTTCCTACTCACCCTGTGTCTTCACTCTCTGTAGTGCGGTGGGGTCATTAAGCAGTGGCTGGCCCCGAGCTGCAGACGGCCCTCCCAATGGTCTCTCCCAGCATGAAAGCCTTGGTGGATGCTCTATGGGCAGTGTGGAGCATCGGCGCATCAATTTATGACTATATCCACACCAGCGCCATGGAAGAGCGTATCCATGCCCTGGAGAATGTCATCACCATCCACCAGTGTGTGATTGGGCTGCTGTCTGCAGGGGTATTTGTACTCTTCACCTACATCATCTTGAAGAAGCTCTAAAGGAGCAGGGTTGGCTGGAAGTGACGTGGGGGAGGCTGTCCGACCAGAAATGGACTTTGATGAGTAAAATGCTCATTGATTGAGACTTTTTACATATTTTGGTCAGTCTGACAGACTGACACCTACCTCCTTATTGGAGCAGGTAGGAGATTACAAATTATATATACAGTATAAGTTTATATAATTTTTTTTCCTGTTTTAACTTTTTACAAAATTGCAATGCTTATGGTGGTGAGCGTTGCTCACAGATTTTATGTGCCAGTCATCAAAGGCCTTAAGAAACCATTTTGATTAAATGTGAAATAGTCATTCATTTAATCATTTACTACTCCCAGACCCTCAAAAATAGGAAAGAAATGAGAGGATCATGAGACTCCCAGTTTAACAGCCTCAAGCTGTTGAATAAATTGACAAATTTTAACTGTTTGGTAGATGGAAATACCCGAAGTTTGCACAGACACTCTCTTGTAACAGGAGTGAACAGTAAAAAGCAGCTCAATAAATCAGCAAACGGAACATAAAACTCACAAACACACACCTCTTCATGTGTTTTCGTTTGTTTAGTCTATGGACTTAATTGCCTCAACAATGCAATTCACTCATTTTGAAAAGGGATAATTGAACATATCTCCAACGTCACAGTAATTTCTGCTTAAAACCGAATTTCAGTGTCATGTTTTCTTTGGTTGCACTAATTACTCATTTCCTCTTAGACTGATATTAGCAGAAAGCTCATAACTCAGAAACTAGTGGCTTGCAAACATTACAAGTGTCAAGTTAATATTGTGATTTCTACGAACATTTTATTATACTCCCCGAAACTGACTCCCATTTTTCTCTTATGAATAGGTCTGTTAGTGAATGTAAAGTAATACCCTATATATACTTTGAGTGTGAGTAATAATAAAATCTCTACTTTTTTTAAGGTCAACATATGTGTTATTTATACTAGGGCTTTGAATCAGAATTTTTTTGCCAATTGGTTCGTTCCAAACAAAAACAGTATCATAATGTTTCCGGTTTTACATTCCGACCAAGAATTGGTGTTCTTGAACCAGTTAGAACAAAAAAATGTAGTTCCCGAACTGGTTAAAAACGTTCCTTTTAATTATTAATAAGTAGGTAGCTTTAGGACTTTCAAATTGGCTGCTAAGGCAGTTAGTTTACATACCGTAGATTTGTCCCTACAGCACTGGAACATAGGATGGAGTTTCAGAGGAAGACGGACAAGTTAGCCAGATAGATATCCACTTTACTAATTGGAGGAAGTTGCAGCAAAGTTTCAAAGTGTCAAAGCTTCAAAGCAGAGTCCTGCTTTGAAAATGGCTACAGCCAATGAGTTAATGTCTAAATCAAAACTTTCTTTTCAGATGGACAGACTGCAGTGGTTTACCTGTTATGAATATAATCCAGATTGGGAGACTGCCTTTTCCTTGACTGCTGGTGATATGCCTCAATTTAACTCCTCACTCATCACGCATTGACAAATGTGAGGTCAGATATTTTTTTCATGAACGAAAAAAAAAAGGTACTAACCGGTTACTATTATTTTGAACAACTGATTCTGTTTTTTGTTCCTGGCAAAATTCAAAAAAAGTTTCTGGTTTTCGTTGCTGTTCAATGAACCAGTTCAAAGCCCTGATTTATATTATTAGACTTTTTCTCATAGTGGTTTCATAACTGGAAAGACAACACTGCTGCACTAGACTCAAGTGTCCTTATTACATCCCGCTTCAAAGCAGTGATGTGTTGTAATTGTCAGTGTTTGTGTGTTCGTCCGTTAGTCCACCAAATATCTTCGTAACCGTTGCAGATGAAAATGAGATGATGACCTTGAAAAAACTAGGTCAAGGTCAAATTTCAACTTTTGTACACTCATGAACCAGATAAGATAAAAAGACGAGGGAGGCGGCCAGTGTAAGTCCATAGATCAAAGTTAGAGCTTTGATCTATGAAAGCAGATCAGAGCACTAGCTTTGATCTTTGACCTATGCAAGTAGGTCAGGGTAAAATTTTGAATTCAGGGGTGTCGCGGGATGTTGCAGTCTGTGACTGCCTTGGTTCTAGTTTATTATTGTACCGCTCTAATTTTTTGATTCGCTCGTGTGATTTGTGACATGAAAAGATGTTCCTTATTAATGTCCGATGATCTTAATCAATGCCTTGGTTCTAGAACCAATGCAGTCACAGACTGCAACATCCCTGAATTCAAAATTTTACCCTGACCTAGTTGCATAGGTCAAAGATCAAAGCTAGTGCTTTTCTTCAACGAATATGAAAATATAAATGGTACTCGGTTTTAAGTGGAAACACTAGATAAAGAATGTAAAGGACAGTGTGTTGTGAGCTTATCTGTTTATATTTTTACAGCATCTGTGAGGGACCACAGTAGAAAATATTCCATGTTGACCGTTTCAATATATTTTCTCATTTAATACCAAATATATGTGGCATTTCAAAAAACATTTGCAAAACAACAACAGAAAGATGGTACAAGCTGAAATTAACAGCTATAAAACACTATTGATGAAAGATGCTAAATCCAAATAGAAGAACGTTTCTCCTCAATGCAGATCGCACTTCAAGAAGAACCACCGAGCCTCTTTCTCGTGGGCATCAAACTTCAGAATGTGCAATGCTAACCTTCCATTTGTGAAACATTCAATGTATGGACATAGCAACAGTCCTCAAGAGGAACCCATTCTCCGGAAACTTGTGCTGCTTCTTCAATAGATGCATTTCAACACAGTTGTTGAACATTTGTTGAACAAACAGGATTCATCTAAGCTTCTTGAACCTTTTCAGAACTTCTCAAAATGTCCGGTTTGATGCAGAGTATATTTGGAAGTGAATCTCTCCACGCTGTCACCTTCCAGAAACTTCATGGCCCTCCAGTGAATCTTCCCACAGTTCTCTGGCTGTCCGAGAGGTCCCTGCTCCTCCTGGATGTACTGCAGCCACAGATCTTTTCGGGAATAAAAACAGTAGCCTGGGTTATAAATGGGATGTTCACTTTAAAAACAATTTCCCAAAAGAAAGGAAACCATATTAGTGTTTGTTGCAACCTCTGATTAATTTTGAATTTTGAGTTCAAGTCCAAGAATGTATTTTCACTCTAACCTTCATGTAGATATAAGCTATGGTTAAATAAATGTTATTTAATATTTATCATTGGTACATTTGTGATGTTTTTTCAGACAGAAACCTTTAATTAGTCCTTCGTACTTGAACAATAGGATTGAACGTTATTTTTTCATTTTGACTTCAATTCCTTGGTAATTTAATCTCTACTCACCATCATCTGTGGTGCCAAATTCTTGCAAGACCCTCTCATAGTATTCTCTCAGATTGTTCATCTTTGGAGTCTCCTGGATGAGAATACAACATTGTTATAACAGCTCAGAATTGTCTCTTCTTATCAGTAATACGAGTAATTTCAATACCCAGCATCTGTCCACACAATTTCTTTTCTGTCTGAGTTGAAATGTTTTGTTGTTTGTAACCTTCTCCCTACTGAAGACCCTTACATACCGTATGACAAAAGATGTATACATACTTGTTCCTTCTCAATCTGAATCATTCTGGTGAAAAAGGCCTTGGAAAGGGGACGGTCTTCTCGTAAGCTGTATGACAAAAGAAGTTCTTCTCAGACTAAGGTTATGAAGAGATTTTTTTTTTTTTTTTTTTTACATTTTGATCCATTTTGTTTTTTATATTAATTTCAATTCAAGACCATGTGAGCAGACAAGAGTTGTCTTTACCTTGTAAAGGTCTTCCTGGCTTTCTTGTAGCCTCCAGTGGAGTACGACCAATCTAGGTAACTCTCTTTCATCTCCATGGCAACAGCCGGCACTGCAGACAGAAGACCTCTCTGGGAGCAAATAACAAAACGAAACTGTCTGGAAGGCATTCTCAGTATGGAGGACAAGACAATGAAGCAGACACAAGGGGCTAATAATCTCTGATGCTAAATCTTTTAACTTTTGATCCACAACCAAACGACCTCATCAGTTCAGGCAGTTGGTGAGTCCAGAGAAGCAATGGATTTACTTTTCATGGATCCATTTATTTTCAGTTAATGAAATGTGTTGAATATTTACAAGGAAGAACTCCACATCATTTGTCAATGAAAAAATAAATGTCAAAAACCAGAACTGAATTCAGATGGTACCTTGAAGACAGCTTCGGTCTCTTCTTGACTTTGGTTAGCTGTACTCCACTGGACCTGAAGCTGCCAAATAGGCAGACTTTCCTGTCAAGACAAGAGAGATGATTTAGTTCTTAGTTTCTAACTGCATTTTTCCCAGCAGGAATTCACCACACTTAAATTCTGTTGGACCGCCTTTAGGATCAATTATGGCATGCATTCCCTGTGACATTGTTTGGATAAGCCACTGCAATATCAAAAGTTATTTCCATCCAGTGATGATTTATTTTTTCATTAAGATCTTGCGTTGATGATGGTTGAATCTGACTGCTGCACAAAGCCTTCTCCAGCACATCCCAAACATTCTCAATGGGGTTCACGTCTGGACTCTGTGATGACCAATCCATCAGTGAAAATGATGTCTCATGCTCCCCAAAACACTCTTTCACAATTTCAGTCTAATGAATCCTGGCATTGTCATCTTGGAATATGTCCGTGTCATTGGGGATGAAAAAAATCCATTGATGGAATAACCCGGTCATTCAGTGTATTCAGGTAATCAGCGGACCTCATTCTTTGAGGACATAATGTTGCTGAACGTAGACCTGACCTAACCATGCATATTCCAAGATAACAATGCCAGGATTTTCTCAGTGTACTGAAGGATTTATAAATGAGTAATGAGTCGATGGCTACTGAATCTGAGTACGACAGGTCAATATGCATGTAAACAATGTATGAGTATGTGACATCAAATTGGTTTCAGAAAAATTGTTCACCTTCCCTTTGGATGCATTTTATTGTCTGGCATAACAGATGCAAGCCATTTCCTAACACTTAAAAAAAGTAGGAAAGTGCTGAAGTGTAATAATCCTTCTCACACTTCAACTTCTCAAGGCCACCACCTTATTAGTCTTAAGAAACCTGTACCCCAAGATATTCTGAGTAGTACAAGGCTTGCGTCTGAGTAGCATTGTATGTATCATGCTATTCAACAATTTGAAGTGCAAAGTACCAGGGTAACACAAAACTAGAGTTGTGCTTTGTGTGAAAGTTCAGGTATGAGTATTCATAAATGCTGGCTTCACCATTACTACTCTCACATATCTGAGGTGTTGAAGGGGATTTCTGAGGATTACTTCTTCCCCCATCCAAAGCTTTTAAATCTCTCGAGAGTACAGTATAGGGTTAAATAGCAATGCTACTCATTAACCTTTTATGCCAAATGACTAACATACAATTCTGTCATTCAAAATATAATTATAGATAAGATCACAGTAATGTGAGTTTTCATGTTGTGTCCACAGTATAATTCTTTTTTTTTTTTTTTTTTAAACAGAATCAGGTTGAGGGCATTTTACATACTAGCAATTTTTGGTATATTGGCACATGACAAAAAAGGAAAATGTATTTGCCTTCCTTCAATAATAAAGACGGAGCAGGCCTTTTGAGGGAGTCATATATAATGGAAAGCAAACGAATTGGATTGAGGACGTGGCCCACTTTCATCGCAGTGCTGGTGTGTGTGTGTGTGTGTGTGTGTGTGTGTGTGTCTGTCAACTCCAGTGGGAATAATTACCGTTGTCCTGTAGGAACCCAAACTGATGTGTTAGTGAAAGCAGAGAAAAAGATCAAACAAATTATGTAGAGTCAAAGCGAGCATGTGTAGCTCTGTGTACCTTGGGATTAATGTGTGTGAGAGCATCCTGGAACAGCCTGCCTACATCATCTCCGCTCCCCAGCCGCATCAGCGTCTGCAGTCTCAGGCTCCACGCTGACACTGATTGGTTGTAGTGCTCTGTGGCTGCTCTGGCAACACTGGCTGCTCCCTCAGCGTCTCCGGAGGAGAGCAGTATCTGCAGCTTTAGTTGAAAGTCAGTGTTAAAAGGTTTCTCCTTTCTACCTCTGCATGTAATTAAATACACAATTAAAAGAAATTTATAAATTAATACTTTCCCTCAAAATTTATATATTTGAAATGTTTTTACATCGAGAAGAAAGGAATGCTATCACACAGAGATAGCAGCTTTGGGACAAACTGCAAGATGTTGGCCCTGAATGACTTCTGGCTCAAGCAACGATCAGGGAGAGAGGAAATATTGAATCAGGGAAATGAGATGCACCTCGAGGCTAGAATGAAAGGTCTCTGACTGGATCAAAAACCACAATGACTCCAGGACATGAACACACACCCACAAGGACACCACTGAGCCACAGCTATGGATTTAATGAAGCCATTCACTTACCCACATCTTATAATAATGCTCTTTCAGCAGCAAACAGTCACAAGCCCGTTGCAGCACTCCCAGCAGTCGCTCCTGCCTCTGGAATGAACACATTCATAAAAAGGTCAGAACTTACCCTATATGTATCCAATTTTTTTGATGTTTTAATGCACAGGAGAAAACAGCGGCTATCAAACTCATTGGTTTCAAAATGAACAATTATTACTTTCTCCTTCAGCTCTTCAACGTTAGTCTTCCTCTTCAGTCTCTCCAAGCAGAAATCCACATAGCAAGTCCACATGGGCTCTATGGGATACAAATCAAAGCGATGGTTTCATCTAATAACACACCCAAAAGGCAGGCTATGTGGGAAATATAGTTACATACAAATGTAGAGCTAGATTTAAGATGTTTGAGAACTTTATAGGCCACCTACAGTATGTCACATAAATGTGGTAAAACCAGGATGACATCAAATTTAGCAACACATAGCGGTATGTGAAAAATAATTTTAGTATCACTAAAATGTACGTTTTTTTATTTTTCAAAATTATTGTCTTCCTGTTCTAGAGAACATACAAGCTGCAAACTGATAAGACCTCAACTGTAATTCAGGCTATTTACATTAAAGTACCCAATACCTAGTAATTTTCATTCTTTAAAAAAAAAAAAAGTTTCCTGAAAAAAATTGCTAAGCAAAACTTTCATCACAATTCAAGCCACAGTGTTTTCAGCTTCAATAAGTGTCTATTTTTGTTTTGCTTTTTTATGTGAGCCTTTACCAGTGTTCAGGCTTTTGATTCCCTCCTCATAAATCTGGCAGCAGCGCTCCTCTCGGCGGTTGATATCGGAGGCCCGGCCTTTGGCTGTCTGCAGCTCCTCTCCTGCTCCTGATGCCTCCAGCTCCTTTTTTGCCATGAACTTCCAGGTCACACTGTCTTCAGTATAGTTAACCTGTAAGCTGTACACAAAGGGAGCAGTGTAGGTGTGTCTGTGCGGCACAGTGCAACACAGTGGAAAAAAACAAATCAGCTAGTGCCTTACTCTTGTAAGATGAGGTCCTGGAGTTCTTTGGTGAAGTCAAAGATAGCTGCTATGTTCAGAAGTGAGATGACAAACTCTGCTTCTGTTGGACAAGATGGTAACAAAAAGGTAAAGTGACCTGACAATTTTGTTGTAAAAGAACTTAGACATTTGCTTATGTTTTCTTGCTGGGCATCGGGACAGACATGTTCCCCAGTGACTTGGCTTGTTTGGTATTTGGAGAAATTTTCTGACACAACAATAAAAAAAAAAAAAATTGTTATTTAAATTACAACATATGTTAAGAGGGAAAATATTTGAATTGATGACTGTTTTTATGGCAGCGTCTTACATGTCTGCTTTAGTGGTTCAGTACTCAATGCAACAATCCAACTAAAATTGTTTTTACTTCAACACTTTTTTTGACAATTCTGCAAACAAAATGACTTTAATAAGGCCTACCATTGATTTTCGCTGTAGCATCTCTGTACACGACCTCCGCCAGTTTAGCACTCAGGATCTCTGGAGAAAACTCATATTCACCCTAAAAAAATTTTCAAAAGCCGTTATTCAGACACTGTGAAGAAAGTGAGAGTTTGCGTGTGAATGTGTGTGTATTGACTTTTTTTCCATTTGCCATTTTTTGTGACCCACTCACCAGGTCCATTTCAGCTTTCTCCAGCTCGCTCTTCTGCCTCCTCAGCTTTTCACAATGCAGCAACTCCATGCGGAAGTACTAACATGGGGTAGGTTGGAAAATTCAGAAAAGTATATTTTGACACAATTTGAATATTAAACGTTCCTTTTCACAGAGGCAAAACTTTTGAGTATCATTGATGGTTTCACTTGTTTTATATTTCGGACAAAAAAAGCCAACAGATTTTTCTTCTTTTACCTCCTGGTAGACTTTCTTGTTGTTGGGATGGAAGCGGAGGGCTCTGAGAAACAAGTGTCTTGCACTTTCAGAGGAACATCTGTCCTCCAGCTCACTCTTGGCTGCCATGATCCAAAGTGCTGTTACGCATACAATAGATGCAAAACTTAAGTCTTTATTCAGTTTAATTTGTAGGTGTTGTCAATCTCCTATTATCTTAGGACATATGCGTATCCTGTCCCTTCTTGAGACAGTTAATACAGCACAGTAAACTGAATTTACAAGAGTAGGATTTACAGCAGAATGAAATGGTTTATACCTGGTTTGTCTGGATGTATGGCGAGCATGGCTGAGAACACCTTACTGATCTGACCCTTGGTAGCCTGTTGAGAGAAAACCCAAGAGTAAATAACTTTTAACGCAAGAAGGCAGCACTTTGAATGTTTTACTTTGAACAAATGATGAAATCTTTGCATACCCATTTCTTACAGAACGCAACATGTGAGAGCCACAGCTGAACATCGTCCTGTGGGAAAAGAACAGAGACCTCATTGGGATTCTATATCATCCACATTAATACACAACAAAAATACAATACAAATGTCCTGTGTAAGGTACCTTCCACTTTTTCGTTGCTCTTCTGAAGACGCTATTTATTCTATGAATGATGGGGAACTCAATCTCCTGTCTTTTAAACTGGTAGTGTATGTGCTACAAAAAACAAAGTTAGGTTCATCCCCCAATCCATAGTTCACATGAGAAAAACATCAATCATATCCAAAGCATATCAGAATGAGATGAAGTAAAAAAATATTTCACTTACCTCTCTTCTCTTCTTAATCAGCTCTAAAATGTTGATTTCATACTGGAATGAAACAAAATGTTAAAGTTGCTGCGTCAAACATATCACGAGCCTCTGTTTTTCAACATGCACACAGTTACCTGGATGTATTTAATGAAGTCCTCTTTGTTAATCATCAGCCTATGGAGCTTGTATTCCATGGCTGTCACTCTCTTGATTATCATTCTGAAACAAGGAAAGAAGCACAGTTTCTGAATTCCAGCATGACTTGATTAGATTGTGGGTTTTATGTACGATAGATCTATTCATCAATTTTTCTTTTCTGTAGTCACAGAGGCAAGGAATTAGAGTAAGGTTCTCCCAGTGGAACACTCCCAGCTCCTTACATCTCCTACAGTCTTGAAGACCATAGATGAGGGCAATAAACTGGTAAATCAAGCATTTTAACTTCCATCTTATTCCCCTCTTCACCACCGTGGTCAGATACAACTGCATGTCCAAATTTACACACCAAACTGTGACTCCATCCCAGCTACACTATATAGGTCACCATCAAAAACTACAGTTGTGTTCAAAATCCAACAACTTTATGAACCAAAAAGAAAGCAAAGAAAGATTCATTGGTGGAAGCTATTTTGCCTTTGGGATCACTGAACCTCAGTGAACAATCACAATTATAGTGGTGTGATCAAAAACATCCTTAACAGGGAGTGGGAACTTGAGGTATTTGTAGTTAACCATGTTGAAGACAGTCAGGCACTCTCCTAATGCTTGGATCTTCACATATGGAAAGCATACAACCATTCATAAATGCACGGCACAACACAGACCAGCTCTGCAGCTTTGGGCCCAGTGTCAAGGACAGAGAACATTCATCTGAAAACCACAATATAGACATTTATGGACCAAGACAGATTGTTTGAGAGAGGAATGAAAGAATTATTTGTTAAAGTGAAATCACCATCTCTAAATAGAGGTGAGGGTCTGGGTCACCACCTCTCGCTCACATACAACATAGATTCACCATCTCTGTCCAAAAAGTTTCACAGTTGTTCACATCCTGAACAACATAACAGTTGTGCCTTCAACAATCCATAATACTGGTGACTTTGACTCAGCTGTAAAGGTTTGACCTGAATGACTGTCGTTGTTTTGGCAACCTCAGAAGAGTTTAAATATCTGTTCCTGTCAGTCAGTCAAAACTGAAGAAGCCTGTCAGATGAGAGTTGAAACGTCTTCAAACCCGAAAACAGAAGTCTAGTTGCTTTATGATGTTTATTACTTAGGTTGTGTAGCAAATGAAAAAAACGGAATGCTCATTGTTTTCATAATGGGATGCTCAGTGTTCACGTAGCGCGAAGATCCGTGCCACCACGTTTAGCACTATTTTTGTAGCTAGACCACATCCGGTCAGAGAAATCAAAAGAGCACTGCTAAAATTTTGTTATTTAAGGGCTTTCCATTGATTTTATTGTGTCTTCTGCGCAACGCCGAACAGACACCCAAAGCCGGTTCATCAATTCCACGACGACCTTTGTGGCTGCAAAAAGGTTTTTCGATTTTGATTGTTGCACTTTAAAACCACAAATCAAATAACCACTCGCTTTTTGATATCGGTATCTCAAACGAAAATAACCAAAAGCTTCACGGACACCCTCTGTATGTTACATGTTGTCTTACTTGACTTCTTTCTTGGTGAACAGTCCAACTCTCTCCAACTGCTCCAAC
This sequence comes from Antennarius maculatus, assembly GCA_013358685.1. Lineage (NCBI taxonomy): Eukaryota > Metazoa > Chordata > Actinopteri > Lophiiformes > Antennariidae > Antennarius > Antennarius maculatus. Next base: position 21,548,843 of record CM023612.1, read on the forward strand.
TCAGGGATCCTCTCCTCAATACGCCGCTGAACGACCTCCGCCATCTTCCCAAGTAGGCGTTAGAAGCTGGTTGACTATTCTGTAGGTTAATTAGTGATTATTACTGACAATATTAAAGATATATATCCATATACACATTAATAACGTGAGAAACACGGGTGAAATCCTCTACACACGTGTGGCAGTTTTCCGGTTCCGTCTGGAAATACTTCCGTGAGGAAACACAGACCAGTTCCACATACGACAGTGCTCTGGACCAGTGTATCCACCGGTATAATGTCGGGCGACACACTATTTTAACTACTCTTTTTATCATATCAAATAGCACTCATCTTACTTTAACCGTCAAAGTAAATGGAAAATTGTTGAAACTATTTCCACATTTTCATTTCCATTCTAATGATTTCCATTAATGCAACCTGGAACGAAACGACGATATAAATAGTGAATTCTTAACTGAGGTGAAAAAAACGATTATGTTGCTGAATCTGAGCTGCAGAAAGAGAAAATACGTTGAAATTACATATTTTGTTTTATTATTTGCCATCCGTTAGTTTTAAAATCATGATTTGAACATTATTATTTAATTTCCCAATACTGTATACCATAAGCATAGTGACGTTGCGAGTACAGTAAATATGCTGTGAAATTGTTTTAATATTAACGTACAACATTCCGTATAAATTATCATTCAGCGACTGGCTACTCGTCTCTTGATTTACAGAAAGTCATACATCATCATACAACTTCTGTCAACCGGTTAGAATCGATCATAAAACAGTAAATGCATTGAGATCGTTGTGGGCTGCAACTCATTGTTACGTCGCCTTGATGTGAATGCTGATAAACTTTATTTCCCGCAAAAATCGCAGAGAGCGAGAGCGGGTTGTATGTCATCTCCGGAGGGCATCAGCCAATCACAGTGCTGCATTCTCTTAGTCCTTCTATTGGCTGTTAACTGACTAGTACTCTGTTGTTTAGTACAATTTGAAGGAAAACGCACCGACAGTAAATTACAAAAAGCTGTTTCGTAATTTTATACAAAATACTCAGATATCAAGCGGCCTTCGTGACAGCTGAATGCGGGGGGAACCTCAAGCAGACGGAGGCTTGTTTTCAAGTGAGCCATGCTAGCACCGCTAGCTAACTAGCCGGACTCTCGTCGCCTCCTCTTCCATCTTCATGGGTTGCTACTGCTCTATCTACCGGGCTTGAGCTGGAGGCAGCAAGGCTAACAAATTAATGCCATCGGCCAGGGTGGGTAGCCCGCAGTTATGTCCCGTAGCTATCGCATGTCGATTTTAAGGTTTTCGTCAATCGCGAGCTCAAAATATGATTGATCACTACTCTGAGACACCAGGCTAACTAACATGTTAGCATTGTGCTTTTAGCCGAGTTGGCTAGCTCGACTGCTAACGCGAGTATTTGTCTACTAGCTAGGCCAACATGTTGTTTAGTCACCATTTATTCAGTTACAATTATGTACTAACATGTAGTCTTGATTCTCTCACAGAACTCAGGTCATATTATGAGTGGGGCAAGTTGCAAGGCTAACGGTGCTGTGTACCCCGCCTCATCAGCAATGATGAACTCTGTGAAGAAGCCGAAGATGGAGCAGATTCAGGCCGACCATGAGCTGTTTCTACAGGCCTTTGAAAGTAAGTCCCAGCTGCTGGGCACTGTGTAGTGTTTGGAAACATCAGAGTAACTTTTCTATTACTTCAATGAACATTTTCCTACCCGTTTAACTTTATCGCAAATTTATTTTTTACTGACTTGTTTTGGCTGACATGTTTCTATTACTTAACAAGTCCAAAATGTTGTGCATGTGCCAAACAAAAGTTTATAGATGACAATATCAGACTTGAAGAAATAAAAATACATCTCATGTCTTTACTGAAATTACATTTTTACTGTAATTACATTTTAGTGGATGTTTTATCTGTTCCTCGATCATAAATATGGTATATATTTGTAATATTATACATAATTTTTTGTGGATGCTGGCAAGTTGAAAGTGGCAGCAGGTTAATGGAGACTCCTGCCTCATAAAGCAGTAAAACTGCCCTTGTTAACACTTACTTAGCTAATTTGGGTTAAGAAATGTTATTGAGTTATCATAGTAGTAAGGATTATTGAAAGTAGTCACATTTAACATCACAGTGACACATGTTTCCTTTTCCAGAACCAACTCAGATATATAGATTTCTCCGCACAAGAAACTTGATTGCTGTAAGTGAAGTACTATTCATATTGTTGCTTTGTGGAGTAACAAATGAAACAAGTCATTAATAATTCTATTTTTGTTTTAGCCCATATTTTTGCACAGGACACTCACATTCATGTCTCACAGAAACGGTCGATCAAATGCTAAAAGGTAGGAAATCCTTTTGTATTTTCCTTCATGAAACTTGAAAAGATTCTATTTTTGATACAAATTTGCCTTGAAACATCTATTAATTTCAACAAAGAGTATCCACTGTTACAATAGTTATTAATATTGAATCTTTGTGTTTTGAACCACCCTCCCCCTGCCAGGAAAGCATTTAAAGTGGATGATATGTTGAAGACAGTGGAGAGGATGAAGGGAGAGCAGGATTCTCCAAGGTAACACAAATCTATGAGAGTAGATGTGGACTTTTATTTTTCCATAATGTTTATGGGGGGGGAAAAAGTAATAAATAAGCAGAATTTGTGACCAATTGGGGCTCTTGATAAGAACCAATTTAACATGTGCATTTTTGTCTTGTGGTTCTTCAGTTTGTCTTCACATCTACAGTTAACCTTCACTGGGTTCTTCCATAAGGATGGTAAGCCAGTTTTACTGTTTGTCAAATTCTTTTGTTTACTTTTTACCTGGCACCAGGTGTATGCAAATCCAATTACTTTTCTTAGTCCTCATATTTCAGTCTTTTGCATGTGTTTATTGCACGTGTCTTTAGTGTGATGACAATTAAAATAAGATTTGTGGGTCAGTTCTAGATGATGATAACTTAAATTGTGGGTAGTCGAGATCCAAAAGCTCACATTTGGTCAGAAACACAGAGACTGCTAGAATTTCTGCACTCAGAATGTGAATGACCAGTTTTACATGTTCTGTGGGGGCTGCAAGACTTAACCCAGGTTAATAGTATAAATGTAAACACACACTGAAAGTACCATGTTGTGATGACATTACACAACAGTATTTACCACAGATTTATGTTGAAATGAACAGGTTCCTAAACAGCTGGTGCCAAACGAATCCAATAGATTATGTAGACATAACAATGAAATTGTGTGTTACTTAAAAAATTTTGTAGGACACAAATCTAAATTAAAATAACCAAAAACTATTTTTTTTGCTTTACAGAAAAGCCATCTCAGAATTCAGAAAACGAACAAAATTCTGTGTCCTTAGAGGTGCTACTTGTCAAAGTCTGCCATAAAAAACGCAAGGTAAAGTAAAATGTCACAGAAACTCTCACTTTTGCTTAAAAAGAAGGTAATTTCCAGTGATTTCTGTTTCATAAATTTTATTATTCCTTTCAGGATGTCAGCTGCCCGATTAAGCAAGTGCCTACAGGTAAAAAGCAGGTGCCTTTGAATCCTGACAGTAACCAAACCAAGTCTGGCTCCTACCCTTCCTTACTGGTCTCCAGCAACGAGTTTGAGCCCAGCAACAGTCACATGGTCAAGTCCTATTCCCTGCTGTTCAGGGTGTCACGCACAGGGAGGAGGGATACAAACGGTCTGATCAACAGAGAGGCCAATGAGAATATTGGTAGAATTTAATGCTTATATTTTGTAGCTTAAATTGTTGGTAGTTGAAGGTGAAACTTCACACCATGAATTTTTTTTTTTTTTTTGTGTGCAAAGATGTAACAGATACTCCAAGTAGAAAGAAACGCAGCTCATCCCACAGAGAAGAGGGAGAGACCACAGAGACCTATGTTGCACAGATGACTGTCTTTGATAAAAATAGGTAAGCTTTAATCTTTATTTTTGTGGAAAACAATTATTACTGTTTTTCTTGGCTACACTTTAAAATCATAACTTGTCATGTCATCAGGAGATTACAGCTGCTGGATGGGGAGTACGAAGTGTCAATGCAAGGAATGGAGGACAGCCCTGTCAGCAAGAAGCGTGCTACATGGGAAACCATTCTGGATGGAAAGGTAAGTGTTTGTAAATGCAGACATGGAGTGTGTCTCACCCTGTCCCTCTTAGTGCCTTTGACCATTACTCTGTATGATTCCCACAGAGACTGCCACCGTTTGAGACGTTTTCTCAGGGACCCACATTACAGTTCATTCTGCGCTGGACTGGGGATGCTACTGGCAAGTCCACTGCCCCCGTTGCCAAACCCCTTGCAACCCGTAACTCGGACAGCTCTGGTCCCATGGAGACGAGAACCAGCAACCACCGAGCTGCCCTTATGAGTACGTACAAAACCTCCAGAGGACAACTTAGCATCATTTGTCTTTTATTTAAAAAAAATTCTTTACAGCTTGAATTTGATTAAGTCCATGTAACTCATGTGATGTTAAAGTTTCATGTTCCATCTTGTGCTTCATTTAAAATTCTGTAAGCATTTGTAAAGGACACCAAACAAAGAAGTAAAGAATTTACATCATGTAGGATTTTGAACAAATCTTGGGTCATGGTTTTGGATTTTACATCTGCTGTGATTCTGGCATGGGTTAGACTATTTACAACTTTTTCTAGAAAAGGCAACCGAATGAGTCATAAGCATCGACTTGGCAGTGTAATAGTTTACTCATTGAATAAAGCCCTGTTTATAAGTTTTTTGAAGTAATGAATTGTGTGTAACAATAGCTGGCAAAATACTAGGAAATGGGAATTATTAGCCAATGCCTGACATCTTCCATCAGGCTGTGCTCTGTTGATAGCAGACTTGATTTGTGACCTTTAATAAAAGAAGAAATTTGCACAAATATTTGAGGAAGTAATGGCCACCCTCCTCCAGCTACCTCAAGGAGACGTTAGTTCAGTTACAAAACTGGTTCTTAAAATCTAAGGTATAAAGTATGCACCAATGAAAGACAAGCAAACCTTCCTCTTCTCAATGTTTTCCAACTGTTATGGTTGACAAGATTTTTGTTCCTTTATTCTGTGCCATGTACCATGTACTTCACAAACTTTTCATTTATAGTTGGAATAATACAATTATGTATTACACAGAACCAAGATTAAACATTTCTGTAACACAAACCCATGTTTAAATTCCAAAACTTTCAGTACTTAATTTCACATGGAAAACAGTGCGTTTTCTCAAATACCTGTTTGTCGTATGTATGAAGTTGAATTTGACATTTGGTGACTGTCCAAGAAATGAGCTCCATCTGTTCCCGTCAGCAGTGAAAGAGTCGGTCAGCACAGACATTCAGACAAGGAAAGAGCAGATTCCATGTGAGCCCCGGCAGAAGCTACGTATATTTTATCAGGTAACATACATTCCTCGAAGAAAATTATTTACAAGTGACCACTTCACATGAAATATTTGAGGTGGCTGAAAAGCAAAATCTAAAAAAATGTTTGGAATTTCTTTCCTTGAGAGAATGTTATTGTGTCGAATGTTACTGAATCGAATGTCGAATGCAAAGAATCACAAAGAATCTGGTTTACCTTGTAACTAATGCAGTCTGTCCTTGTGCAGTTCTTGTACAACAACAACACTCGGCAGCAAACAGAGGCAAGAGATGATCTTCACTGTCCCTGGTGTACCCTGAACTGCAGCAAACTGTACAGCCTGCTCAAACACCTCAAACTCTCCCATTCACGCTTCATCTTCAACTATGTGGTGAGGAACGGAGTGCTGCTGATCATAAATCCTTTGGCACACTGCCTGATTTCATAGAATTCTATAAGTTATAGATAAATCAAAAGTTACCGGTCTGCGTTGGTGGTGTGAATGAGCTCATTCTGAGTCAGCTTTTCAGATAAATGATGCAGACCAGAAGTCTGATTTATTTCCCAACAATGTCTAAATGAAGATCTCTAATAAAATAAAGAGACACATCGCCCGTTCATTCTAGGATAACATGAGACTATCTACAGTGAAAAACATTTTACAGCAGCTTTATTACCACACTGATTTGGACAAAAAAACTCTTTTTGATGAAATCCAAAACAACATTCCAATAAATAAACTGACACATTCATGAAAATCCATCAGATAGTATTTATGTAATCTTGTTAGCAGACAGAAGAACCACAACATCCCAGAGAAGATATAATGTTGGCTTGATTATTTGAATGCAGGCCTTGTTTTGAAATGACTATTTTGAAAAAATATATCACATTACTGAAGATAGGCTTGAGGCACAAATATTATCAGGACATTTCAAACAGTGTGTGATAGATTAGACCGTCAGTAAACTGTTGACTGAGTCAGGCGAGCAGAATGTGCTTCAACTAACTTTGTACTTTTAGTAAATGGGCAAGAAAAATGGGAGATACGGAACATAACATTTTTTAAAAATTAGTTCCAGACCTTCTTTGTTTTTGCTTAAACAGTGATTTTTTTTCCCTCCTGTCTGCAGCCTCATCCCAAAGGAGCACGGATAGACGTGTCCATCAATGAGTGCTACGACGGCTCATATGTTGGCAACCCTCAGGATATCCACAGTCAACCAGGCTTTGCCTTCAGCCGCAACGGCCCAGTCAAGAGGACCGCTGTTACCCACATACTGGTCTGCAGGTAAATTTATTGTGAAGACAGCTGTTTAACAACAGACACATGTTGGATGTGAATAAATAGCCATGATTAATTCTATTCCTTCCTGTCAAATTTAGTGATGAATTTAATCAGTTGAACAATCGTAAAAGATCTATTCATGTCTATTAATGTCTAGAGCTCAGAGAGCATTCAATGCTATGAGATAGTAACAAAAAATTCACAAACGTATGATCAAAATGTACCAAAAACTGTGCCAATGCACTTTGGTGTCTAATTTATCTTAAAGAAGTTACTGATTTATATCCTAAAGTAAACCACTATGATTGAGAACTTTTTTTTTCCTGGATATTTAGCAAACTAATAATGATACCAATGTGGAACAGTCATGCCAATCTTTCATGGATCTCTACAGTATTGGTTTGAGGTACAATGACATAATGGGAAAACCGAGATGCCTGGGCAGACCAGAGAAAATTGAAATCCCAACGTAAAAGCTGCAGATGCATGATAAATGTTCTCGCTCCCCTTCTATGAGGCCCAAGAGGACCAAACCGAGTCTGTCTGAGTTCTTGGAAACTGAGGACGGAGAGTTGGAGCAGCAGAGGACGTATGTCAGTGGCCACAACCGCCTCTACTTCCATAGTGACAGCTGCATGCCTCTGCGGCCCCAGGAAATGGATTTGGACAGCGAGGATGAGAGAGACCCAGAGTGGCTCAGAGAGAAGACTGCGACGGTGAGGAGCCGCTGCCGCTGCCGTTTGTCATTTTTGTGACTGACCACGAGGGTCTGAAGCAGCCTTGAGCTGTCACTAACTGATGAAAATCATACACGTAAAGAATTTGAAATGGATAAATGTATTTGTGGTGGTATATAATCATGATTTTACCTTTTTATATAATTGTATGAAACCGCTAAACTTCTTTGATTTGAAATCCCGGGGTGATTTCAGCCTACAACACAAGCATGGTACCTAATCTTGTTTGGAATTTCTACATTTGTATTGTAACTGTGTCGACAGCTGTTCTTTCACTATGATGTCCTTTTTTAAACATTTTGTTGAAACAAGAATTGAATATCTGTGCAGTGTCATTGGATCAGTGACACTGCACTGGATCATTTATATAAATTCAGATTGAATCATTTCTATCCCATCAATTTATTTTGTGGTGTTAATGCTACGTTATTTAAAAAGTCAAAAACAAAGTCATTGTGATGATTTAGTAGTAATCTTGACTGGGAACTATAAAATAGTGCTCAAAGCAGGTGGCTTAGCTTGCTATGATTTGTATTTCCTGAACCTGTTCACATTATTTGTTTTTAATATTGATGATTTTACTATCATGGGAAACAGCAAACGGCTAAAATTCATGTTTTGATATTAATTGTTTATTCTCCTCCATACCATACAACAAAGTCTCTTATAGTCGTATCACTTAATCATTAATCTATAACAAAATGTTATTTGCTTGCAGCAACTGGATGAGTTCACAGATGTGAATGAGGGAGAGAAGGAGGTGATGAAGCTGTGGAACCTGCATGTCATGAAGCATGGGTATGTTCAATTTTACGGCATCGAAAACATGACAATGACTCAGTCCTGAGTCTGTCTGTCTGGTTGTCTCTCTAATCTATCTCTAAATAAATCATCCATCTAGCCATTATCTTGTAGACGAGATGATCGCAGTCGTCTCGTCTACAATTGCTTATCCACCGCCGCGAGTCACGGGTCTGCTCGATCCTATCCCAGCCGGCTAGGGGCAAAAGGCGGGATACACCCCGGATAAGACAGCAGCTCACCACGGTTTATATTATTCACGTTTAAGCAACACAAAAACTATGTATTTATTCTTGAAGATGGCTGTAGACAAATTAATATATTGAATGTATTGAAGCTAAAACTATTCTGTTTTCCTTACAGTTTCATAGCAGACAACCAGATGAATCAGGCCATCATGCTCTTTGCTGAGAACTGTGGCTCCCACATCATCCGCCGCAATCTGTGCCGCAACTTCCTCCTACATCTAGTCAGTATGCACGACTTCAACCTGGTGAGCACCGCCACCATCGACCGCGCCATGGCCCGGCTGCGACAGATCCAGGAGGAGCTGCCGTTCAACGAGGACGAGCAGAATGACCATGATATGGTGTCAGGAGGAGCCTGCAACGGCACCGGAGTCACCTCCATTGGGGGAAAGCAGGGCAAGAGGACAAAAAGCGCACTAACAGACTGATGTAGGATGGATCAATAATTGCCGATGGACACCCCCCAACCCCACCCCCATTTGGGTATTGCTTTTTGTTCAGTGAACAATCGCCAACCCTTTGGTGCTTTGATAAGTGAGAAACTGGTCACTGAAGAATCTGACCTGAAGGAGATCAGTATACAAGGTAAAAAAAAAAAAAGAAAAAGTTTTTTGAAAAATGAGAATTGAACCAAATATGAACAATATAAACATGAATCCTCCACATGTACACAAACTAGGAAATTGAGGACTGTAAGATGCAATTTGAACCTACTCAATATGCATTTAGTAGGTGCCACTGACGTATCTTTTAGGGGTGAGTGTGTGAACGGTCTTCTAATGTGGCATGTCTTCGGTATGTCCTTGTATCAACTGTATCAAGACTACAGTTAAACTGTACTGTTAACATTGTCTCTCTTATTTGTACACATACACAGTAATCTTGTAGAAAACTTATCCTTTTTAGCTGATTATTTTAGCACTTGGTGTTTGTATTTAGAAAGCTTACCTTTAAATTGTATTTTTTTAAGCTGCACCAAATGTTAAATCTGCAGTGTAGGACTAAGATCCAAGCCCTTGCTATAAAGGCTCCTACAATACTAGTGCTGATTTAGCCAATCACCAGAAAAATCTCCAGAGATTTTGCAGATATCCCCATGCTTGTGCTGGTGCATCAGTAATTATGTTTTTTACATTATTACATCAACCAGCAGTGATTGGTTTGAGTGAAGAGCAAATGTGGTGTTTGTGTAATTCCCCTCGCTGCCAGAGGGGGGAGACAAACGTTCTAGACTGCAGGTTTAATGCAGCTTTTCTGTTGACATCTGTGAAGAAATTTAAATGGGTTTGAGTTCACTTTTGTGAATGACCTAATCTTTCAATGGGCATACAGTCAAGAGAATATGACAGTAAGAATCTAGACTTTTAATCAATGTCTGGAGTACATAATGCCTATAAGACTTATGTTAGGACCCAACAGCTGTTGTGGGTTTTGCTGGTAGTTTGGCATGAAAATAGTTTTATAATGTAAAGCTTTGGAACAAGGAAAAGAATAAATTCAGACTGACAGCCCCGTCACTTGGAAACAGTTTCATCTGCATTGATGATGGCTTATGGAAAGTCAGGGAACTAAACTTTTCTGAATATTTTCTTTTTCCCAGCATTTACTGAAACAACCAGCAGTGCATAAATTCACGTTTGTGTAGATTGTATAGCATTCAAGATATAAAAAAAAAAAAAGTTTTTGATGATACTGGCACCTGTGGTTTTTGTTTCCCCTTTTGAGGTTTGAATGTGTAGGAATAAAGAATTTGAACATGTTCTCCCATGTAATTAGACATGGGTGTGGCTGTAACTGACAGAAATGTGTATAAATGTAATCACATCAAATATTTAGCAAAGCCTGGCTATGGATCCAATAATTAACAGATTGCAATCTCTCTCTCTCACATGCTGTTTATTGGATGATTGGGTTTCAGGTCAAAATCAGTTTTCTGTCCTTTTAGGTGCAGGTTATGCCAAAGTGGAATATCTCCATCTGTTTTTTTTTAAGTGCTGTATGTTTTTTTTTTTAACCATTCTTTTATTTCTTTCCATGGCAACTTTTTGAAAAGCAGCTGTAGTGTGCACACAAGTTGGTGGCCGTCACCATTCATTATTCAGACTTCCCTTGTGGTCAACCAAATGTAACAGTATATTTTCTGTATCCATTTGCAAAAGGGAGACATATTCACTATTGTTAAAACACCCTGTTGAAAATTGTGAACTGTACACTCTGGCTAAGGGGATTTTATATTTAAGAAATAAAATACATTTGACCTTATCCATATGTAATGTGTTTTTCTGATTTAACTCTTCTCCTTTCAGCTTTTCCCTTCAGGGGTCGCCACAGCAAATCAGGTGGATAAGTAGCTATAAACATGTGGGTGGGAGGATGGATGGATGGACTTCCTACAACCAGTGGCTATTGAGGGCAGGAAGGTGGCGGTTTTAGGGACATACAAATACCTGAGACTACATATGGGTAACAGAATGGACTTGGCCCTACAACTTGATCTGTGTGTTCCAGAAGGGCCAGAGTAGGATGTAGTTCCTGAGGAGGCTGACCTGCAACATCTGCTCCGAGTTCCTTCGACTGTTCTACAAGTCCGTCATGTAGAGTGTGCTGTTGTGTGTTGGAGTGGTGGTGCTGGGAAGAGGGACATGGAACGCCGGATAGACTCATCCACAGGGCTGGTTCTGTGATCGGTCAGAGCCTGGAGTCTGTGGAGACGGTTCTGAGATCAGGACCCCAAGTTCAGAGCTATCCTGAGGAACACCAGCCACCACCTGCACACCACCTTCTCCCAGCAGGGGAGCTCCATGTGGTTGAGTGTGGGGGAGGTGATGGACTTGAGATCAACTGGAGTGGTACCGGGGTGTCATGGGGGTGATGACGTGTCTTGTATCGTGTTGTGACGGATGTGCCTATGTCTGCCTGTCTGTCATCCTGAAGTTTCACTTGCAAAAATTCATGAAAGCTCATGTTCAGCTTCCTGCAAATACACGATCTTTGGTCGGGTCAAATCTCGTCGCACTCGATTTTACGTCATTCCAGAGCAATTCGTGTATTTTTAATTCCTTAAAAGCTGTAAAAATTCGCACGATGTGTGTATTTGTTTTTTAAAAGTTTCTATTTTGTATTTTTGTCAAGTAAACAAAACGGCTAAACCACAGTTAGCCACTTAGTCGCACAAATACAAACATCGCAAGGCTGACGTCATCGCTACGTCATTCATGACAGACGGGCGGCATCGTCAAAATGCGACCTGAATACCATTCGAGGACGTTTTCCAAATGCGATGGTGAACAAACTTAAACGACGGAGGAAGGGTGAAGATGGACAGAGGACAGACTCACCAACAGCCGCCGGGGTGATGCCGGCAGCGGCCCCGCGGTCGGGACCCTCCGCCGGTGACACGGATCCGATCCGACATCGGTCAGATGGAGCGATGTGTTCTCAGTGTGAACGGAAGCGACAGGTGAGAAGTGAGACAAACGCGTCGTGGAGTGGATCTTCAGCTCTTCACCGCTGTCTGGACGAAATCCAAACACGTAACCCTTCGTTCCCTGTCCGAACAGTGTTCAGCACACTGCAGAGGAGGTCATGCCTGCAGGAATCAGGTGTGGATGACAAACACAATCCTTGTTCTGAATGCACTCTAAATAAAGCGTGGTGACATGATTTAACAAAACCAGCTTTCATAACCAGTAATGTGCTTTTTTTTTTTTCTTCAAAAGCAGAAAGTGACCAAAGCTCCACACAGAATCACCTACAAGAAAGGAGGAAACAGAAAGATGCAAGCCTGGAAAGCATGTCCAAACGTCTGAAGTCTGGTGTGATGGAAGGCTGTGTTATGGATCACGGTGACGGGTCAGAACCTGGTGTCAAGGAAAGTTCTGAATGGAGAAGCACAGAGTGTCCCTGCCAGTCACCCACAACATCTGATTTTATCCCAATAGGTACAGTTATCAAAGGCATGTACTTTTTGTTTGTTTTGTTGTTCTTTTTGTTTAAATACAGAAAAGTAAGCGCTGCTCTATTTACATTAAGATTCCAGATTGGGAGATGTTCTCTGGACGGACAAATACAGTCCTCAGCATTCAAGTGAAGTCATCGGCAACTCTGTCCCATTAAATAAACTGCACAGGTGAGTTATATCTAGTTCCTTATGTCCGATCCCTTATCCCTAAAGCGACATCACTATCCACTGATCTTAAATCAGTCATCAAACACTTGTGGGGTTTTTTTTGGTATTCAGTTGGTTGAAGAAATGGAAACTCAGATCTGCTACTGATGAGAGGAGAAAACTGGAGGAAAAGAAAGGAGAAAACAGCAACGGTATCAAATTTGTCACGCTTTGTCTTTGGGGCTCAAAATATTTCATCTCAAGGTGGTCAACGTGTGGTTTCTCATGTGCCATGGCCAGATACATTTGTCACACTAACTGCTTTGAATTTTATTCAATATTTCCGTGTTGACTATCGTTCTGCGCAGACTCGTGGGACTGTGGAGACTTCCAGGGTGAGGATGGGGGGGACGAGTTCGGCGAGGAGCCGTTGCACAACACCGTGTTGATTACAGGACCTCCTGGTGTGGGCAAGACGGCCTCGGTGTATGCTTGCTCTCAGGAGCTTGGCTTCAAGGTGTGGATTGAACTGGATCAACATCAGAGAACGAGTGAATCCAGGGAGTGTGAAGGGAGATGTACAGTAATGACGTGAATAATTTTTGCCTTCAATCATGCCTCAGAATATCAGATATTTAACAAAAGATTATCAGCATCATTAGCCTTCAGATCACAGAGCTGATGTTCAACATCTATCAGGTATTGAAATAATGCAGTCTAGACGGTGTTTAAACCACCCAGTCGAGGGAAAATATGAAACCGACTTGCCAGTTCTGATTATGTTTGGACCAGAAGATCCAGGTTTCACCAGGTTCTAGATTGTTTTTAAAACGATAATAGTTTAAAATAAGAGCTATCTATTGACTTTTCTTTTATTGTTCAAAGGTATTTGAGGTGAACTGCTCCTCATTGCGTAGCGGCTGCCACGTTCTTTCCCAGCTGAAGGAGGCCACTCAGTCCCACCTGGTGGACATGTCAGGGAAGGACCCACTGAAACCAGCTTACTTCAGCAACTACAACTCTGCTGCTAAACCTGAGGCTTTACCTGGTAGGTTACAGATTTTGAACTCGTGATCTTCACTGAAAACCAAGAAATCACACAAAATCTAAGTGACACTGAAAGATTACTTTGAGAAAACTTCACTTAAAATTCTACATGTCAGTTTTGTGGAGTTAATGGCATCCTCGGCGTCTTATCAACACGTATTGCTGTTTGCATTACATTCTTTGACAGGAAAGACGCTTCCTCCAAAAAATGTCACCTCTATCTCGAAAAGGAGGGTACCAAAAAAAATTGGTTGCTCCAGAAGTTCAACAAAAGCTCACCCAGCCGCAGGTTATTTGGCCAACTACTTTAAGATGAAGGCCAAATCAGATCTCTCACGCTCCAGTGGGTTCACATCATCCGAAAATCCACCGGCTAGATGTTCGCTGGACTCTGAGCAAATAGAGACACGGAACAATAAAACTGCCACGTCACTCATTCTGTTTGAGGAGGTAAAGCATTTGGAACCGCCACAACATGTAGCTCATAGTTTAATGGTACAAGGCCACAGAATGGGGTTTGGTTTGCGTTGATTCAGTTTAAAACTGTCTGCCCCCGCAGGTTGATGTCATATTTGATGATGATGTCGGATTCCTCACAGCCATCAAGGCCTTCATGACATCCACTAAAAGACCTGTTGTTCTGACCACCAATGGTAAATGCACACATTATGTTTATTGATTATTTATTAATTTCGTGCTGGGATGAGTCTTGATTAAAATTTCGGGCAGATCTGGAAACAGTTGCAGATTCTGGATCACTTTTTTTTTTTTTTTTTTTTTTTTTTCTTCACTTTTTTTTAGTTTTGTATTATGTATTGAGTCACAGTGGAGTCCTTTAGTTCAGGGAGTTTTCTATAAAAGTATCAGGAAGGGGAAGAAAAGTCACTTCCACTAATATGTAGTTGACATGAAGTAGATTCAGAATCTTTCAATTGGATGCCGTGTTCAGGCGAAGTAAGATGTTATATCTGAATGTAAGACAGATCCAGTGATCAGACAGATCCGAGTCAAGAGATCACGGGCTGTGGTGTCCATGCAAAGGTGTAACAGTCAGTGGTGTCATGCTGTCGTTACAGTTAGTTCTTTTGTGATCAATTTCAAAACAAAACTAGCATTGTTACAGCCTTGGAAACTTTTCTGATTGGTTTGAGAGGTGGTGTCGGCTCTCCCTAGCGCTTTGTAATTCTAAGTGGAGCCAAGTACAACCTCTTGATGATTGTGAATGTCTTCCTCAGATCCCTCATTCAAAGAGCGTTTCAGCTGCAGCGTGAAGGAGATCATTTTCAGGACTCCATCAGTGGTTGGTTTGATCTCCACTTACATCTTCGGTGTGAAATGCATCTCTCTTGAAATAATGTGAAAAAAGAAAACCTTTGCTTGCTGTTGGTTGTACAACCAAACAGAAATATTTTCAAGGATTACACAGTTTGTCATTAAATTACAGTAAATATCACTGGTTTTAGGCCGGTATGTGTAGCTACCTGCAGCTGGTGGCTTTGGCTGAAAATGTTCGACTGGAAATGAGCGACATCATCGACCTCCTGGGAGCGTCCAGGGGCGACATCAGGCGCTGCCTCCTGCAGCTGCAGCTCTGGGTGAACAGCGGTGGAGGACGACCATCCCCGAGGGGTAGGACACCCAAGGAGCTGACCATCGTTCAAGGTAAATTAAGAATTATAAATTATAATCGTAGCATCGGTTTAAAAATTTCTTAATTTCCTTATTTAGATTTGACTGTTCCTGAAAGAGGAGAAAATAGAGACTCACAACTTGCTCAGTACAACACAGGCTGCACCGCCACCATGCTGGGTCTCCACCCTGTCAACCAAAACCACATGATAAAACTTCTCATGGTAAGTATTGCCTTTATCTTGTGTGTCTTAACTATGATCTTTTGTCCCCCAAAGGAAATTCAACTCTATGTAAAAGTCTTCTTTCTTTTCTTTGACAGAGTCCGTTGTGGTCTGAAGCTGATATGATGAAGCTCCTAGAGCTTCTAGCTGAGAGCTGGAGAAGACGTGTGCCTTTTCTGTACTCCAACCTGGAGCTCCTCCTACCCATCAGCGCCAAGGAAACCACCGGTACGGTGTTCTCCTCGGAAAAGAAGACTTGTTCGGGGATGCATAGCGACCGGCCACCCTCCGATATTAGCATCCAGCGGCTGAGTGGAAACGTAAATCCGAAGGTGTCGCCCGCTACTTCCAGGCTTAGTAGAAGGAAATATATTATAAAGAATGACTTTACATTATCCTGCAGTTTGACACGAACCTCCGAAGGAACATTTTTAGCGAGAACTGATTCAAAAGCCCAACGTTTAAAAGACAAGACTGAACAAATGGCAGCCAAAGTGGAGGAGGGCTGCTTGTGTGCCCTGAGTGACTTCTTTGATGTCATGTCGTACCTCGATTCCATCATGACGCCGGCTGCAGCGTCAATCGTTTCAGGTCCATGCAAACCTGAAGCGTTTGTCTGGACAGGAGCTGAGACGAAGGACGGCGTGTTGGACGAGTTAGGCCAGGAC
Organism: Antennarius maculatus; assembly: GCA_013358685.1. NCBI lineage: Eukaryota > Metazoa > Chordata > Actinopteri > Lophiiformes > Antennariidae > Antennarius > Antennarius maculatus. The sequence goes on from CM023612.1 coordinate 21,565,005, forward strand.
AACAGGAGCTCAAACGAGGAGAGGCTGTTGGACATTCAGGCCGCCGTTGAAGGGTTAGGGTTTCGTCAGTGCCTGTGGAGGACGCCAGAGGCGTGGAGTGAAGCACAAAAACACAAACAACTGGGAGACGCAAGATGGAAAAAGTTGATGTCAGCGTTACCGGGCCATTCCAAAAGACTCGGCTTTAGTTTTCAGCCTCTGTGTTCACAAAGGTCGGTTTGATCTGAATCCTGGTTGTTTTGTCATCTGCATTTGAGTCATTTGGAATATGTAGGAAAATGTATTAAATGTACGACCTTATGATGTTAAAATATAACAGAAAAGCAGGTAATTTCCAGCCAAGTGTTCAGTGTAAAAAAGAAAAACACCAGTTATTTCTGTACTCCCTGAAAGAGCACTCAGAGCACCACAAAACCAAAAATGCTTTGTTCACCGTGTGTGTGTGTCTGTCCTACCAGTGTGTCACACAGGAGGTATAAGCTGAGCAGGAAGGTGCTTGGAAGTAAATGGTTTGGCTTGTTGGGGAACAGAAATGCCGTCTGTGTCGACTACATACCAGTCCTCCGCAACATCTGTCGATTCCAGAGAGCACAGCGACGGGAGGGGGAGCCGGTCAGGTGAGACCGAACGTGAAGGTCCTGAACAAAATCTAATTTGTACTTCAACTCACACGCTCTGCTGCGCTCTCATGATCAACACAAACACCCAGAATTGATCCTACACAATTTGCCAGAGTTTTCATTTGATCTGAGCAAATGCATTTAAGTCCATCACTTGTATTATTGTTGGATGCTTTTATTTGGTAGGTTTTAACATTGTTTATACAGTACATGAAAATAATTTGTTACTGTACTCCATACAAACTTAAAATAATTTACTCTGTACATTAGGGGTCTGGACTACCTCACACACCTGGATCTGTCAAAGTCAACCATTCAACTTCTAGAGGAAGATTTCTCATAGTGAGGAACCCACATCTTCATAAACTCATCTGACCCCACCCAGATAATTTTACTATGCATTCATTTACCCGAATGCGACAATCTACATACTGTCCAGTGAGAGCTCATGTTTTACTAACATGTATGTACAAAAATAAAACCTTTTTTTTTTAAATTGTGTTGATCTGTTTTACTCATCTATAATATCCCTTCACGCCACACAAACTTAAGTGAAAATCCTCAAACAGAAAATACGCAGCAGACACAACCATCTGCAACTGTCCAAACCGAACATTTTCAAATTATACACTGGAAAAACCCTCTTACTGACCAGTACAAAATGTAGATTTCCTTTTGTGACTACCAATATTTAATAACCCACCGCAGTGTCCAAGAGGATAACCATTTATTCAAAATCAAAAGTAGCTAAAAATGCAAATCATGGTTGCAGCGGATGGTCAGGGCATGAGATTTGTCCTTGTTGGTAACTTAGCTTTACTTAGCAGCTCATAAAACGCCACAGCCTGAAGCAAGGCATCGCAGAGTTCCTCCCCTTCTCTTCTGCTGTCCATCTGGAAATAATTCCTATACTTCACTACCAGATTTGAGGGGAAATGTATCCGGGGAAACTCCCGTGTCACCGATTCGGTCATCAGCCGACGAACTATCTGTGCCCCACTGGTCCGTGCGTTCCCCACCATGAGTTCAAAGTGACGACCCACAGCACTACGCAACATGTTCAAAACTCTGCAAGAAAGGAGAAGAAATAAGTCTTTTTTTTTCACCATTTATTTCTGTATTCCTGAAGTGAAATCTCTTGCTCACCTGGGAGGAATGTTGGAATGAGGGACTGATTTTCTTGGCTCAAGTAGGGCAAACAGCATGGCCTCCACTGTCCTCATGTGAGCTATAACAGGAAACAGGGCCGTATTTTCCACCGATATACCGAGTTTCTCTATTATGTAGAAGTTAGCTGATGGTAGGAGTGACACAACCGCAGAGACCTGATGGTAAGAGTAGAAATAGTACACCTTGTGCTCTTGTATGGTTTGTATATCAACAGGTTGAACAAAATGTCAAGTTAAAACAAGAACAATGGATGTATGCACATTTTCTTACAATAATATTGTAGTAAGGACTGAGTAGTAAGGACATACTCACATCAGTGAGGTAATCAGAAGCCATGTATTTCCCGCTCAAGAAATTAGGACATCCCTTCTGTTGCCAGTCCAGCACTGTCATCCCACGGTCCAAATGAATCCAGGCGATTTTATTAGTCCCACACACTAGTGACACGATGGAACTGGCATCCTGAATAAACAATTGCAGAATTTGTCATCTAAATGATCCTGCATTCTCTTTTCCCTGTCGTGGGTGTTTTGCATTTGAAGATTTAGTTGTCCTTGTATGATTGTCATTCTTCTAAATTTCATATCTAAAAGTATTTTCTTTTTAAATGATCAATAGAGGGAATGGAACCCATATCCACTCCCTAACTTTGTTTGTGTGGGGGATAATGAAGGGAACCCATCACATAGACATCAAGAAAAACTATTGATCTTTGTCAAGCATTAATTCTGATAAATGTTGAATGTCTTGGCCTGGGGACAAAATGACAAACCTCACATTTGAGAGGCATAGCCATAACAAATAATGACCATTAAATCTTACTGACAGATGCAACCATTTACATAAATGATGCTAGGAAGTGAGCGTTACGATATCTCTAACTCTGCTACATCAGTTTGAATGACCTGCAATACTTATACAGTACTGTAAGTGTATCCCGGTCATCCTCAAGTCGGTTTGATGCTTTCATGGTGGATGGAGCAATAAACACACAAACAAGAGAACCTCACCTCCAGCTGTGACATGTCCACCTCTGGCTTGATGAACTTGGCCAGCTGAATCTTCACTTTCCTCTCCTTTTTAACCGGATTCAGAATGGAGTTGAACACCGTGACTGCACTTTTATGCTTCAACAACGGAACATTCACCACACTCTCCAACGTTGTGAAGGGTCCGTTTTTATCCCTGTACTCCACGATCTTGAGTGACTTGCGGCCCCTCAGGAGCTTCACGACGGCCAGCTGTGATGGTGCAGCCGTGTTCAGAAGGTTCAGGATGGTGTCTCGTTGATCGGAGGTGTAATAGGCATCCAGGGGTCTGTCGTCCAGGTTACAAGAGGATGTGAGGGTTGTATACAGGGTCTCAAAGCTTACCAACGGAACCCGGCTCCGCCAGCAACATGTACACTGCAGATATCGGAGCTCCAGCTCGGGCATCGATAAGCTTTGTGGACCGCGGAAGAGCCCCGACTGTCCTCCGGAGTGACCTGCGGGAGGAAGAGGGAGCCGGTCAAGATTACATAAAACCTAACAACACACACATCATGTGAGTGTAACAGCGGGCTCTAAACGGTAATCTAATATAAAGATATTCCGAGTTATGAAAATACAGAAAAATGTATAAAACACATGCGGAACTTTTTGCTTTAGCATTTATTAGAATAACACATAACATTAGCATAAATTGACACGAGCAAGTTGCTATCGTTAGACAACTTAGTTCACTAAAGTGACCTACTTCTCTGGACGACCGACGACAAAACTCGCCTGGTGAACCACATCTTCGTTGTTTTTAATAAATCAAAATAGTTTAAACTATAAAATCATATATAGACACATAAAGGCCTTTTGCAGAGACACAGCCCAAAACGGTCCGTCAGCTGTCAGCTGACCGGTGTTGAACAACACCGAGTACATTAGTTCCGTGCTTCTTCTTCTTTGGTATTAATTATGGAATGTCAACCGATATTAAAGATGCGTATCGCCACCCAGTGGAGGAGTCTGTCAAATTGTTTCAATTTCCCCGCATCACTGAATTACTATTCTCTCTTTTTGTGTTTATATGTTCAATATTATTTGTGAGAGCATCGGCTCTTTGGCCAAACCTGACCTGAGTCCTTATTATCTTAAGCTGTTGTGTTGAAAGTCCAGCACCGAGAGGGACTCTTGTGCTGAGCAAAAGGGTATCATGGATAATTTGTTTTGTTATGCAGACATATACTAATGTTTTATTATACATTTTATCTAATTTTAATGCAGACCTATTTTTGTATAAATTTTTCCCCCCCTACAAACTACAACCATCGGAGTTGCCCCCCAAAACACATGCATGCACGCACACACGCACACACACACACACACACACACACACACACACACACACACACACACACACACACACACACTTTAATTCAGATTAATTCATCGCTGACCTTGCAGATGATGAGATGAATAGACAATGAACCAAACATGACTACATTGTATGTATTTTTGTATTGTCTTGTAGATGTATTTTACTGCTTTTACTGCTTTCTATACATCAAGGCCAGGCGACTACAGATGAAAACTAGCCTTCTGGCTAATTCTGGCTTCTTTAACCATGTGTAATAATGTGTTTTATGAAATTGTATTTTCCGCTTTCAAATAAGCCAATCTAAACTAAAAGACTGATTACATAAACTCCTTCGATTCTAATTGGTGGAGGTTTATCTCTCAAAGTAGATTTTTACCCATGAAAAGGTGCGATAGGTGAGGTGGAACACATTAATCTACAACATCCCATGAAGTGAAATATTTATTCTGTCCTGACATGATAACACTTTGTCCACATGTTCAAACTAAACAAGTTTACGAGCCGAAAGCTCAGAGTTTATCAGCCTGTGACATGGTGACGTTTGTTTCACTTCCTTTCTCTGTTATTTCTGGAGCTGTGTGTTTGTGTGCAGAACAATAAACTTCATGATGCTGCGTTGGTAAGAGGAAATGCTGGGTCACTGAACAGCCACAAGACATTATGTTTTTCACCTGCCACAAAGCTCTGTGCCCTTCAGCGTGTGGAATCGGTATGTAGTTATTACCTAGGACTTGAGACTGCTTGTCTAACAGAAGCAAACTGCCTTCACCTATGGCCAGTCTGGAAAGAAACAACAAAATCTTGTTGGATTTGATGCGACAGCCTGGAAACAACTTGTGTGTTGACTGTGGGGCTCCAGGTGGGTATGATATGGTAGAATTCCTATTCTATTTCTAGAATTTCTCTCTGGATCAATGTCCAATAACTTTAAAATCTGCTATCCCATGTTGTATTGCATTCTGCTGCACTGATAACATTTCTTCATACTGTATTTACTTCCTCCTCATAGTGTTACTGCTGTCATATAACGTTTTGCTCACAGAGCCAGAATGGGCCTCCTACACACTTGGCATATTTATCTGCCTGAACTGTTCAGGGATGCATCGTAATTTGCAGGCTGTCAGCAAAGTGAAATCCATACGCCTGGATCTTTGGGAGGATTCACTAGTAGAGGTTTGTGGTTTGCGATCATTTTATGTATAAGATAGTTATGATCTTTCCAACCTATATTCATCTTTTTTATACATGGCAAGAATGGAATAAAATAGGTGTATTTTTTCCCATTTATATTTTCTCTTTTTCAAATTTTTATTAATCATCTAATTATATTCGTACATTATTTTACATTCACTTTTTAGCGTTGCTATGAAAGTACAGTTACCCTGCACTTCAGGGCACATATTCTATGAGCATTTCATGAACAGATGCTTTCATTTTTGAACATTAAAGCCTATTCTAGCCACCATAGCCCTTTTTATTGTGTAGACAGATAATTGGTGAAGAATTTTTATTTATAGTCTCATGAATCTGACCTGGAAAGTTTTTTTACTTGGTCTGGTGTCTGGCAGTTTAATTAATCTTGCTTTTAAGTGAGTGAATAATTTTATATAACCATGTAATTGTGGTTGCAGTTCATGCAGAGGACGGGGAATTCTGCAGCCAAAGCCATTTACGAAAAGTGTGTCCCAATCTTCTACTACAGGCCTCAACAAACAGATTGCATGTGAGTGACTGACTCGTTGGTACAGTAGAAGTGAAGAATCAGCAAGTATTGTATTTTGTGAGGGGGATTAGGGAAGTCCAAAAAAAAAGGAACTGGTGCAAAGAGTTACTGCCACAGAGAATGTGAATAAGACTCATTCGTCAGTGACGGGGTTGCATCTTAACATGGTGTTTCAGACCCTCTGCTACATAAGTTAAAATGAATGACTTGTTTTCTTTTAAGCACTCTTAAAGCTCAGTGGATCTGTTCAAAGTATGAAAAGAGGGAATTCACAGGAGACAGCAACTACATTCAGCAAACTTACAACCGAGGTATTTCTCTTTCTTCTGTTCTTTACATCGGCAAAAAACATTTTTTCATGATGTAATCCCAACTGTTTTCTCCACTGAATATATGCAACACAGATGTGTTTCAGTCAACACTTTGGAAGAAAGGCAAAGACAACAAGCAGTTTCTCAAGAGGATTTTCCAGCTTTCCCAGAAAGACTTCACCCTCAAATACTTCACTAATGAGGATGTGGGTAGAGCTTTTGCCATATCATCATTTAGCCTACACAAGGTTTTGAATCTTTTGAAATCCCTCTGCTATTCTTTGTTTTCTAACCATCCAAGTCCAAGGTTCCCAAAGCTGTCATCTTCATGAGGGACCTGAATGCGGTTTTCCAGCCAGAAAAGATCTCTCATGCTAACGGGCTGCAGATCTCTTACTTGCATGGCGAACGTGTGAGGAATATGTTTGTTTATCACGAGCATGGTCAGGTGAGCCGTAGAACCACTGTACCATTTTACTTGGCACACTAAAACTTCTGAAATCAGGGCTGTTATTGCTGTAAAATAAGAGAAGAAAAGAGATTCATGTAATGAATTTTGCCCATCTGTATCTGATGCTTTACAGGTAATTGTGTCCTTTTTCAATGCAATCCGGGCAACGCGTCTGGCGTACCTACGAAAGAAACATCCCAATCTTGATGATGATGATGTGAGACATGCTTTTCAAACAGCTCAGTCAGAGTGTCAAAGCAAACACCATGTTTGGTATTTTTAATAGTGTTGCATGTCTTTCTTTGCAGTTGATTCCCCGAATAACAAGACACTGCCTGAAGGAGGGGTACATGGAGAAAACGGGCCCAACAGTCTGTCTAATATCTGAATTTAGTACAGAGTTTTTGATTTTTCTCATGCATTTACAACTGACAAATTAATTTGATGTAATTGTACTTTTTCCATTGTCTGTTTGTGTGTGCGTGTTTGTGTATGTTTGTTTTCAGCAACGTGAACCTTTCAAGAAGAGATGGTTCACACTGTGCTCCGTGACCAGGAAGCTTCTATACTTTAAAACTCCTCTGGTAATAAACAGATAATAACACAGTGACTACAGCATATGTAAAGAAATAAATACTCCTTTTATTTAATAATAGAAGATAAGAAAGAAAAAAATATATAGTACAAGATTTTCCTCAAAATGAAGATATATCAGAAAGAAAATACAGTAATAATGAACATTTTCAAGTAAACTACATTTGATTGGAAGTGACCGATATTTCTAGGTTTTACAAGCAGATATTAGATCTGGGACTGTCATAAAAAGGTGCTTTTATTACAGTCCTACTCTTTCTGTCATTAGGATGCCACAGAATTGGGTGCTGTCTTCATTGGCACAGAGAACCACAGTTACTTTGTCTCAGAGATGAAGAGCACGAGGGGCGGCCGGTGGCACTGCGGCATCACGTTGGAGACTCCGGGAAGACAGTTCCTGTTTACATGTGAGCATGAGCAGGAGCAAAGGGAATGGCTGGAGGTCTTCAGAAAGGTCATCTCTCAACCCATGACTTCAGAGGACTATTGTAGTAAGATGATTTAAGTACTTCTGACGTGGCTGATGGCATCCAACTTTAAACATGCATTATCCTAACTGACTTTCTTTCCTATCCCGTAGATGAAGCCAACTTGAATAGAGGGAAATGACAGGAGCGACTCTGCCTTGTGCAAGCAATAAATTTATGGTTGTTCCTGCACTGACACTATGCAAACAAATCTGATGTACACAATGCATATAGAAGAACCAAGTTTTATTCCATGTCTATTTACTTGTCTGTTACTAATTAAAAAATATGAACGGATTTTGATTTCACTTTTTGAAGAGGTAGGATGTGGCCCAAGGTGTAAACTGTTAGATCAATTTAGATCAATGGAAGTCTGAAAGGAAAAGAAAAGAAAAGAAAAGAAAAGAAAAGAAAAGAAAAGAAAAGAAAAGAAAAGAAAAGAAAAGAAAAGAAAAGAAAACAAGAAAAGAAAAGAAAAAAAGAAAAGTCAAATGACAGGACAGGCGTACTTCAGGGACCACATGAAGGTCAGTTTAAACGAGGCCCACCTGAGAGACTTTAAACACGTCAGTAATAATAATCAGAAATTGCATAATGTTATTTTAATGATAGTTGTCATTTTGCTACCTAATAAATAGCCTTTTAGTAGTTTGTTTTGTTACTACGGTTACCGTTAACATTTTAGAGCTAGGAAAAAACACAGATATACTACCAGAAATGTAACTAACAATAATCAAACAATGGAGCTATGTCTGAAACACAGTAGGATTGTTTTATAATCAGAATCTCTCAACATATCTGTAAACTTACTATTTTTGCATCAATACCTCCTCTATATTTCAAAAACAGTTGCAACATCTACTGTATATGTGGTCCAGGTTTCAGTGTGGCCCTTAATAAATGAGAATTCTCACGTTTGAATGATTTTCCTAGTTTAATTTAACTATCCTGCTCTTGTAAAATAGAGAAAACAACATCTTAAATAAAACCAAAGCTTACATAAATAGTGTCATGCTGTTGGAAAACATATCATATAATAAAACCATGTCATATAACATATAAACATAGCAAAGGAGATGGATTTATAATTTTTGAAATCTAAAGAACCAGATTTGACATCCGAAGTCAGGAACAAGCGAAAGCATTTAGGATTACAGCCTTTCAACAGAGTGATCCTTTTCACTATACACGATCTTTGTTGTCGCTCATCCCATTTGCGGGGCGACTGGCAGCCAGCGGCCGGGTTTAGAGGGGTGAGCGCCAGAGGCTTTAGCCGACGATCTGTGACCTGCTGGCGGAAGAAAGACACTTTATCCACCCGCTGGTTCGTTTCTCAAATGGTGTTAGACAAGCAGCGTTAATCGGAGCTGAAATGTGAACGTAGGCGAGCTACAGGCCGAGCAGAGCTGACGTCCTTCATCCTGGCTGGAGCGTAAATGTCCCACATCCTCAACCAGTTCGTCCAGTTTGTTTGTTTGTTTGTTTGTTTGTTTGTTTGTTTGTTTGCTGGTCAGGATGCGCAAGGACGTGAGGATACTGCTGGTGGGAGAACGTAAGTCAAGAGGCCGATCGGTGTGTGTCGATGCTGTGTGATTGACAACCTGATGGTGTCCGTGATCCTTGAGACTAAAATGAAATAAAATAAGGATAATAAATAAATGACATAAAACAGTATTTGTTGTCGAATTTTTACAACATAGGTGGACATTTCAATGCAGATTACCGGTATGCAGTAATGTAAGTTAAACACCTGTCTGCAAGTATAATGTTGAGGGCCAGTTGTAAACCTGCTTCCAGGAAAAACAAACCAACACAACTAAAACAGTTGGATCTCTGAGATAATAAATACTGTAGTTTTATAAATGCTCTCTTGGAAAGAAATGAAAGAGAAGGTCATTTATAGATTATCATCTGCGCTCATTTAAATAGACTTTTGATTTTAACAGGTGTCTCCACAACTAAAATATGAATATGAATTGTAGTAAATGTATCTGATTTGAACTTTTATTCTTCTGGGTAGCCAAAGTGGGGAAGACGTCTCTGATCATGTCCCTAGTCAGCGAGGAGTTCCCAGATGTGGTAAATGGATAAATGTTTATTACACTGAATGCAGAATTCACTGATTTTCTTACTGAATCGTCATTAAAGTCCTGTAATCTCCTGCAAACATGTACGTGAAAGATGAGTTGTCTTCACTCCAGGTTCCCTACCGAGCTGAAGAAATCACCATACCTGCAGACGTGACTCCTGAGAGAGTCCCTACTCACATTGTGGACTATTCAGGTAATTACTGATTGATCCTAATCGACAAATAGAAGAGCAGTGTCTCAGTTTAGTTGGTGCACAATTTCTTCTTCCCCAGATGCAGAGCAGACAGACGAGCAGCTGTTTCAGGAGATCTCTAAGGTCAGTCAGCACATAATGCAATGTAGTGCCGAGTATAGTGAAAAGGGCTCATGGAAATCTTTTTCACAGGCAAATGTGATTTGCATCGTCTACTCTGTCAACAACAAGAAGTCCATAGAAAAGGTGAGACATCTCTGCCGCTGACATTTTTATAATTTGCTGTTATTGCTGTTGTAGCAGGATTGAACAACAAAGAATACGTCGTTCCTAACATTTGATCTTTTCCGTCTTTGTTTTCCTGAGGTGACGAGCCACTGGATTCCCCTCATCACTGAGAACACAGACAAGGACAGCAGGTGTGAACTCGTGTAAATGTAGCACAGGTTTTTTACCTTTTTATTTTGTTATAATTTCACTGCAGTACGTTGCTGCTTTTCTGGAAGACAAATAGTCAAATATTTGTTTGAATGAAACGAGTTCTTGAGCAACGTCTGATGTATGTTCCTTATCAGCCAGAATACAATGGTTGTGTGTATGTGTGTGTGTGTGTGTGTGTGTGTGTGTGTCTGTGTGTTTCTAGGGTTCCTCTGATCCTGGTGGGGAACAAGTCGGACCTGGTGGAACACAGCAGCATGGAAACCATCCTGCCTATCATGAACCAGTACAGTGAGATAGAGACTTGTGTTGAGGTGAGAAGATGAGTACACCTGACACATGGTTCCACATTCAAGCCATTCATTTACACAAAAAAGGGACATAAAGAGGGGAAGAAACATGTCAGCAGTTCAGCTTTGATTGTAAACTGATCATTTTTTGAGGAGTCAGTAAACATTTTTTGTTCTTGTTTCTAGTAAGCTGATATCTAACTTCACTAGAATTTGTTGAATTTTCTGCAGTTTCTTTCTTAAACTGATTGACGGTTTGGAAATTTTCTACTGTAACGATTAGGCCAAAGGAATCTAACATTCAATAGACGCATTGGTTAATTGTCCATTCTGTAACACGTTCCGGTCCGATATCATTCTGAATCTACAGTTAATATGAACTGAAGGTGAGTTCACATGATATTGACTCAATTTCCTGATGATTTCATCACTTCAGATATTATCACACATTCCACTTTTTTTCCCCACTGTTGCTAGTAATACGTCATCCTTTGGGTGATATTTCCTGTACTGATTATTTTGTTGCGTAGTCGTCATCTTCAAACTTTTCACATTTTTTTTTCATTGGTCAACTGAAGTTGCCTGAGTGAACCTGAAATGATTATAAATAGGTATAAATAGGTATAAATAGCCCTTAATGACAGTTTACAAGAACATGTGGATAGAAATGGACAAAATGATGTGGTCATTTCTCTTCCTGTCTCTTGCAATGACCTCTATAATATCATTCCTCCATGTTTATATTTACGATCTTCACAATCAAGCATCCCATAGTAAGTCAGTCAGTGAGTCAGTTTTCAGTATTGATTGTCAAAAGATTTTGAACTCTGAGCTGCCAAACTGAAAATCTGTTGCCTTTACATAATTTCCTCAATTAATTTATTGATTTTTGTCCTTGTTTTCAAACACATCAACCTGTTTTCCTCAAGTTTTTGTCTTGATGTCATTTCTGTCTCCTCACAGGGCGGTTTTCTCAAACTGCTAAATTCACTCAGACAAGTCGCTCAGACAGATCCCGTGTGCTAATACCCTGACTTAACTCTCTCTATATATCTCTCACACCCACACACACACACACACACACACACACACGCGCACACACACACACGCACACAGGTTGAACAAGGTGATACTTCTACATTCTAACAGCTTCTGGTTGTGTATGCTTAACAGACTGCATTCTGGTTTTGAGCTGCATTGCAAACTATAGTCATCCAATTCATCATCTCATATTTAGAACCAAAGTGTCTTTTTTTTTGTTTGTTTGTTTGTTTGTAGTGTTCAGCAAAAAACCTAAAGAACATCTCTGAGCTGTTCTACTATGCCCAGAAGGCCGTTCTTCACCCCACAGGACCGCTTTACTGTCCAGAGAAGAAAACTGTAAGAGCTCAAATACACTGTGAATCCTGCACTGCTGTTCTTATTGTTTGCAAATTTTAAATAGAATCTGTTTGATTTTTAAAGAAAGTGATGATGTGAAATTGTTTAAATGTGCTTAATTTTACCCCCAAAAATGGGATATTTTCCTTTAAAGTAAATAACAGATTATTTTTGTTTCGGTAACGTTTAATTTGCTTCTTTTCCAGATGAAGTCACTTTGTGTAAAAGCTCTGACTCGAATCTTCAAAGTCTCCGACTTAGATAATGATGGAATTCTCAACGACAATCAGCTCAACTTCTTCCAGGTAAAGCGATCTGTCGTAGTTAACAGAGCTGACAGAGCTCACAGTGACTTTAACAGAGAGCTGATTTCTTCCAGCGGACGTGCTTCAACACCCCACTTGAACCTCAGGCACTGGAGGACGTCAAGAATGTTGTGAGGAAGAATCTGAGTGATGGAGTGTGTGACAACGGACTAACTCTGAAAGGTAGGAGCAGATGGATTGGCTTCTACGTCAGGGATTGATGTGACAGGTGTGTGTGTGTGTATGTGTGTGTGAGAACACAATCATGGTTGCTCTGTTTGGGGTGTTTGTGATTCCTCTATCCAGGCTTCCTCTTCCTTCACACCCTGTTTATCCAGCGAGGTCGCCATGAAACCACATGGACGGCACTGAGGAGGTTTGGATATGATGACGACCTGGAGTTAAATCAGGATTACCTCTTCCCCCCGTGAGTCTCAGGGAAACACACTATTCCCTTTTGGGGTGTTTGTTTCACTTTAAATGGACATGAAGCCATGTGTCATTTACCTTTTAGTTTAGTTTAGTTTAGTTTAGTTTATTTGAAGGGGACAATGCAATTTCATAAAACACATGATTATACATGGTTAAAAAAGCCAGTGTTAGCCAAAAGGCTAGTTTTCATCTGTAGTCCCCTGGCCATGATATATAAAAAAAGCAGTAAAAGCAGTGAAATAGTAAAATCAGTAAAATACATCTATAATATAGTAAAAATATACATATTCAAACACTTACTGTACTATTAAAAGAGAATCACACATATCACAACATAACATTTGAACACAACATCGAAACATCACAACTGGCTTGTCGTTTAGTGTTGGCAGCTGTAGGAGTTGATAAGCCACATTTTCAAGTTTTTTGTAAAGGCTTTGTATGTTGTAAGTAGTTTTAGTCTTTTCTGAGGACTTTTAGTCCTCATCTTCATCACACAGTGTTAAGATCCTGGTTTAGATTGCAGATTCATTAAACAATGTAAGGTTTTAGTCATTTTAGTCAAGTAAGAATGAACAGGTAGAATGACTTGACACCTTTTTTTAATCTTCTTTTGTCTACTGAAGCCAAGTGTTTTAATCTCTGCAATGATTCTTATCATTTCTTATTATCGGACACATTGGCTGTAACATTTACTTTGCGATATTTAATTCTGTCAAGGTTGAAAGTTCCTCCAGATTGCACCACAGAGCTCAACCACAATGCTTACCTCTTCCTCCAGAGCGTCTTTGACAAACACGACAAGGTACAGTCCCGTTTGTCAGGTTCTGTATTTACTTTAGACTCTGCCCTGGGGTGGGACGTAAAAGAAACACTTCACAGCCTCGCGATGAGGTACCACAAGCCAGAGCTAACTGCCTGCTCACAAGCCATTTAACATCCTGAGGAAATGCACCCTGCTTTGCATACTGTTTTAGTTATTTTAGAGGATTTCACCCTGCTGAACAGGAGGAATATTGGATAACTGTGTGATAATATTGTCCCGTCGTCGGTTTAGAGGCTTAAAATCAAACACTGGCTTTGCATCAAATTAAAAATGACATCTAAAGTGGCACAAACTGTAGCTTTTATCACTTTGTGCCACTTTTAAAAACATTGTCTGCATCTGTCGGTGGGCCGTCACGTTGGCGGTAGACACAGTAAAGTGTTTAAGTCATCTAAAATGACGACATCACCACTTGAGGGAAAAGATGCATCCATTCTGCAGCGTTAATCAATGTTTGTGTATCAGGACCGTGACTGTGCCTTGTCACCAGAGGAGCTGACGGACCTATTTGATGTGTTTCCCTACATGCCCTGGGGCCCAGACGTCAATAACACGGTTTGCACCAATGAGCAGGGATGGATCACCTACCAGGGATACCTGTCACAATGGACGTGAGTGGCCTTTGAATTAAAGATAAAATGTATAGATTTAACTGGCTGCTTGTGTTTCCCCCCCCTAGTGGTCATATCCGAAAGAAATACCGTGTCTGAAGAGGGAGAAATGAACAAAAAACACCAGTAATGAAGAGTGTCTTTATGAATAAGTGACTCCAGGCAGCAAATTCATTTGAATGGATTTGAAACATTCTCTCTAATGAACACATGACCAGATCGACTAACCAGACCGATTGCTAATATTGTTTACTAAACCTAATCACGGAAATTTGATACAAGTAATAATTTTGGCTTTTTTTTTTCTTTTAATTACTTGTGTAGTTGTTAGCAAAAATTGACAGTTATTTTAATAAGCAGGAAAAAAGGCGTTTTTGCAAATATTTGTGTTCTTTTAGTGCGGCGGTCTTATTTATTTATTTATTTATTTACAAAACTGTTATATTGTCACCTGAAATTAAACATTTTTTTAAACAATACCGATTTATAACCACTGGAGTAATTTATAATTCTGTTTGTTGATAATTTCGTATTAATTCTTTCTCCTCTCTCAGTGGATATAAATACATTCATTTTTTTTACAGTCTTCCCCTCTGCTTTGCCTTTTATCTTTTCTCAGGTTGACAACATATCTGGATGTTCAACGATGCCTGGAGTATTTGGGTTACCTTGGTTACTCAATAATGGCTGAGCAAGAGTCACAAGCAGCAGGAATTACAGGTGCAAAATGTTTCTTAATATGTTTTTCTGATTATAAAGATGAACTGAAGATTCCTATGAAGAACACTGAACGTGCCATACATTCTGTCATATACATTCTGACAGTATAATTCTAAAGCCCCAATAAACACAATTTTTTTCTCACAGTCATGGAGTCATACTTAAACACAACAGTTAAAGCTGAATTGTTGCTCACTGACTGCAGACATGTGTTGTTTGTGCACCGCAACAGTTTAAACTGATCCTCTTGACACCCGTGTGTGACCCTCCCCCTGCCCTGCCCCCCCCCCTCCTTTCCTGCAGTGACCAGAGATAAGAAGATTGACTTGCAGAAGAAGCAGACACAGCGCAGTGTCTTTCGATGTAACGTCTTTGGAGACAGCGGCAGTGGAAAAAGTGGTTTTCTCCAAGCCTTCCTGGGGTGTAACCTTGCGGTAAACGGAAATGAACTTCGCTACTGATGCTTCTCATAATGGCCAAAAGCTAGAGCATTACATCTGTTAAAAGGGTTCAACTACAATAGTTGTGTTCTAATGTCACATTCTTGCACTTATGGAATAGATTTAAAAGGGTTATATTATATAAAAAAATATTTTTTTTCTGGTCTCTACATATATGTAGTAGTCCTCCCTAACCCTACCAACTCCTAGAATCTGGAAAACAAACAGATCTTGTTCTTCTTTCACAGCTTGAGGTTTTTTTCTTTTCACAGCGCCAAAACATGATTAGAGAGGAACACAAATCTTACTACGCCATCAGCACAACCTATGTTTATGGCCAGGAGAAGTACCTTCTTGTGAGTATCAAACATGCCTCTAACATCACTTGAGTGACCAACATTTCTATGTGTAGTTATAACACAGTTATCGTTCAGGTTTCCACTGATAGAGCGTGTTAGAGGTGTGACTCTAGTCTAAAACATGAAGAAAACACAATAAAATGCTTGCTAGTTCTGTTTTTCCATTGATTCAACTGTAAACAGCACACAGACAAAACTATATATTTTAAGTTAAAATATATTTTATATTTTCCCAGCTTCATGAGGTCTTCCCTGACTTCGACTTCCTGTCTGATGATGATCTGGCCTGCGACATCGTCTGCTTCGTCTATGATGTCAGCAACCCTCACTCCTTTGAGTACTGTGCCAAAGTCTTTAAGGTCACACTGTGCAACTCTGGATTATATTTAATCTCAAATTAAGTGTTTACCTTTGAAAGCAACTGAGACGCCATTGTTCAAACCCCTTTTTCAGCAATACTTCATGGACAGTAAGACTCCATGTATGATGATAGCAGCTAAGTCAGACTTACCTGAGGTCAGGCAGATGTATGGCTGCAGTCCACTGGAGTTCTGCAGGAAACACAAGATGCCACCGCCGCAGTCCTTCACATGTAACACAGCGGCAGCACCCAGCAGGGATATCTACTCAAAGCTCACCACAATGGCCATGTACCCGTAAGTACAGAGATGTTTGATATACATTTTTTTCACCTCACATTAGTCATTTTTAGCAAAGATATTTGTTCAGTGATGACAAACACTACCATATTTTCAACTTTCTAAATGTTGAATGGCTCGTAGCTCAAAAAACTCGTAAGTTGAGCAGCTCGTACCTCGATCTACTTCTGTATTTTGCATTCAGGTTGTTGCAACAGCGTTTTGCACTTAAGGGGAATTGTTTTTTTTTTTCTGCTCAGCTGAAATGTTGATCTCTCCCAGGGGCTCACGCTCTCACACTCCAGCCAGTCCTGTTGAAGCGTGTGTCAGCACAGATAGATATTTACACACAGCAGACCAGCTCTTCTTCAACCCACAATGTATTCAATTCCCACTCTGAAATTCAGAATACACCGGGGGTTTTAAAAAAGGCACCACTTTCCATCTGTAGTTAATGTTGTATAGAAATTACAATCCAAATTTGATTCCTTTCTGACTTAAACTATTATCTCATTTAAATCAGTGAGGTGATACAACTCGAGTAAATCTTGATGTTTGATAAAATCAACAAATATGTTTCACGTCTCATCCAAGAGGAGAGCTCCAGATCTTGAGAGAGCTCCAGAATGTCTTCAAGCTTTTCCTATAAGTCCGACTGACTTTATTCAACGCAGAGATTTACCATGACCTGGATGAGTGATACTTGAATATACAACATCATAATCAAAATAACAGAAACACATATGACTGGATAATTAATATGTCATCTGAATAAGGTGTAATTATTCAATTCTTTTCATGTTGGAGGAGCCTTCAGTAACGCCTTCAGTCAAGCTTTACGTCTCTTCTTCTTCCCTGTATGTCTCCTCAGCCACGCCCGGCTGCGCTGCATGTGTACTTGTAACAGATGCACCTTCTGCTTGTGTCAGAACTTCCTCAACTCTGAGCTACTGCAGATGGTCAGGGCCAAAGTCTACGCTGTGGTCCTCAGAAGGTCTTTCTTTTAACCTTGTAAATTCACCATCATCCTTTCAGGCTTGCTCCATTTGATACTTCTTTGTTTGTATCTTTTTTTTTTCCATCCCTTAACTTTTACCTTTGCCCAGAATCAATATGAATTTGTCCTTCTCTTCAAACAAGTCCATCCTAATATTTCCGTTTCCTTTCTGTTTTATTTCTTCATGCACTGAGTTTGAAACCTTCCACTCGTGTCTCTTTAGTTACCTCAGCCAGCTAACAGACGTTATAACTCATTCCTGGTGTTGTTGTCTGAAGTCACGATTGTAATCTCACATGTCTCCAGTTGCGTTGACTTGTTTCTACGTCAGCGTCTCCACATTTTAAGGCTTCATCTTTGTTTTATCATCCAATCATCCTCTTTTTGTACAGTTTATACACAAAATTAATGCATAATTCTTTATTGTCCTTCCTTTTTCTCAGTCCCTGTGTTTATGTGTGTTGTGTCTGCTCCTCTTAACAGACACGTGAGACAAACAGACCTGAAGAGTTCAACCTTCTGGCTGAGAGCGAGTGTCGGGGCTACAGTTTTTGCTGTTCTGGGTTTTGCCATGTACAGAGTGCTGCTCAAACCCCGGTGAGCCTCCGACAAACCTGGTCCAGCCATTGGGACACAGATGACCAGCCCCAGCGTTAGTCTTTCCTTCTTCCATGTAGTTGATGAAAACTCTTGTTTGTGTTTTATTAAGTCAGAATTTAAAAAAAAAAAAAAAAGTTTATGGGAGTGGGGCGTTTCTCCATTGTAAATCTTTTTTGTGTATAAAAAACAAAAGAACATTTAATTTTGTACCAAAATTGCTGATTTGCTTAAAGTGTTTTCTTCAGGTATTTGCAAATCAATCTATATTTATACAGAAAATGATAGTAAGCTGCTGATGAGCTGTGTTGTTCCATTTTTTGTTAAATATATAGCTTTTGGGGGGTTTTTTTTGCTTGAAGATTATAATGAGCAAATTGCTTTTTAGTTATGATGGGGACTAGGATGCGTGAGGTATGCAACAGAATAGATGCTTGTATTAGTCTGAACAATTTGTAAACAGTGTATATACAGTAATGTAGTCAAATTTGTTTGTCTTTGTCCAAAAAAGACCAGGTCTGATGTCTGACAATCAGAACAATAAAGTTGCACAAACATTAGGATCAGTATTCACAGATACTGACAGATACTGGTTTGCCTTCAGGTCATGTCTGATCGGTGGGCGTTTGGAAGCCTCTGCTGCTCTCTCTAAAGTCTTCCCTTGTTGATGACTGCAGTCAGCCAATGCGTGCATATGTTTGTGTACTAAGATATTGACAGAGGACACCTTAACACACCTTAACATTTTCCATCTGCATGCTTTGATTATACTTAACTTACAAAATAATCACTCCCATTTTTCTGCATTGCATTCCATATTTTCCTGGGGCGTAGGAAAGTTTAATGATGTCAGTGTAGCACAGAAAGTCAGATTAAAGTTTGATCACAGAAGATGCAATAGTACTGTCATGGTTATTCATTTCCGAGGCAATAGCAACTACTCTCTGTGTCACTTTGATATCTTCACTCAGCCCTGCCTTTTAAAATGTTTACAATCAATAAATATGTTTGAAACCTGTTCTGATACAATTTTTGGAATCTTTATTTCACAGAGAAATTTGAATAGTTTGTTTGTTGCACTCTGATTAGGAGATTTATCACTTCTTACCACAGGTTCTATATTATGTATTTGTACTTGACAATCCACTGCATGACCAAATACACACAAACACACACACGCCCACACACAAAGAAAATGGTAGAATTTATTTAGGAAGATTAGGTTGACTTGAACTATCTTGTAAAAGTGTGATCCAGATTTAAGGAGACACAAGGAGGCAGCATTGCACAAAAAAGTAAAATAAATTATCTGCTAGCAATTACCTGGCAACAAATTGTGTGGTTGCCGTATTATGGGTGCCTTAAAAGCATGGAACTGAAGCCTTTTTATACAAATACTGTATACCAGCTTAATTATATAGCCTTTCTGCAAGGAGATGGATTGTTCATCGTTTGCGTCCAGTACTAAGGTCAACACACTGAGCACATGCCTTTTTGTTTGTTTGTTTTATCAGATTTATGTTATGTAACATACATTAAATACTCAGTAATAATTTCTATTACTGTAATAATTTTATCTCCACTTGGTGGTTTTGAAAAAATCATTCTGGACATGTCATTGTTGAACCACATGAGGGGAGTGACAGGGATTGTCTGTTCTTTTCTGTTATTTCAGGCTTACTTACTAACTCAAAAACAAAACAGGAAGCAGTACTTACGAACGGAGACTTATGTTATTTAAAAGCATGAAGTTACATAAAATACACAAAAACTCCCAGTGTATTTTACATATGAAACCTGACTGGTGCAACTGTTTTGGCATTTAAAGCTCCGCTAGTTCCAAAATTATGTGGGACTGGCAATGTGCTGAATTAGAGCTCCAGTTATGTAATCTTCTAAGTATATAACCCATCTGTACAATAGGATATGTGATTTGGTTATAGCTTTTGATGATATAACATATCTCGTAATTATATGTTCACAATTAGGAAGTTTGACAGAGTACTCTTTAAATATTTACTTCCTGAGAAAGACAGACAGACACAAAACAACTTTGCCATTCATTATCAGTCAGGTGTCTGCTCTACGCGATGGACTGGAGGCTCTAGTTCTATATGTGGAGTAACAGCTGCTCCGTGAATCTCAGTGTGTTCAATATGAATCAATAGATCCATATACCGTACTCACTTCATGTTTGAAATGACAGCATCTTCACGCTCCTGAATATGTCCTAAACACATTTTGATGAAAGAAGTAGACTATGACACTCATTAAATATTAGTATGATATGCATCATCTGGATCTAGTTTTTTCTTTTTAAAAAAAAAAAGTTATTTATTTACGTTACATATTTATTGCTACAAAAACCAGAATTTCCATGTTCTGCACATGTTCTGTCTCTCAGTGCCCCAATTTTGACTTATAACATCTTGAATAGATATTTAGATCTTTTTGGTAAGTTCAATTGCACACCAAAACATACTAACAACATACACTTATTTTATTATTGATGTTTATTAACATCCAAATCAAACTCAATGCCATGAAAAAGTAACACATAGATGTCATTAATGACCCATAGGAAAAAGGGGGTTGTGGGTAGCCTGTACAAAACCACAGACAAACTATGGGGTACCAATGGGTCTGGGAACAGTTTGGTTCTGCAAACAGATTTCACAGCTATATAAGGAAAGCAGCACTCGTCTGTGTTAATTTATGCAGGAACGGAGTTTTTTGCAAAGTAGGTGTTATTCCTGCTGTAGAGCATCTCACTTCCTCTTTCCTTTTCCGTCACACTCCTTTCCCCTCAGTGTCAAATCCCTCACAATCACCTGGAAGTCATGTTACAACTCTGACGCTGCTGTTTGCACGTGCCTCCATCTTATTTTATTTTATTCGAGATGCTCAATGCCAGTAACTAAATGATGCAATAATTCTGTCCTGAGCAGACTGAGGTTTATTTTGCCTGCCAAGCTGGTGTTGGTTTACTTGTTTGTTTGCTAGCAGGATTTCTCAAAATGTTCTGGACAGGTTTTCATCAACTTCTAGCAGAAGTATTAGATAATCTAGAGATCAATCAATTAGACAACGGTGATGATCACGTCATTCTCTGAATCAAGAATGAATGAAGGAAGGAAAGAAGAATATACCTTTAGGTATTCATTGCTGAAACTATTATTTTTATGCTATTTATTTTTCTTCAACACATCCTCCATTTAGTCCCTAAAACATCACCAATTTAATCTCAAATTAGGTTGTTTTTTGTATCTGTGTGTGACACATAATATTGAATTACAATTCCTGTGTGGCTAAGACAACAAGAAGGCTAATTAATTTCCTGTGCACAAAAAACAATGGAAAAAAGTAGCTCAGCAGTTGACCATGTTTTGCAGATCTCAAATTATTAAAGTCAAAGAGCTGCTGGGTCTTTTAATATTTTAAACACCATAAAATATTCTAACTTTAACCCACCACTGCTGTGTAGAAGTCAAGAAAAGATATGTTTTATAAGATATAAAATGATCATCAGGTTTCACATGAGGATAGTGATTGATCTACACACTACTGAACACACCTCCAGCACATAACTTCTGCTCATAAATAGCTTCAACCTGCCTATTTGGTTTGTTTGATGTCCCTTGATGTAATAGGTAGGTGTTTACCTGATATGAGGCACCATAATTTGGGTAATTGTAGCAGCAGACAGTTTAAATTCCCTAAAGCTACCTGGACTTTACAACCTTGGCCACTCCCTCCTTTCTGAACCTCTAAAAGAAGAAATGTAAGGGTTTACGCAAGCTGTTTTTGTGGGACATGATCAAGTAGTATTTACAGAACTAGATAAAATAACAAGTGTTGCGAACAAATCCCACTTTTTGGAGCAGGAAGATGTACAAAGATATACATAGTGATGAAACAATGGACAAATAAATAGCAAAGATGCGTATTTTGGGATGGCTTATGTTAACAATAGGCTGACAAAAATACTACAATCATTTCAGTCAAAAGTTGACTGTACAATCCTGGACTGGTCTGTGTATTAGAACTAGGAAAATTAGATAACAATGGACACTTACTGGTGTTATCAGTGTTTCTTTTAATTGAGGTAATATGGGTATTGTTATGGTCACATGATGAATTATTTCAAACATCTTTTAGATTTGTGAAATTTCCCTCATAAATTCACCACTTTAATCAAACAGAACATTAACTTTTTGCTCATAAAATGCTGTATCTCCTTGAAATTTCAGAATTTCAGTTTTGTGGTGAAAATCTATTTAACATGCAAATGTTTTCTTCCATCTCAAGCTGAGCTGTTACTGTGTTGTTTATATGTCCAAATAATATTTGTTGATTGACTGCTTAGCTGTACAGAACAAATACAAAACCTTGTAGGAGAAATGCAAATTTAACTTACTGATGACACTGCAGCAGAAGATGATCTGTTGAACATTTGAAACTGATAAATGAGAGCAGTCAACCCAGGCTTTAATAATATAGCCCAACCCAAACACACAATTATATTAATGATTAATTGATTTGAGTTTGAATGTCTAAATAAAATGCAAACTTTACTACTAGAAGGTCTGAACCCTTGTTGAACATCGTTGAACATGTTGAACTATTTATCACTTGTGTTTAAAAGTGATCCAACTAAGGTTAACTGACTGAAAAATATAATCGACTGACTTGCCTTTCTTACAATTCATCCTAAGCATCTGAATTACTGCTAAAGTAAGCGATTGAATGACTTTATTAATACTTTTAGAATTTAAAGATCAGCTATAACAAAATCCATCTTTGCTGTGTCCATTTCTGTCGGGACCAATTCTTTCGTGTTCTACCTCCATCACACTCTAATCTGTCTTTTATAGCCCTTTAGTTGGTTAGGATGCAGCACCGAATGCACCATGAGGTCACTTAACCTCAAGGAAAGGTTTGAAGAGCAAATTAAAATACATTTATTTACTGGCAACTTTGCAAAAAATTGATGAATTATGATTCATATGATTATTATGAAAACATATCATTACTTTTTTAATGGTAAAAGCAAATCTGAAAGAATATAGTAATTTAAAACTTCTAAATTCTCTAAACCACTAGTGAATTCCTTAATTTGGCCCATTAATGCCTCTATTGATTCCTTACTACCTATGCTAAGGAGGTTATGTTGTTTGCTTATCAACTCTTAGTGTGATTACTTAAAAAGCTATGGATGGATTTTAATGGATTCTTTTGTCTAAGTTTGCTTTGACCAATCGATTTTGGTGATGATCCACATACTTGCAGACCCACAATGCACTCTGTGATTGTGATTCACTCGCTTTTCACAGTGGAGGATTAGCATGTGCAGGTCTCCTACCATGCCAGGAGAGGGCATCGGGCTCCTGTTCAGATAAGCTCCATTACAGATTTGCTTAGAAAAGGTGCACCACAGAGGCTACATTGAGAAATGAGCACCACAGTGGAAACTTAAAGGTGAACATGAGCTTCCTTGGTGTGGGTTTGTGCTTTGCTGGTTTTCTGTTTATAAAACAGGAGAGTTGCAATCATGAATATCAGACTAGTGGAGGCTCCAGGCCAATTATACTGCTACATTTCAACATCATGGATTAAAAACCAGCCAATAAAGACTCACACCTCCTGAACCATAAAGGAGCGACAGGCGGTTTTTCAGCATGAGATCGGAGTTCTTGGAAGCTCAACAGAAAGAGAGACTGGTGGTCCCACCTCACCGCCTGCAAAATCTCTCCCCTCCAGGAACTGCTCTCTCTTTCGTAACGCCTCCCTCCCCCCTTTTCACCCTCCCTCTCCCCGTCGCGCTCTGTGTCTGCGTAACGGGAGGGGAGGGGGGTAGGAGGACGCACGCAGCTGGCGGAGACTCCAGGAGCAGAACTGACGATCCCCAAACACGTTTTCCCCACCTTTCTCCTCTGAGGTTGGTTTTCTGCACCCGACGGATAGCAGACGGCTGCCCCCCTCCCCACCCCCTACCCCCTCCAGCTCTGCACCAACTCGACATAGAGACAGCAAGCGCGCCAGGTATCAGACGCGCCAAATATTGCGCACTTGCCACGGACTGCCCTCAGGAGTCTGCGCTGTGACAGTGCCCACGCTGTTAGGAGTCGAGTTTTACTGACTCCCTGGTCCTGTAGAAGTCATATGAGACGAGTGCGTCACAGACTGTCATCCGTGCCCTGCGTGTCATGTTGTTGTCAGTGTTTGATGATGTCATTATGTTTTTCAGATGGATCTGCGCTGAAGCCCGTCTGCGGCGCATCTTCTCCTACTCGCTCTTCACATGTGCGCTCCCCCCAGCGTCACAAACTTAAACCTCCGTATCTCTTTTGGATCGAGGAGATTTCACACTCATCTCAAGGTCTCCAAACTTCTTGTCGCTGTTGACTTGACATCCAGCAGCGGTGAGCAAAGCCATGACGCACCATCGAGACGATATAACCCAACATTTAGGAAACTACTATCAAATTAAGGTCTTTGCTGATGAAGATTTGTTTGTCCAGACTGTGTGGAAGTGCGCTGGCGAACGGATTTAACTGGATTAAACACATCTCTTTAATTTATCTGTGTCTTATTTTATTTGGAGTTAGTTGGCAAAAATAAGAAAAAATTTTTTAAAAAATTAAAAAATCCAAAGAACGCTCAAAAAGCAAATGAGCGTGATGTCAGGATTCTCACCTTTCTGTCGTCGCTGATGCACCTGGGGTACGAAATTGGATTGTAAACTATGTGGAATCATTCCCGAGGATTGGATCTCTGCTGTCCGCGGGTGTATTGAGAAGGGCAGCCCCCGGAGATGACGACCGGGACCAGAGAGACGCAGGTCAACTCCTCTCCTGCTGTGGCGGCCAACGCGGAGGGCGAGGAGATCGAGGTTTTGGAAAGCATCGACATCCTTCCCGTCGCTTCAGAGGACGTAAGTCATTTTCTCACTTATCTATCTATTTATTTATTTATTTATTTATTTATTTATTTATTTATTTATTTATTTTTTAACATTTATGTACTGAAGCAAATTCATACCGTTTTGTTTTGCGAGGCAAGAATATCGGAGCATGAGCCTTCAATCAAAATAATCTAAACATCTTGCCATGCCTCATGATTGGAGTTAAAATTGATATCAGGGGAGATTTAAAATACTAATTTAAATCTCACTGTCGTTTCCTTTCTTGAGATTTTACAAGGATCCTATCAAGGGACAGTCACATGAGTAGACAGATCCCTCTTGTGCAGCTGGGTGTCCCAGACATTTATGTAGAGAGACCTTTTAGACCCTAAATGGCTGCAGCTCATTGACAACAATGATCAGATAACATATTGCCATTGTAAGACTGCAGGTAGGACAAAGTTTACAAAAAAACCCCCACTTTTACAGAGTTTCTTCATTTCCAAATAGGTTCTCCTGTTTCTGAAAGTTTTTTTTTTTCCTCTTATTTCCGCCATTTGCTCTTTTTTTCTCCCGCTTTCCTTGTCTCAGCAATGGAAGTCTATGTTTGACAAGGTAGGCTGTGTGGAGCAAGCAACATTGGCATTGATCTCCCACCATATGCATGATTCACTCATTGTGGAGCAATTTTGTCTTTTAAAGTGCTCATCCATGTGTGAACTGTCGGTGACCTCTGCCGTCTGTGTTCAGCCTGAAGCTATGTAAATGTGTTGAACAAACGAAATGCTGTTTTTACTCCCCTTAAAGGTCATGAAACATGGGGAAAAGTTTGGACACAGTCGGGTACAATATTACATCACATGCATCACCGGATACCAAAAAAACCCTGATACAGGTCCTTTTTATTGTCAGAAGATGTGATATTTAGTGCTTCTGTGTAATGCATACCTGTAAACTTACTTAAATGTTATAATTTATACTATTTTTGTCCATGCATCATGACCTTGTACTGAAGTCTGGCTTCCTTGCAAATAGAAGTGACTTAAATCTGCCCAAGGAAACTTTTGCACATTTGCACCAAAAGGTATAACTGTGAGAAAAATGTCAACTTCTATGTGTCAAAATCATACTTCCTGATATTTTGCTTCACATGGCTGCCAGGATGTTTGTTTGCCATCCTGATGTGTACTGATTAAAGTATCCCCCAATGATGTCACCCTTGTTAATAGAGCTTCACTTTTTTTCAGTTGTTTCCTTTTGATGAGTTTCTTTGTGTGTCTCAAGTAGATTTTTTTTTCTTCATTGATTAAAGGTAAATTGAATAGTCTTCACTCATGGAGATCTAAATATTTTCATTTTCAGAATTTGAATTTAAATCCTTTGATTGCCTGCTAATCAACAATAAGGACATAAGCTGCAAACCAGATTGTGGGGATGTCAAACAGAGCTCCTGCAGAGGCCAGAGCACGACCCTGGAAATACAGTTAGGGTGATACAAAATCCTTGATGTATTGATCCGTCACTCAGACATATCTTGTACAGAACACACACATACACGCGCACAAAGAAACATACACACATTTACACATTGATACTGGTACAAACCCCAGGAGAAGAGTAGCATAGGCTGACTGATAATGCAAGCAGTCCTTTGGACTGACAGACGGCAGACAGCAGACGGACCCCCCCCCACCTCAATTACACACACACACACACACCCACATGCACACACATATATAAACACGCAAGCACACGCACACACACTGTTATGCACAGCCACCAGTCTGGAGGCTGCAGCTGCACCTGCCCACCATGGTAATATTGTATGTATGTATTCATGTGTGCGTGTCTGTGTGTGTGTGTGTGTGTGTGTGGGTGGGTGGGTGGGTGGGTGTGTGAAGGGGGTTTGCAGGGATGTTAGGGTTGATCCAGAGGCTCATGTCAGGGTCTCTCTTTAAGGGGAGGACTGAAGTCCCCTGAGATTATGGAATCGGCTTGCTTTGGTTGTGGTATGTGCATGTGTGTGTGTGTGTGTGTGTGTATGTGTGTGTGTGTGTGTGGGTGGTTGTATTAGTGCTGGAGCATAGTCTATGGATAGGCATTAAGTGGGCCTCTCAATCCACGGTCCATGTGTGAGCGCAGCTTTGATTTTTTTTTTCAAGTGGATGTCAGTCTAAAAAATGTGGGTTTGTCCAAATGGTGAGGTCACTGCCTGGTCTGGCAGCAACAAATGCCCTTTCACTCTTTTATTCTCCTTTCACTCCTCCTCCTCCTCACAATGAGTTGCTCCATTTGTCATGAAGCTGACCTCTCTGAACTCCAGCTTCTGTGAAGCGACTAAGGAAATGAAATGATGGACCACTACAGACAAGGAAAGAAGGATTTAAAGGCAGTCTGGCAGCCTGCGTCGCTGTAATAGAGACAAAAGACAAAAGCATCCTGAAAACAGAGTTGTTCAATTTATTTGGCAGCATTATGAGAGACAGCATGATAAGCTGGTTTCATATCTGGGGTGTACCCCACATGCCAGCTGGGATTTGTGCCAGTAGATCCAAGACCTGCAAGGTGGATTAAGTGGCTGAAGGCGAGACGATTTTTATTGTCTCATATAGAAGAAAATGGATGAATTGATGGACGGATGAGGCGGCAGACATAAAATCTTCAATTTTTCAGGGAAATTAAAGGGGAATGCCCTTACTTTCCCTTATTGTTTTGTTCATTTTTATCAATTGGGTTTATTGTTTTTTCAAAGATGCTGAGACATAGAAAACAGGAACCACGTACAGTATAACATCCATGCAAATAACAGATGGTACAAATGTAAAAAAGTCAAATTTGTGATTTTGGATTATCCACAAGTTGGGACGTGGACGTGAAACGTCGTCTGTCTGTGTCAGCCTTTTGAAGAACTGGCAACCTGACTACGGTGTTTCCTGATCAGACAAATAAACGTACTTCAGAAAATCATGTATTTGACAAGGTATGGAGAGGAAACAGTCTAGAACTAAAATAATGCCATGCCTGCCATTTGGGCTGTATAAAAAACAAAAATATTTAAAACAATCACCATTTACTTTACATTTATTGGGTGTAATAGTGATAACCATTTGAAAATATCATGATACGGAATATTTGAAGTAATATCACAAAGCCATACCCTTTTTGAAGGCTGACCATGTCTTCTGCCTGGGGATTAGGACCTCTTTCTGACTCATCACTGGGACACCTTTTTGGATACTAACCACCACTGCTGTACACAGTTGGTTTAAATGCTCTGCTGTTTGTATTTCCCGTTTACTCCTCTATCTCTAGACCCTGAAGAGGATTGTTTTTGCTGTTTAATTGGGTTCTTCCTCTGCATGCAGGCAGTTCCTCAGAATGCTTTGATTCTTGTTGCCAATTGCTTGAAATAAACATGTCTGAACAGAGACAGTGGAGACATGAAATAGCAGAGAGATGCTGTGTGGAGGTTGGCAGCTACACTGTCCTCTGCCTCAAAATCAAAAGTCACCAAGCCCCTGTCTGTCCTTCAGACACACACACACACACACACACACACACACACACACACACACACACACACACACACACACACACACACACACACACACACACACACACACAGACACACACACACACACACACACACCCACACACCAATCAACAAAGCCTGTAGTCAGGGTAGCTTTATTACACAAAATATGTGTATCATCTAAAATATAGAAGAAAGTCTGTATTGCATTCTCCACCCTGTGTTGACTGACAAGCACATTTGTCACTCTGTATGTTGTTTTTCTGAGGATTTATGGGGATTTGAGGATGGACCACAGTGTATATCCTGGATTTATCAGATAAACCACTTAAAGCATGTTTGAATCAATCCCAAAATGAACCAAACATATGTATTTAGTACTCAATTTAGCACATTTGATGAATTTGCTTTTGGCTTTGAGACTCGAGGACTCGAAGATTTACGAGAATTTATTTTTTATGATTTCTTTTGCCTTTCTGCATAAACACTTGTTGTTTCTTGTGTATATGCAGAAAGTGGCATCTATAAGGCCTGGTTGTGAGTTTAGCACAATGAGTGATCTTTTCAAGCGGATTAATGAAAGGCTTCATCCTTACTAATCTACACCTTCGACACAAACATGATGTTTCACATAAGTAGACTGGGAATGTCCCCGGTGCTTGTGAAGCCAGAGAGTGGAACTCCCCACCCAGGTGTGCAGCTTGGAAACCTGCCTCAACTCTAAGTAGAAGGTAGCACATGTAAGATTCATCCAACTTATTGTCAGTATCTGTGTTTTACTCTTCTGGTTTATGGATGTAGTGAAAGACGACATGAAGGTAGTTGGTGTGAGAGAAGAGGATGCAGAAGACAGGGTTAGATGGAGGAAACTGAGTCTCTGTGGCGACCCCTGAAGGGAAAAGCCGAATGGAGAAGAAGAAGATCTGTGTTTTGCTCTTCCAAAAGAAGTATGTCAAATTGATCTTAGCTGGAAAACATACCATCATACACATAGCTATCAGTGAACCAGAACTTTCATTCATATACAGGAAATACTCCACAGGAGCTTAGTAAACATTTTTCACATGGCTACACAGCCTATTTTCCATTGGATTTCATTCTTGGGGGTATAAAAAAAAAGCCTGCTATGATATCAAAGAGAAAAGTCTTTAGAGGAATGTTGTTCAACCCGAAGGCATGCTCTCCCCATGCTTTGCGAACCTATCACAGTGTAATAGACATGTAACGACAGTGATGACAGTGTTATAACAAGAGTCCAGATAATATCATTTATTAAAAAGAAGAAATTTACCCATGGTAAGCCCTTTTTTTCCTCAGGTACACTTGTGTTTTCCAGTGTTTCAGCAGTGCTTTTATACGAGCGTGTCGGTGAGACATTCAGTGGTCATGACTCAGAAAATCCAAAGGTCATTATTCAAATTAGTTTGGTGTGGCAGCGACATCTCTTCCTCATCACATGTCACAACTGGCTCCTTTTGAGTGTCGCTTTATTTAATATCAGGACCAGCCAGACAATACTCCCTTGATCTTAGAGACCAGTGTCTCAGTATGTGTTCACTCGTGCCTTTTTGCGCCCTGTCAGTTTAAACCCCATTAAAAAAGCAAATGGAGGTTTGCATAATGAAATTACATTTGTGGTAACTGTAATCTACTAATGACATCAGAAGTAAGAATGCAGCTGGTTGGAACGTCTCTCCGATATCTGACAGTTCCACTAATGAAAAAAGATATTTTATAGAGCTGACCATCAAAAGATTTCCATTTTTTCACCTTTAGCATATAGATATGGATTCACTAGAATTTATTTGTGCATCTATTTTATAAAGATGTGCTTATCAATCTAATTGCTACTGACACACACACAGATGGTGGGGTCGCAGTCTGCTGATCTGCTCAACACTGCAGCGGTGATTGACACCAGCTGAGCCTCGGTGATTTGGAGATATTGACCCGTGATTGCATAAGTAGCACCCCCCCCATTCCCCAAACAACTCCTGGATTATTTGGTAATGAAATAACAGACCAAGCCTCAAACATCTCTATTGAAAGATCTTATCAGAGCTGAGCTTTCCATCTTTCTCCCGCTCTTCTGCCTCTCTTTAAATAGATTTCCTTAATGAAAGGCACAGTTCCAGTTGGCAGCGTGTGAAAACAGTCTCTCCTGTTATGCAGAGGCAAAAATAGCTTTTGTGCCTGTTGATCTATGAAACAGACAGAAGATGTGCCAGTTTACCTGTAATTGGCTGGACTGTGCAAACAGAAAGCAGTGGTATCATAAAAGTGTTTCTTTAGATTGTTGAACGGTTCAGCGATTGTGTACAGAACACACGTATACCCACTGGCCCCTAAAAGGAAGTCTATTATTAGAGGTCGTGGAGACGGAGGTATAAAGGATGCAGAAGACAGGGTTAGATGGAGGCAACTGATTCACTGTGGCGACCCCTGAAGGGAAAAGCCGAGAAAGAGACAAAGAAGTGGAGACAGAGGTAAAGTGACAGCACGTTTGTGGAGGAGGCTGAGCTGTGTCTGGTGTCTGTCTGACTTTTTGTGGGGCCCCACATGAATTAGTCTTGATTTGTTTGCTCTCATCTCTCACCATTATTTTGTCTCTGATGTTTCTGCTCTGAATTTTGATTCCTCATCAGAACTAAGTAGACACCGCTGCTGATGTGAAGATACCTCTGTCTAAGACTCCTCATAGAAGCCCTCATCTCTTCAATAGTTCTATTATCAGTTAGCCAACTTCCTTTTTAGACAAACTGGAATTCCTGGGGTGTAAACATTAAATTGGGATTTGATGGAGCAGTGTAGTTCCTGAGGTTGTATGTTGGGTTCTACATTTGATTCAGGATCAATATTAATCTATCTGTTTCGGTCTAATCAGTTCAGTTGTGTGTCTGTGTCACTGCTGACTCTAACCTACTTCCATTTGAAAGGTAATTTTTTTTTTTAGAGATTTGCAGTCATACAAACTGATTGAAGCCTTTCTGTTTAGATCCTTTTGTTCTTCTTGAGGCTCATTCATTCTCAATGTCAGAGATAGGTGTAAAATGAAGACTAAATATAGATGCAAGGCTCTCAGTTAATTTTGTGCATAATCTCTAAAGGTTTATGGCCACTGATTGATTGAGTAAATGGAGTACTATGATTGAAAAGGGATAGGGGCGCTGTTGCCATAATTAAAGCAAGATACAAGGAAGAGTGAAAAAGACTTTTTACACATGTCACAATGTATTTAATGGCCTCACAGAACAGACCTTAATACGCTCTGCTCTTGCCAATTTTAATTTACAAGGTGGATACAGCTTAATGGCAGCAACAACACTGTGAGATCAGCTACGTTGATGTTGATCATGGAGAGAGTCACCTTCCACACAAATAAGTGAGGCTAATGTATAGAAATGTTCTGCTTTTTCTAGTGGAAAAAGACACTTTAAACAATGGAGAAAAGCAAAAAAATAAATAAATCTCCAAATAAAGTAATTAGTGTGTTTTTTTGAACCATGTACCGAATGTCCACACATGGATGTTTGTATGTCTTAAGTATTGTGCCGTTTTTTGTGCATTGCATTTTGTCCTCATACATTGAGGTGTTCAGTAAAAATGCTTTCACAAGCAACCATAGAGGATAAAGTGTATATTTATACATTGAAGTAAAAATCCTACATATTTTTAAGCGATTGTTAGATATATGAGTTATTTAGTTTGGCTTTCTACGTGATAGCGTCACTACATTCGGTCTCATCAACCAGCCACCTTCCAGTTTCCTGTTTCAATCCATCACTGATCCTCTGGAGATCAGAAGCACGGCGCAGGACCCTCCATTCCTCAAGGCTGAAACTGTAATATCTTCCCACAGGTTATAGTTACAAAGCTGATGACAGAGTGATTTTCTGACCATAGCCCTTCACACCAGCACCTGCAGGCTTGTGTGTGTATAACTATATAAAAAACCAGCAGCCCCTCTGTTCACAGGCTGATGACTTAGAGGTTGCGGTGTAAAAGAGTGTGTGTTTTGTGTCACAGCTCTTGTGGATGCTACAACAATGTTCACTGAGTACATCCTAAGAAACACCGTCTCACACACACACCTACAGATTTTGGGACACATTCCGACCCTATAAGCTGATCAGGCACACAGGTGTGCTGTTGACATGGACACAATAGCCCTGTGTTTGCTGTGTACGCCTGATCGTGTGTGTGTATGTGTGTGCGTGTGAGTGTGTGTGTGTGTGTGTGTGTGTGTGTGTGTGTGTGTGTGTGTGTGTGTGTGTGTGTGTGTGTGTGTGTGTGTGTGTGTGTGTGTGCTCATGTTAACAGATTTGTCCCTCTTCAGTCAATTGTTGTCCACTAAGCGATGTTCCATACTGTTAACAACTCTGGATTCCCCCTGTTCCTCCTCCGGCGGTGACAGTAGCTCAGTCTACTGGTTCTTGGGCTGGATACCGGAGGGTTGCTGGTTCAAGACCCATGTTTACCATGTTTACTGTCGACGTGTCCTCACGCAGGGTACAAGTTGCTCATGAAGTAGCTTCCTGCCTCTCACTATTATCTTTTTGCATACAGGCCCTTTGTGTGGATGTTGTAAGGGGCTGTACATACATATATATATATTGTGTGTGTGTGTGTGTGTGTATTGATAAAGTATGTTTCTTCTTTTCTCTAGAGGGAAAGTTTAGTCTCTCCTGCGTCAGACGGTAGCGCTGACGGCAAACTCAAATTTCAGCTGACATCCACCTGTGAAGATGTTTATGTCTGGGTGCTGGATTTATGATTCCAGCTAGACTTTTTGGATTTGAACTCTAATTTGTAAGATGACTTTCGGATCAGTTTGTCTGAGCCGTGTGCTCAGCTGTCTATGAAGTAGTGTCAAAATAAAACACCCCAGCTGCACGTCCTTGAGTCTATGCTGAAGTCATGAGAGGCAAGATAATACAAGACACTCGTTATGCAAAGATAGTGACGTTTAATGTTGTGTAACATTCGCGTGAAAATGAATGTTACACTTTGTGTAGTTGCATTTGTTTTTTGTTCTTCATAAATAGTACATGGGCAGTAATATCTTTCAAACACATCGAGCTCAACCCCATGCTAATGCTCTGATTTGTCTCCCCACAGCACTCCCATCTCTGGTTTGTGTTCATATGACAACTTTCAAGAAGCTTAGAGAATTCTTTGCAACCATTAAAACAGCCTCTGTTTACTTGACACCTCATGTTCAGGAATAAAACTTTACACAAAGCAGGTCAGGTCCCAGACAACACTGATGTGATGCACTCTGTTGTGGTGTATTGTATTTTGTAAATATAGCAGACAATTTTCCTACCTCATTTTTTTAATTTTCCATGTTTTACGTCTTGTTACTCACCCGTGCTTTGTGTCACACGTGTCACATGTTCTCTCCTTCACTGTTCTGTCCTGTTTTTGCTAGTTTGTTGTTTTACTGCCGTGTTTCATGATGCAGCCCTTATCCTATTGTTTCACTTCGGTTGTTTGGTTGTTTACTTTGTCAAGGACTGTATATTGATTTTTTTCACATTTCTTATTGGCTGCAAGTGCCACAGCTCATGATATAATCGGTGAACCACATCCATTCTTACTTTTGCATCTGGATCATTCGATTGCTTGGGTTCCCAGTCTTTTGCCCCAGTGTGACATATCCTGTCCAGACAGAGATTGTGCACCATGAGGATTCTTCTCTCATCCAACTTCATGTGTTTACACTGAATAATAGCAATGGCAGCATGATGCCACTCTGGTGTGTAACGTCAAATACCATGGCAGTTTAAACTTGCAAAAGGAGGTTTGATTTATACTGCAACACATGAGGAACTCAGACCGTCTCCCCTGTCCAAAGACATTTTTGGTCAGATTTGTCCTTCTTTGAGTTATCTGTTTTTAAAAGGTACCCTTAGTGTATGACACATAGAGCTATAACATTATTTGCCAGCTTGCCCATTTAAATAGATGGTGATTATCTGTCGCTACCTCTGTTTCTGGCTCAGACGTATAAAATCCTCCCTGTAACGTCTCTTTAACAGTAGTTAAACAGAATGACGAATGGCAATAAAGAAGCAACAGTCACATCTTGAGCTGGCTATGTAAAAGGCATATAATAAACATAGGAACATGTAACAGTCCTTATTTTTGCAGCCTTGCATCATATTCATGTGTCCAGTAAGAGCTGTAAGAATGCTCACTAATTATGTTTCATTGTGGTAATCTAGGGCAGCACGGTGGCGCAGTGGGTAGCGCCATTGCCTCACAGCAAGATGGTTCTGGCTTTTTAGTGAGGAGTTTGTATGTCCTCCATGTTTCTGCGTGTCTTCTGTACGGATTCCGTGGCTTCCTCCCACCTCCAAAAACATACACTTTAGGAGAATTGGTCGTTCCAAATTGCCTGTACTTGTGAGTGGGTGCGTGGGTGGTTGTTTGTCATCCATGTGGCTCTGCGGTGCACTTGCATTATGCTCAGAGTGTCCCCCCGCCTCTCACCCGAAAGTCAGCTAGGATAGGCTCCAGCAATCCCTGACCCACAATAGGCAGAACAAGTGGTGGAAAATGAGTGAGTGAGAGTGAGTGAGTGGTAATCTACATTCAGATATGTTGTGTTTTGGGATTGTTTAGACAGAATGACATAATTCTATATATTTTAAATAGCATTACTTTCACAGAAACCTGTGTGCTGGATGTCAGTTTTCACATCTGCCTATGCTTTGTCCTTACATAGATTATGCTGTTTGAATATACCTAGTAAAAGAGATTATCATCAGATTATTTTCATTAGAGGGTGTATACAATAAATATCAGTAGTGTAATTTTAAGAATGATTTGCTGAATTTTATATGATGAACTATATAAAATTCAGTAATTCAGATGTAGTGGTTGTGCCTTACAAATGTAAGTGTTCTTGAGTACCCCTAAAGCTTTGCTGTAGTCCTGGCAACCTGACCTGGCCCAGCATGACAGGCTCAGCAGTACCCAAGGTAAATGACAGCGCTTCACTTTCACATAGGTCACCGTTCCCTGTTCTGTCTCCTCCGTGTCGTCTTTCAGGACATCATTGCAAAAACCAGCCAACAGGGCCAAAGTGCTGAAGAGGCAAAGTATAACAAGGAGACACCACAGGACACAAAACACTGTTTTTGACCCTTTAATTCCATATTTAAGGTCTGTCTGAGTTTGTCTTTTTAGTAAAGGCAGAGAGGTTGCTCATATGCAACATGGGATTACTGAGAAGATTCTGTGAACTGTGTATTCATGGCCTTCATTAGGTATACCTGTGGACATTTCTCGTTTTGATCATAAAAAAGAGGGTCATCTTTGTTGTTTAAAAATAAGTTTTAAAACTATTTTTATATTATCACAACACTGTCGTTTTTTTTTCAGTGACTAGCTGTAATAAATAACTATGAAATGTTTTTCTTAGTGTTTTGTTATTTCCCATTTTTAGCTTTACGTCATCATTTTTATTTAAAAGGTTTAGCTCAACAGATTTTACAAAGTGCATTTTCTGCTACTTTTTCTCAACTCAGGTGGATTAACTAACACTTAAATACACCCATCTATTCCTTATAACTGTGGATCCCAGACATAAAGCAAGCCCGTCTGTCACAGTGCCATTACGTAATAAAAACAACTGATCTACCTAATTTTAACCAAACCAAATATTTTTTAAGTTCACCTGTATTTCAGGTTGAAGGACGAAGCCAGGGTGCTCAGAGGGAACCCATGCAAAAATGGAGAGCTCTCTACATTAAATAGATATTGCTACTCCAGATATGGTCTGAAAGTCCCTTAAATTTTAATTATTATTTAAATACTCATTACTTTATTGGTTGTTCAGCTCCATTGTGTGTGCAGTATTTATGCTCAAGGAGGTTATTGACAGCATTTTGACCATACTTACCACTGACATTGTTGCTCTGGCAGTGCAGTGGAATCTCAGAGTTTCATGAGCAGTCAGGGGATTTTTGTCAATGACGTTATGTTTACTGCTCACGCAGTGGCTCATCAGGGTACCTGTCTGGATCTGGCAACCCCATACGGGGCTGGGTGTGAATGATTTCCTTCAGGGGATAAATTAAAGTTGATAAACATATGTCTCTTTAATACTGTGTATCTGGTATGTAAAATTAATAATAAAAGTATGATTTGTTAGTTAAGACCAGTAGAATCAAGTAGTTAGTCTGTAAATCAGCTCAGTGATTTATGTGCATCATTCTACTATTTTTTGCCATCATTATCCATGGCTCATTTCAATAACATGGCTGCCCCTGCAGATCTTATTATTTTTCATTTTCTAATATCCCAAAAGCTGTGGGTCAGAGAGGTTTTGATATGAGACTGTTCTAATTAGTCACACTTTAAGTAACGGAAGGAATAGCAAGCAATTTCACGTCCTTATCTGGATAAGCTAACTTTGTTATTGTCTTTCATTCATTCTTTCATTCATTTTCTACCGCTTCATCCGCCGTAGCGGGTCACGGGGAGCTGGAGCCTATCCCAGCTGGCATAGGGCGTGAGGCGGGGGACACTCCGGGCACGACGTGGAGCCACACACAAAGACGGACAACCATGCACACACACACTCACTCACTCCTACGGGCAATGTGGGACCAGCCAATTAACCTGAAGCGCATGCTTTTGGAGGTGGGAGGAAGCCGGAGAACCCGGAGAGAACCCACGCGGACACGGGGAGAGCATGTGAGCTCTGCACAGAGCGGGACTCGAACCCGGACCTGCCGTGTTGTGAGGCTGTTATTGTCTTGCTTGGACTAATTTCAGAACATGTGTAGTCACGAGGAAGTGCCCCTGGCTATGAACTACAACCATATCCCACCATAAAGAACCAGCTTCATGTGAAGAAAATAAGGTGTTACATATAAATTAGCTAAAGAGATGCTGATGGAAGATTTAGTTTCCTTACGACAGAGCCAAGCAAGTGGTTTCCATTATTTCCAGTGTTATTGCAGTCACCTGCCCACCATAGCTGTATAATTAGCATACAGACACAACAGTGTTATAAATCTAATCTATGATCTTTCTGAGAGAAAGTAACAGCATATTTCTAAAATGCCAAACTTGATTAAATGAAAGTCATTGTGTAGTAACATCATGATTAAAAAAATATAGGAGTCACTTCCATGAAAAATTTTGGGACTCCATGATTTCAGGAAGACCCAATTCCTTTGAAAATATTGTATTGACTATACCTTTTTAGAACCCTGAACTGCCTTTTCACAAAGTTTTTATTT
The DNA here is from genome assembly GCA_013358685.1 of Antennarius maculatus. Taxonomy (NCBI): domain Eukaryota; kingdom Metazoa; phylum Chordata; class Actinopteri; order Lophiiformes; family Antennariidae; genus Antennarius; species Antennarius maculatus. The sequence continues at coordinate 21,602,702 of CM023612.1, forward strand.
CTGCTTCAGTAAAGCAATTTGAAAGAACTTCTGTCTTGCCTCAAAAAGAGACAGGGAGGTGGTCATGGGTGGAGTGAGATTATTTCTTACTTGTTCAACCCAGCGGATTATGGAAATAGGATTATGAAGTAAAGTTTGCACTAGTTGGGCTTTCCACCACTGCAAAAGAACATGAGACAGCTGACCGGCTGATCGCCTTATTGTTGCTGAATAATAAAAGCTCTTGCTTGTGGAAACAACCCAGGAAGTGAGGTGTGAGTGGCGACAGAATGTGCTTGTCCCTCATACTGTTGTCATATGCCCTTTCAACTCACACACTAACTATCTAGGGAAGAAAGTGGCTCTTATTATTGAGTGACAGTTTTGACGGGTCCAACCCAAACCAGATGGCAACCTTGAAATGGTTTCCGACAGTCCCGTTACTCCATTCTCCTCACCCCAGCCTCGCTTACACCCCCCCCCCCTCTTTTCCTCTTTTTCATTCTTTTTCTTCTTTAGATTTCAAGAAAATAAGTCAAGGCGTGAGGCACTCTCGGGGCAGCCCCAACCTCTGATCCATTTGCCAGCTATTAAAGGTCATAAATCTCTGTATTGAATGGAACCACCGCCATCAGTGGTGCAGGATTTTGATGATGTTGTAGTCAGGGTGGTGGGGGGTTGACCTCAGGGTCGTTCTGCAGCAGAAGAAGGGTCTGAATGGAAGAGAGGGAGACAGCCTGGGGTTGGCTCGTTAAACAAATGTTTCCCTTGTCTTTTTGTTCACCATGTTATTCTGTGAAGAAGTGCTGAAAGCCTGAAGGGATGGTTTTATAGAGTTTGGCCGGGCAATAATTAGAGGTTCACACCTTGGTGTAAATGGGAGGTTTGGGGGGAAAAGGTCGATAATCTCTGTCTTTTTGTCTGAGCTGACCAGTTTAAGGTATACCCCACCACTGCTTTGTCTGTCTGCTTTTGTTAGATGAAGATTTTTCATTTTGTATTTATAAATTATGGCTCACACCTTTTTCTCAATTAGATTAACATTAGACACCAAACCTCTTACGTCCTTGTGGGTGTTGTATGTCTTGAGTATTTTGTCCTTGTTGTTCACAGAATTCTGTCTTCATACATGAATCGTTTGAGTAAAAATGCTTTCACAAGGAGCCATAGGAGGTTAAAGTATTAATTTAAATGTATGCTTGAGAGATTACTGAGGGATGTTCAGCTGTCTGCTGCAATTCCCTCCTTTCTGGAGACACCCTGAGGGGCATTCACATAAAAACCATTTTACCCCAAAGTGGTAAATTTCTGTCGCATTTCGGCCATTCATTTGCATGACAATCGTGGTTTTGTTGCCTGAAAATATATAATCTTGTAAAAATGGGCTTCAGAATTTAGTCTTTTGAAAATGTCAGTCTACCATCACCGTGTGAACAGGGAAAAGGCAGCTCCTCTGAAAAGGATGACATCACCACCTGCTTCATGCATTCCTGTGACATTCCAGCCTTATTTGCTTAAGCAAACTGTCTTCAGATTTACTGCATCACTACTTGGATCTTCTTTCATTCTTTTCAACAGTTACACCATCTACCATCTACAACCTTGGGATGTGTACTGCAGCTTTTTCAATCATTTATAAGTATTTGTGTGTATCTGTATTGTTTTGGAAATGGCTTTGTGCAAAAGTGGAGAAAATTTTTTTAAAAAAATCTCTTTTTGGCAAAACAGGTTTTCAAAATATTTTTCCTCAAACTAGGTAAAGATGGGAACAGGCTTTTTTGGTCTAAATCTAGGTTTTTGGGGTCAGTTAATTGGACATGACTTGATGTATTAGCAGACACTACTACCTGAAATTCAAATAAATAAATAAATGGTTTCCAGGATGTCTACCTACAGACATTTTTACTGGGTACAGCTTTTGAGCACATTCTTTGCATTGGTTGAATGTTGAAATATAGAGACAATGGTTCCCTGGAAAGAGCTGTTGTAGCAGATGGGTTGTGGCCAAAGTTGTGTCAGGAATGCAGTTTGATGTCAGCTGTGTAATAATTAGGAGGGTGACGTCTTTGACACATCCCTCAGGGAACTTTCATTCAAGTCTGGATGGATGGTCTAGAACCGTGTCTGCCAACCGCTGGTGTGCCGTGGCACACTACTATACCATGACAAAACTTCAGGTGTGAAAATGATCTGATTTTGATTAATTGATCTAAAAACACCATTGTAGTGTGCTGTAATCTACATTCTACTGTAGATTACAGCACAGACACTCAACTGTGCCAGTGCCCAAGAATCTCACAATCATTTGCATAAATAACTGCTGCCCCATTGAACTAGCATCAATAATGATGAAATGTGTTAAGAGGGGTGTCCCTGTGGCGCAGTGGGTATTGCAGTCGCCTCACCACAAGATGGTTCCGGGTTTGAGTCCTGTTCTGTGTGGATTTTATATGTTCTCCCCATGTCTGTGTGGGTTCTCTTCGGCTTCTCTGTCTTCCTCCCACCTCCAAAAACTTTATCTTCAGGTGAATTGGTCAGTTTCAAATTATCCTTAGGCGTGAATCTGTGCATGTCGCCAGGTCTACCACCAACCAGGTCATTAAATACGCTGATGATGCAACAGTGGGGAGCCCCATCTGTAATGATGATGACGCAACTTCGAAGAGATCTGGAATTCTCTACGGACAAGTCGTCAACGCATTGCTGGGCCACACAAAATAGAAACAACCACTCACACACACACTCACACCTACGGACAATTTGGAGTGATCAATTCACCTAAATAGCAAATTTTTGCAGGTATTGCAGTCGCCTCACCGCGACTGGGTTCTCCATCTTAATAGTAAGATGGAGAACCCAGACAGAACCCATGGTGGGAACATACAAACTCCACAGAGAAAATTATGTTTTTGTATTTCTTCAATAAGAAAACAGTCATGCTGAAACCCGAAAGATATGTGCAGAGTTACAGGTGGCCACAGTTTTACCTTTCTGTGCTAAGTTACACTTCTTAATAAAGTATTATCTCATATCATCTCAATGTGTGAAAGCAGAGAAAAAGGCCTCCCCTACAGAAAATGTAGTAAAGCCTTTTATCTGATTGAGGCAGTCAGAGTCCAACACTTGATTATTATTATAAAATAAAACAAGGACACAGAAAGACATGATGAACATGGTTCTGTTTATGCTGTGTATACTTCAACGGAGTGTCTGGTTAGGTGAAGAATCATCCATTTTGTCATGGATGACTGCAGAAAGTCACACATTTTATGCACGGTTCAATAAACGAACCTTTCTACCTCAATCTAGCTCAAAAACAATTTTCCAATATTTCCTAACAAATGTACATTTAGCTTACATGACTTCCCCACTGTTATAGTACACAGAACTTTTGGAGTGTCATCTTATACTTTGAGAGAATGAAAGAAGTTGACATTAATTTGTTTTAAAGGTCTGTAAGACACAGATACCCAACAATAATAGTTCTGAGATGTAATTTAGTGAATTCTTACTGATCCAAGGTTTTATTTATATGCTCTGAAGTGGATTTTTCCACTAATACCACTTTTCCTTGAAGGATTTACCTTGCTAGCAGCACACAGTTCATTTTGCATTTTCAGTCTCAAGAACACAAAAACTAAAACGAGTCACGGCCCCAGTGCAGACAGATGCCGGCGGTTACCCAAGATGAATCAGCTTCTGTGATTGGGATTTAATTTCCTTTTCGGACCAAGGGTAGTAGATGAAAGCTGATGATGCTGCATTAGTCCTTGTGTGTACTCAGCCTGTGGCTCTCTGTATATTTGTAATTGATCAATGAGTCAGGTCCAGCACACTATGGGGTGTGATGTCCAGTAATACTCATACCTCAGTGTCAGACGTTCTCCCACATGTCGAGCCTCATTTCTCTCTCTCTCTCTCTTCCTCTCTCTCTCTCTTGTCACTTCAGACATCTTAAGGCCAACCACCGTTGCCTGGTTACAAGCCAGTTGGCAAGGAAACAGTAACTGCCCATGATAATTTGTGATTGCCTGGGATGACTATATGTGAGCACATGCATATGTGTGCATTTGCACACGTATGTGTGCGTGCATATGTCTGTATGTGTGTGTGTGTCTGTGTGTGGTGTGTGCGTGTGTGTGTCTGTGTTTGTGTCTATGTATGTGTGTGTTTGTGAGATTCTAATCTGTCAAGTACGACTGCTGACCAGGTGATCTGTTGATTAGACGAGCAATTTGTGCATTTGTGGTTTGAAAGGACAATAAATAAATAAAAACTGAGTGAAAAGTAAATAAATAAATAGATAAATAAGCACATAAATACATAGATAGATATGTGTGTGTGTTTGTGCGTGTGTGTTTTCTTTAGAGCACGACACCTGCCCTTCAGCCTCTTCATCAGGGTCTCCAGAGGGAAAACACGAAGTGTATTCAAACAAGATTAATGAGAAAGAGAAAAGAAAGGGTGAAGAGTGGTAAACTTCATGAAAGAGTGGTTTAAAAGAGGGCTGTTTTGGTGTGAGAAAGGTCCTCCATCAGCTTGTTGAGCTTGTTGATGTATGCCTTGTCAGGCTGTTGCTTAATTGATTGTGTTTTTATTCTATTGCTACCCCCCTACACGCAAAAGTTTCACCTAAATATCCTGCAGATAGATTGGTTTATTGCATAGCGAGCAAGTACTTTTAAATGCTGCTTAAAAATGTACTGCAGCCATTGTTATGTAATGTCAAGTATAAAAATAACACAATAAAAATGGCAGGAGGCAGATCAGCAGGACAGCTGGTGAATGACATCATTTAGCCAAAACAATGTGTAAATATTGGTTTTCATTCCTCTAAATATGTAAATTCATGCTGGACCAGCGTATATGACCATGAATCCATGACAAGCATGTTAATTAATGGTGATGAAACTCAGCAACATCCCATCCCGTTCTGCATCGAACCAGCTCTGCTGTGACACTTGATGTCAAGTGACACCAGAGTTAGGGTGGGGGTTATATGACTCCCCATTTGTGTCAACCTCAAAAAATGTGAAATTTGTTCCCAGCTGAGACAAAAAGCTCCGTCTGAACCCTATAATGATGATGAAATTGAAAAATGAAATGAGATTCTGGGCGACAGCTGGACTGAAGAGTCATCCAGTGTCAGTGTCGAACAGGTCAAATTAAGGTCATCATCCTTTGTCAGTCCAGACAAATCTGTTTGATTTAAAATTACAAAGATGTGCAAAAAGAATTTCCACATCTCCTCCTCTCTATAGTTCAGCTTTTTGTCCGGATTTATCTAAATTCTTTTCTCTGTCAGGGAACAATGAAACAATCCACTTCCTACTGACTGGCACCAGCGCCAGTACCTCCCCGAGTCGGGAGTGTTTTGTTTGGACCTACAGGAGAGAACAGGCCGTGTGGCAATCGACATCTGTGAACACAGTGCTTTCTTTCTGACTGTCAGTTTCTCTGAGAAAAAAACTCCAAAACTGTCATTGCACATGAGGTGTTCTTTTGAGGACAAAGTGATATAGATCGGGTAACTTATATCCACTTTCTCTTCTACCTTTGGTCTGACAAACAAATAAATATTATGGACAGAGCTTCAGTAATTCCATTTAAGTTATTGAATACAACATCTTGGATGTCTTAGTGACACAATTTTGTCCAGTGCAGTTAATGATGTCCACTTTGCCCTTACCATACACAATGACCCAGAATCAGGATCGACACATGTCCATCGACTACCCTTCACAAACTGGTTCTGACCAACCGCCATTACACCAGCAGAGAAACCTGACTCTTAAATTAGACCAGTACATGCAAGACAATGTGAAAGTGTCTGCCCAGTGTCCTGATGCTGCTGCTGTGCTGACTGGATGACAATCTGCAGGAAAAAGAGCTGACTGGCGATGAGCCCTGACCTAAAACTCATTGCTGTTTTACAAGACAAACAACGGAAACAGCACTGAAAATAAACACATACAGTAGAGGTTATATGAGAAACGTATTACATATGGTTAATACCTTCAATGTTTGAAAAGCCTGCTTAAAATGAGAAGGTGTGTGTTTTTGTTTCTAGTGCGCCCGGTGTGTTAGACTGTGTTGAAGTGTGTGTGAATGATGGCCAGATCATTACATGTCTCATGGTCTCACTTGTTCTCCATGGTGCTCCGGTGTAATTAATGACCAGACTAATGGGCTTCTGCATACATAACAGTATGGCTTTTTATTAGAGCTGATCATTTATTTATATCAAGGGAATACTCAAGCTTTGTGTTCAGGAAAAATCTCTCCCTCTCTCTCTCTGTGTGTGCGTGCATGTGTGTGTGTGTGTGTGTGTGTGAGCATCTGCCATCCATGTTTGTATGATCGTAAGACAATAAAAGAAAACTAATAAAGAGGCATCTACTGTATGTTTTCAATGTAAACATGTAGATAATACACTTTATGTACTTCTGTGTCTCTTTGTCTCCCCTCCTCTCTTTCAAGAGGGGAGGGGAGGTGAAACCAAGCAACAGCGAAAACATGAGTTAGTGCATTGTCGGTAGGGGGGTACCACTGTGATATAGCCATCAGTCTGACACGCGGTCGCAAGAGACACAAAGTTTAAGCATATTTAATTAACAAAGTCAAGTTATTGAGCTCTCATGGACAAGGATCACATTAAGGAATAGAGCTAATTATAAAGTTAGCAATTTTACCTGTAATATGTTTTGTAATGATGAAACTGCTCCATACTCTGTTATACATTGTGCTAATATTTTTTTACATCTTCAACTGTACATAATGGCTCACGAGAAGACTTAAAAAAAACATTATTTTGGACATTTTGGCTTTCATGGACAGCACAGCTTAGTATGACAAGAAATGATAAGAGAAATTGAGAAAGGTCGACCTGTGACAAATGGCTGTCCGTAACAATTTTTAAAGTTTTCTACTGTCGAAGGTATGTTGGACTGTTGTTTACTTCCAGTCACCATTACTATGGTATGTATTTTTAAATCAGACAAACCTTGCACTATTGTATTCCTTCCAATTATAATTTGCAAATAGCTTGCAGTGAAAGACCTCTGCCAGCATGTTCTAAAAGGTAGTGTATGAATTTATTTTACTTTTTAGTTCTTCTAATAGCAACACCTCAAACATACTGTCTGACTCATGGGGTTTGAGTAATTATACTGCTGGACAGATTGTATGCTGATTGAATTGAGTTGTAGCAGCTATGTAACTACAACAAAGCAATAATAATAATAATTTCAGAGACTCAATAAGGTACCACTATATCTTCAAGCTTCTTCTTTTCCTTTTGGCTTTTCCCTTCAGGGGTCGCCACAGCGAATCAACCGCCTCCATCTAACCCTGTCTTCTGCATCCTCTTCTCTCACACCAACTACCTTCATGTCCTCTTTCACTACATCCATAAACCTCCTCTTTGGTCTTCCTCTAGGCCTCCTGCCTGGCAGTTCAAAACTCAGCATCCTTCTACCAATATATTCACTATCTCTCCTCTGGACATGTCCAAACCATCTCAGTCTGGCCTCTCTGACTTTATCTCCAAAACCTCTAACATGTGCTGTCCCTCTGATGTACTCATTCCTGATCCTATCCTTCCTGGTCACTCCCAGAGAGAACCTCAGCATCTTCATCTCTGCTACCTCCAGCTCTGCCTCCTGTCTTTTCCTCAGTGACACTGTCTCTAGACCAAACAACATCGCTGGTCTCACCACAGTTTTGTACACCTTTCCTTTCATTTTAGCTGAAACTCTTCTATCACACATCACACCTGACACTTTTCTCCACCCATTCCATCCTGCCTGGACACGCTTCTTCACCTCTTTTCCCCACTCTCCATTGCTCTGGACTGTTGACCCCAAGTACTTAAAATCCTCCACCTTCTTGATCTCTTCTCCCTGTAACCTCACTCTTCCACTTGGGTCCCTCTCATTCACACACATGTACTCTGTCTTACTGCGGCTAACCTTCATCCCTCTCCTTTCCAGGACAAACCTCCACCTCTCTAGCTTCTCCTCCACCTCTTCCCTACTCTCACTGCAGATCACAATGTCATCTGCAAACATCATAGTCCATGGAGATTCCTGTCTAACCTCGTCTGTCAGCCTGTCCATCACCATAGCGAACAAGAAGGGGCTCAGAGCTGATCCCTGATGCAGTCCCACCTCCACCTTGAACTCCTCTGTCACACCTACAGCACACCTCACCACTGTCTTACAGTCCTCATACATGTCCTGCACCGCTCTAACATACTTCTCTGCCACTCCAGACTTCCTCATACAATACCACAGTTCCTCTCTGGGCACCCTGTCATAAGCTTTCTCCAGATCTACAAAAACACAATGCAGCTCCCTCTGGCCTTCTCTGTACTTCTCTATCAACATCCTCAAAGCAAATACTGCATCTGTAGTACTCTTTTTTGGCATGAAACCATACTGCTGCTCACAAATGCTCACTTCTGCCCTTAGTCTAGCTTCCACTACTCTTTCCCATAACTTCATTGTATGGCTCATCAGCTTTATTCCTCTGTAGTTGCCACAACTCTGCACATCTCCCTTGTTCTTAAAAATGGGCACCAGCACACTTCTCCTCCACTCCTCAGGCATCTTCTCACTATCTAAGATCCTGTTGAACAACCCAGTCAGAAACTCTACTGCCACCTCTCCTAGACACTTCCAAACCTCTACAGGTATATCATCAGGACCGACTGCCTTTCCACTCTTCATCCTCTTCAGTGCTCTCCTCACTTCATCCTGGCTAATCTTTGCTACATCCTGGTCCACAACAGTCACCTCTTCTAGTCTTTGTTCTCTCTCATTTTCCACGTTCATCAACTCCTCAAAGTACTCTTTCCATCTTCCCATCACACTGCTGGCACCTGTCAATAGACTTCCATTCCTATCCTTAATCACCCTAATCTGCTGCACGTCCTTCCCATCTCTATCTCTCTGTCTTGCCAGCCTGTATAGATCAGTCTCTCCCTCCTTACTGTCCAATCTAGCATACAAGTCATCATAAGCTTCTTGTTTGGCCTTTGCTACCTCTACCTTCACCTTACGCTGTATCTCCCTGTACTCCTGTCTACTCTCCTCAGTCCTCTCAGTGTCCCACTTCTTCTTAGCTAACCTCTTTCTTTGTATACACTCCTGTACCTCCTCATTCCACCACCAAGTCTCCTTATCTACTTTCCTTCCAGATGACACACCAAATACTCTCCTACCTGTCTCCCTGATCACATTAGCTGTAGTTGTCCAGTCATCTGGAAGCACCTCCTGACCACCCAGAGCCTGTCTTAACTCCTTCCTAAAGGTCATGCAACACTCTTCCTTTTTTAGCTTCCACCATTTCGTCTTCTGCTCTGTCTTTGTCCTCTTCATCTTCCTCACCACCAGAGTCATTCTACACACCACCATCCTATGCTGTTTGGCTACACTCTCGCCTACCACTACTTTGCAGTCACTGATCTCCTTCAGGTTACATCGTCTACACAAGATGTAGTCTACCTGTGTGCTCCTACCACCACTCTTATAGGTCACCCTATGTTCCTGCCTCTTCTGGAAGAAAGTATTCACTACAGCCATTTCCATCCTTTTTGCAAAGTCAACTACCATCTGTCCTTCTGCGTTCCTCTCCTGGATACCAAACCTGCCCATCACTTCCTCATCACCTCTGTTACCTGCACCAACATGTCCATTGAAGTCTGCACCGATGACAACTCTCTCACTTCTAGGTATGCTCTGCATCACTTCATCAAAGTCCAACCAGAATTTCTCCTTCTCCTCCAGCTCACATCCTACCTGTGGAGCATACCCACTAACAACATTGAACATCACACCTTCTATTTCTAGCTTCAGACTCATCACTCTATCCGACACTCTTTTTACCTCCAGGACATTCCTAACAAACTCCTCCTTCAAGATAACTCCTACTCCATTTCTCTTTCTATCTACACCATGATAGAACAACTTGAACCCTGCTCCTAAACTTCTAGCCTTGCTACCTTTCCACCTGGTCTCCTGGACACACAGTATGTCTACCTTCCTCCTCTGCATCATGTCGACCAACTCTCTACCTTTTCCTGTCATAGTTCCAACATTCAACGTCCCTACTCTTAGTCCTATACTCTTGGCGCTCCTCTTCTGTTTCTTCGTGCGAACGCACTTTCCTCCTCTCCTTCTTCGACCAACAGTAATCCAATTTCCACCGGCGCCCTGTAGGTCAACAGCGCCGATGGCGGTCGTTGTTAACCCGGGCCTCGACCGATCCGGTATGGAAGTCATATGTTTGATTCGCATCTTTGATTTGGCAAAAGTTTTACGCCGGATGCCCTTCCTGACGCAACCCTCTGTATTTATCCGGGCTTGGGACCGGCACAATAAGACACTGGCTTGTGCCCTCTTGCGGCTACATTACTATATCTTCAAGCTTAATACCCCAAATAAGAGCATGTAACATAAAACATATATTTGAGATGAGTACAGCTTTGCACAATCAGGGTTCCTCACACGACAAGGTGAGGTCTGTCACAATCAAAGAATATAAACCGCTATGTTTGACGAATCCAAAACGGCTCCTTAAGTGAGAGACATGGACAAATGTGAAGACTGGAGTTAACTTGGCTAGCGGCCTGAACTTCCAGGTAGATGCCGGAAGCGTGAGCACGAGGTTTTCATGTGAGCTTATTCAAATATATAGGTGGGGATTGTGACTGTTTGTAACACACAATTTATATTTGTCCATTTTGGAGCGTCTCCTCTATCATGCTGAAGCCTAGATGCAACCAGATTGTTGTTGCTTTCAATTTTGTTTTTTTATATGTAATGTTTGCACAAAATCCATAATTTCTGGTCAAACTCAAACTTGCACATTTAGTGTTAACAGTGCTCTAACTAGGAAAATAGTTATTAACCTTGTGAAGCCATCAGAAAACATAAACACATAAAAGACAAGGTTAACGCATTGAAAGTACAACTGAGTAGAGCCGCAATAGATGTTACTGATGAATTGAGTAAAATTATTTAATTCTGAATAAAATGTTAATAATTTAGCTGTTACAGCTTCTCTGATTTGAATATTTGCTTTTCTTAGTGTTCCTTTTGAATGAATTGAATGTGTATTGGAATGTCATACAAAACAAACTTACAGTTGCCCTTTTACATCATTTTCTGAGAGGTTAAATACCAAATAATTAATCACTAAATCCAAAGAATACTGCCCACATAATAGAAGAAGATCATTTCATTGTAGCCCTGGAACTGGAATGTGCATTTGGACAAAAGCCAGCTGTTGTTCATGAATCTTTAGGTCTCGTCCAGCAGTAAGTCATTCTTATATCCCTTTCTGTATATAAGAATGGACACAGAAAATTGTAATGAAAAATGGTAATTCTAGTGAAAGGATTGGTAACCCTTCCATGAAATTGCAACAGGAGGACCTACCGTTCAGACAGTCTGTCTGCCCCTCTGTTGCTGTACCCCCAGCTGTTGACTTCAGAGAGGGCTCACTCAGCTATGAAGCCTGTGGCGTCCCCCAGAGAAGAACTTTAGTGTGAGGAAAATAACAATAATTAAAAATGTCAAAGAGATAACTGGTAAAGTTATTGAACTTTGTTTTTTTATTGCTGGGAAATTCATATGTTGACTTCAGAAAAGAGTTTGAAGGGGGAGGGTCTGATTAAAGGGTAAAGGGGGGTGTGGCTCAGAAGAAGGGGATGCCTATTGGGGTGTTAGCAGAGAAAGATTGGGGGAGGTTTTGGATTGGACTGTAATCCTTCAGACGGGGGTAGAAATAATTTAAAAATGTTGTGCTCACATTGAGACTGGCTTTGGCTGATGTTCCAACACAGGGATACTTGTCCTTGGAAGGAACTGGATGATGTTTCTCAAGAGGAGGTTGGTTTCTTTCTCTGAAGCAATATTTTGCTTGTTTAGCATGTTAAAAGAAAATGATGAATATCCGAGTGATAAGCAGAAGACAAACGTTATGTGAGATTGACCAGACAGGCGTGTTTACATTATTTACACAACTTTGCTAAAGAGTTCCTTCAGGTCAGATCTCCTTCTATAATCCTTAAACCTTTCATAGCATTAGCATTCTTACCATACCATGATTAATTTACTTTAAGCAGGTACGTATTTTTATCTATTTTACTGTCAAGCCAAGTTTTTGCAGTTAGATACATTTCATAAAGTTCTTTTCGTCTTTCTGTGTTCATTCACAGTATGACCCGGAGAACTCTGGCTTCATCAGTACGGAGCGGTTCAGGGACCTTCTGATGGCTCATGGCTCTGAGTTGGACCCGCACAAACTGGAAGTTCTGTTGGCTCTAGCTGATGGCAGTGCTGATGGAAAGATCTGCTATCAAGACTTTGTCAACCTGGTGAGATGTTATGACAGGCCTGTAGACACCAATACATCCAGGATGTTTTTGCAAACTGTCGTGAAAGCAATGATGGAAAATTCAGGGATTATGGTTTGAGACGGGCTGACGTTGTGAAGAAGAACACTTGATGCACCTGTCAAAAGAAATGGATGTCGTTGTTTGCAAGTGAGTACAAAAGGTTAGCTTAAAGGATCAAAATAAAAACCGGATTTTGTCTATTTATGACGGCAGACTTCATCATAATTGCCAGCAAAACCAAATGTTATTCATTCTCTCACATTCTTCATTCTTTCACACATCAACTGCTTTTGCCTTTGAGCCCCAAAAGCCACAATCCAAGATTACAGCTTAATTTACAGGGTTCCAAAAGTATGGACTTTCAGTCTGTAAATAAATTCCTTTTTTAATCCTCACCCTTGCCCCGCATTCAGTTTCTCCTTCAAATTGTAGCCTTGGCCCACTTGTCCAAGGTCTCAACCAAGGACTTCCAGCTGCGCTCACAATGTCACCACCTTCTCTTTTTTTGATTTCCACTGTGTTGCTGTTGTTCTGCATGGGAGACTGAACTGCTGACTGGGGACAGTGTGGAATCATCTTGGGGAGGGAATTATTGTGTGGCACTCAATACCTACTGGGTGGCTGAGGGATTGTGTGTGTGTGTGTGTGTGTGTGTGTGTGTGTGTGTGTGTGTGTGTGTGTGTGTGTGTGTGTGTGTGTGTGTGTGTGTGTGTGTGTGTGTGTGTTCCGATACTGAGGGTAATCCATTGTCGCCTGTTTGTGTGAGCCTGTCTTCAGGGCTGTTTATTGTCTGTTACAGTGGGTGAGGAATGAGGCCTGTAGGAAGCTTGAAAACATGTCAAAGGGTCCTTTCATTGCTGGTTTCCAATTGGTCCATTCATGTCATGTGCAAGCTGTGGGTCATGGCATGTAACTGGAAGTGGGACAGGGAGGAATGGGGTGCCAGGAATGGGGGGGGGGGGGGTGTTCTTCGTCTCTATTGTGTCCAACCCCTCAGTTGTTTATACATTCATAGAGACAACCGTAGCTAAACACAGCATGGAATGAAGGGATAGAGAGAAGGAACGACACTTATTCATATTTATGGTCATATGTTTGGCATTTGGAATACAAGATGACATAATTAAGGTTAGGGTTACGGTTTGGAGTTCCTTAATCAGTCAGTTAAACATTTATCAACCAAAAGTTCAAAACATTTGTTTATAGCTCTTCCCAAATGCAATAATTCACTGCTTTACTTTTATTTATGATGTTTCAAATTAAATGTTTGGGATTATGCAAAGTCAGTTGGACAAATCAAGTAATTCAAGAGCTGGCCTTAAACTGAATAAGGATTGTTCGGTTAATGTCTTGACATTTCGTACACTAAAATCGTAATCTGTCTGAGGAGACTATTCAAGCCTGAATACTTGGTGTTATTTTGAAGGATTTCTGCACAGATTAATATTTGGTTCCAACCTGCACCTCTGTGAAAAAGCTCATAAATAGGATTAAAACATTTAATGGAATGTGAGGTATGCAAACAACATTCTGAATTTTTATTCATTAGAAAGGCTCGCACATAACCATCAAGGTGAACTTAAGAGCCAGAGTTCTAATTCTTGGCTCGTTTCTGTTTATTTTCTATCTCTACAGCTCTTATGCCCACACAGAAAGAAAAGAAGGACGGAAAACAAGGATAGATTTAGAGGTGGATGCCAGACATACAAAAATGTGAGGCTTTCATTTGTTGCACCATAACCAGTCTGTAGATCCTCCGTCAATGTGATTGTCAGTAATGGCCTGTTCACTGTTTGCTACCTGTCTTCCTCGCGCCATTTTTTCTCACTCTTTACCTTCACCTTCAAGCTCTCTTACTGTGCATAAGCTACTTTTGTCCTTATTGGTGCCTTTCTACTTTTGCACATCTAGCCCATTCTGCCTGGTTCTCTGTCATGTATCACACTGTAACTGTCCTGGGTACAAAATGCTTTAGTAATAACTTTACACTCCCAAAATATCTACACAAAAGGTTGAACCACTTTGTTTTCTGCCAAATGGGATGCAATTGTGTATTGATCGTGATGGATTTTTTGCTGGTGATTGCAGCTGCACATGCTTTGGTCTGTGTGTGATACACACACTCTGTGCACACCTCACCTCTTTTTCAGAGTTGAGGTTGTGTTTTCTCAGCTTTTTTTAGATTTTTTTTTTCTTTTATTTCCTTTGCTTAAGTTTGCAAGAAATGTATGTTTTTGTGTGTGGGATGTTAAATCAGCTGTGATGAACACCAACACAAATGTCACTGCTCTGAATACATAAGAGAAACTGTTTGGTCAGACTTGATGTAAATTGCGATTCTTTACATTCAATTTTTCAGAGATTTAATTTCTTGTTACATGGTACATGTTGTTCCACATCTTTCTCTATCTTTCTCTCTCTCTTTCTTTCTCTCTCTCTCTCTCTCCCTGCTCACATCCTTATCTCTCTCTCCAGTCAGCAGACAAACACGCCTAAAAAACCTTCAGGTTTTATCATAACATAATAAGCCATACTGTTTAAGGGTAACAAGTCTAGGCAGCCTAGATTCAGAACTTTGTTCCATGTTCTTAAAAAAAGTGGAGGCAGTTTGAGCAGGATTATTATGTCCACAATTTTAGTGTGAGCCATTAGCCAATTACAATGGTGTACAATCCTGCAACTCCAATCATGTCATTGTAGTGTATTTTTGTCATGAAGTCAGAACATTTCCGATTTTTACTCTCTTTTCCACCCTACGTCATCATCATTTTATTCTACATCCCTCTGTTAGCCCTCTTATGTCCTTTTTATGTCCTTATGCATTTCCATCTGCTCACTCTTACTTGGCTCCTCAGAATGTTCTATTGATAAAACTGGAAATGTCTACTGCCGGCTCATTTGTTCCCTTCACCTTCCCTCTTCCCGTCACTTTCTCTCTTGCCAGTGGGCAAACAGACGAAACGTCATTCCTTCTTTTGTGCCACACAAAGAGGAGTGGAATTGCAGTCAGTTCACACTAAGAATTGACTGTCTTTATGGAGCATGGTTGCCTGGGGGAGGTCTGTGGTTTGTGTGTGTGTGTGTGTGTGTGTGTGTGCGCTTGCGTGCGTGTGTGTGTGTGTATTTGTGTTTGTGTGTGTGTGTGTGTGTGTGTGCGCTTGCGTGCGTGTGTGTGTGTGTGTATTTGTGTTTGTGATTATGAGATTTTTAATATGTCAAGCACGACTGCTGACCACGCAGAAACCCCAATAATGTCATTCAACTGCCGTTCATGCAGAGATTTTACTGATATTCTGATTTTACGTCCATTTCCTTATCTCTCTTACTGTGTTCTTAATTAAATGAAGTTGTTTCCAGGCTGGCAAAAGTACACTTTGCTCCTTAATAAATCATCCCTGCTTTGTCCTTGAACAATCATCAATCACCGTTTCAAATATGGGGGGCACTTTAAAGTTGTTTAAAAGTTGTAATTCTTAAATACAGTTGGGCCCAAAGCAGAGGCAACTCCATAAACCAGACTCTGTTCCACCAAAATGAAAGTTTTCTTTTCTTCTCCTCAACTACTCTTTACAGAAATAAACAATCTACATAATTAGCTTTTTCTTTATACATGTTAATAGATATTTCTTTATACATGTCCTTTTCATATTTCCTTCAATAAATGTGTGTATGTATGGTAAAATGCATTAAATGGATATGAATTCTTTCTGATGGCTGATTTTAAAAGCTGCAAAATTATTAATGTCAAGGAAGTGTGTCCGCCATTCAGTCTACGCTATCACTGATGTCAGCCTCTCGCTGTGTTTACATAAATGGGATAAGAGTTAATAAGGAAAAACACTCCTGAATTTTTTTTTTATGGAATGAGAAACGCACCGCATGGAAAATTTGGCACCACTGATCTAAAAATAATGGCATGAATTAGAAAAAAAACAAAAACTTACGGTGCTGCTGTAATGAGAGCAGAGCAAAAGTCTGTGGGTTTAAAAAAATGTATTGGTTGATCTTCCCTCCTACAAGGCATCTTGAAGTGTTCACAAGTTAAATTAAAAAAAAACTTAATTATGATTCAACAGGATGACATCCATTAATCTAATAATACAGTACAATTATCTGGCCCTGTTTCTCACCCCTCTTATTGTCTCCCTCTGTTTCCTTCTTGACACTCTTCCACTTTGTCTTCACACCTCCCACTTTCCCGCTAACCCAATTTCACCTACTTCCATTCCTCACCTTTACTTTGTCCAGATGAGTAACAAGCGTTCCAACAGCTTCCGGAGGGCCATTCTGCAAGGCAGCAGACAGCTGAAAGGCTGTAGTCTCAGAGATGAGGCTGGCCTGGGGTTGCCCCAACGGCTGGTCCGACATGTGGCCTATGAGACGTTACCCCGGGAGGTAGATCGGAAGTGGTACTTTGACAGTTACACCTACTGTCCCCCACCTTGGCTCATTTTAGCCATCACCATTGCTGAGGTAAATTTTTGGGGAACTTGGAATTAATGTGTTTTACACTGGCAGCTAGTGAATATGTGCATCATTGTTTTCTAACCACCGCTGGCAATATGAATCCACAATTGGTAATGCATGCAAGCTGCACAGGACAGGACGAAAATAAATTGTACACTGTGACAGTTACTGAAAATGGCATTTAAGTATTGGAAATATTTCATGAGGATGCAATATCATTCAAAATTCGATGTTAATATTCCTAAATTTGTTTGAAGAAAATCCTACAGGGTACCATTAAATATGTACCATTCTCTGGAGAAATGCCAAGTCTGACAAGTCATGAAGTGCATTTTTTAATTATTTTTTTGGTTTGGTTGAATAACATGGGTACTATATTCTGTTATTTGTCCTGATCTATGGTGCTGATCATTATTCAGTATGGTGTTGTAAATCACATTATTTCTGAAATCAAATAATTTGAACGCATTTGTGTACACTCTCCCAGGTAGCTGTGTTCATGCACTATGGCTTCCAATTGGAACGCTTAGTCCTGCAGGTGTCCAGCCCGTCTTTCCTGAAGAGCCCCTTGCCTTATCACCCCCAGCTCCGAGCCCAGACCTGGAGATACCTCAGCTACATTTTCATGCACACAGGGTGAGTTCAGAGCTAAAGGATTTCAAATTATGTGTCAAGGCACGAACAAAACTGGTGATGAACCGACGTACACTTAACAATTTGGGGCGAGCTGAGGGCTGAGCCGGGCATATGAAGGGTGGTGGCTCATCAGGGGAGTGGCTGCAGGTGAGCGAAGGGAAGGCAGGTGCAGGGAATCAAATGACTGAAAGTGGGCCTGGATCTGGAATGACAGATATGTTAGTAACAGAAAAACAAACAGGATAATAATAGTCAAGAGACGTGACATTATGAGCGTTTCAATAGTAACCATCAGCACCCAGTGATACAACTCCAGCGATTCATATCGAATGTCCTGAAATCACCCATTAACTTTTGCATTTTGACCATTTAGCCAAAATGCTTTGAGACGTGTGTGTTGTGGTGATGTTATAATGGCCATCAGCATATTGGGTGCTATGGTAGTGTACAATGAAATCCAGGGGTGCTCAATACATCGATCACGATCAATCGGTCAATGCTGACAGTAGTTCTGGTAGATCGCATAACATTACGAAATCAGATGATCTGACTTTTTCGGGACTTGCACAGACACGTTGCTAAGGCAGCAAAACCAATAACAGGAAGTTATCAAGTTTCCTACAATTTTTGTCTTAAACGTAAGAGAAAGTAAAAAAAGGAATGGGGACGCTGGACCAAAACAAAAACTTAACACTTTCTTCTAGAATGGGAGGACGTCTTAATCATTATGACATTGTCGAAGTGTGTTTCCCTCCTCTGCTAGTCTACCATCTCAGAGCCGAAGAAAGGAACGGCATTTTTGCATTGTTCATAGAAACTACAACAACGACTTTCCGCTGAGAGAGACAATGGTGAAGGAACTACAAAGCCAGTTGTCCAGAAAAGTCTTTTTTTTTCACAGCCAGTTTTAAAAATGAAAGCCACAGATTACAAGTGTTTCTCATCGTATTTGGACGAATCTATGGATGTGACTGTCTGAGTCGAGATGTGCATTTTTGTTCATATGGTGTTTGCTGATATCACTGCACAGGAGGTGCTAGTAACAGTACTGTCCATGAGAGAACAGACATGAGGAGAGGACATATTTCTGTTGTTCATAAACTTTATGATGACCATTTTGGGGATCCATCACCACTGATGCCCGCAATGGTTGGCAGCTTGATTGGATTTATTGCCAAGTGCTGGCAAGACGAAGCTTTCACGGACTTTCTTAATTAGCACTACATAATCCATCAACAAGCGTTGTGTGCGAAAATGCTCAATATGAAAGAGATCATGAATTTGGCAATGAAGATCGCCTGTTCTATTCAAACCAGATTTCTTCAAAGATGGCTATTCTGTGAATGTCTGGAGAAAACTGAGTGGGGGTTGTTGCTACACACAGACTTTGAGATAGCTCAGTCATGAAAATTCCTGCAAAGATTTTGAGAGATCTGTCCCAAAATTAAGTTTTTCCATGAAGCTGGAAATCCAGCATACAAGCAGCTAAATGAGCTGTTAGGAAAGGCAAGTCCAAGTACCGTTCCTCCATGACTGATGATTATTTGGAAGGTGCTTGAGGCTGGCTGTCAGCAAGTACTGTCGGACTATGTATCCCTGCCTGATTCCATTTATGTTTGAAATTAAATTTCACCTGGACTAACAGTGAAACACCAGGAATCTAGTTATTTGAAGAAACATTGTTTTTCAGTGACTTTTTAAAAACTGACAATTTACAATCTGTTGGCCTGCGTCCCACACTTAGGGGGGGCTGGCTTGACCAAGCTAGGGCATCTGATAATGACAGTGGATGCCCTAAGGGAAAAGTGTGGCATCACCTCCACCAGGCTGGTCAGGAGAGTGGTAGAAGTAGTCTGCCCCACCCTGCTACCGTCACTGAGGGGATTTGTTCTAGACTGGGACGTCTGCAATCAGTGGAGCAAAGAGGATGTTTACCCTCTGTGTCAATCACCCCAGCCATGGGGGAGAGGAGGGAAGGAGGAGGCCAACTCCTGACCCTCACAACACCCAAACAAGGTACATTTCAAGATGCGAGGAAAATGGAACTTAAGGCGATAAATGCCAAAGCTCTGAATATTAGATTATTGGGCAGTGTTTGGGAGTCAAAGTTAGTGTATTTTGGCCCAGACTCTTCCCCAATGAGGAGTTGGCGGAGTCTGTACAAGCTGGGATGGTGGCACTGTTTGACCTGCTTAAAAGGTGGTTTCAGGGATTTGGGGACGTTTTTACCTCATGATCTATTCATTTTTGGACCCAAATATTCTATAACAAATAAGTCTGTTGTGGTATTGTTACATTTTTTTTGTCTGCTGTTGCCAAGCAGGAACCGGACTCAGGGTGCTGGTTGAACAGAACTATTACCTAAAGCCAGACACAGGGTGGAATACTCCTTACAGTCAATTTGTTGGCTTTCAGTCATATATGGGGTGTTGCAGAGATTTAATGTCCTGTGGGGGGAAGATAACCTTTAGATTATTAATTTGTGGTCACACTGATATTTTGGTGTTGTTGGTTTGTGATGTTTTTCTTTTTGCTGTATTGAACTCAGGTTGAACAGATAGTGAAAATAATTGTTTTATTCTTTTTTGGAAACCAAACCTGTCCTCGGTAGGTCATGCAGGTTTAATTAACACTCTAGGTGAATGGAGTCTCAGGCAATGATGGGAACTAGTAAAATGGTAATTTAATTAGGAGTAGGAGGTGCTGCTGGGGAGAGACGGTGTTAATGATAGTATGCGGGTAAAAGATGTACTAGAAGAAGTAGGTGGGATGTTTAACGTGCACTGATAACTGAGGAACATATTGGGATGAGTTAGATCTAGTGAATGTGAGAATGTATTCAGACTAAGAAGAATATTTTTCGTTTTGTGCTGCTTATATTTACTACATCCCGCTTCAAAGCGGTGACGTATTGTAATTGTCAGCGTTTGTGTGTTCGTCTGTTGGTCCGTACGTTCGTATGTCCACCAAATATCTTTGCAACCATTGCAGATAGAAACATGAAACAAAAAGCACATTACTTGGGCGACAAAGGGGATGAATGTCTTGAGAAAGTAAAATGAGGATGTCTGTCCACCATTGCTTGATCTCTATTAGTCAGAACAGTTTGAATAAGTAAATACTGTATTGTCCCTAA
Source organism: Antennarius maculatus (assembly GCA_013358685.1). Lineage (NCBI taxonomy): Eukaryota > Metazoa > Chordata > Actinopteri > Lophiiformes > Antennariidae > Antennarius > Antennarius maculatus. Next base: position 21,623,323 of record CM023612.1, read on the forward strand.
AACATCCTTCAGTGGAACATTATGAAGAATCATTTTCTAATCTCCTTTATCCCTCACAAAAAATGTCTGTGAAAATATTTTAATGATTTAAAGATCAGATTTCCTACAGTTGAAACATAAAACAGATTCAGCTGAGTTCAGATCTTTGGAATTGTGCAGAAATATGAGGAAATTGTAAAGTTCGGTTGTAGTTTGGTGAACCAGTCATTTAAGAAAGTGAAAATTAAATGATTCTGTCCTTGCATGTTCATGGTTATTTGAACAGAGAAGGACCTCATGGGTATCCACAGATCTGCCTGACAGTGCTACCCATCCCTCATAGCCTCATTACTGGAACAGAAATAGATAGCCTCTGTTTTCTGGAGCAGAGCTGTCCTTCTACATTTGGACATCCAATCAATATCCTCCATTGTCTCTCAAATAATGAGCACAACCATCTCTGTTTGTGCTGTGGTTGACGTGGCTACATTGCTTTAATCAAAATACATTTGGCCTTTTCTTATTTTTCCTTAATGTTTTGGGAGATTCTTCTGTTCGTGTGAATACTTGTTAACGGTTGTGAAACAGAACAAAATAAAAATAATTGAGTTAGAGATAATGCTAAAAACTCTGCCTCTGAAAATTAGAGGCAGGCAGAGGAGGTTGAGAGCCCAGATTATACTACCATGCTGCCATTTTGGGATCTGCTGTGACATCCCAATATTTTGTGCCGCTGGCTGAGAGTCGTCTGGAAGGACGTTTTTTAACCATGAAGGGCACGCTGTGTTTGTGAGTGTGCAGTTCTGTGTGTGTGTGTGTGTGTGTGTGTGTGTGTGTGTGTGATTGTGTGTGTTCTGTCTGCAGGACTGTGTTCATATGTAATGTGAGAGTTTAAAGGAGTGTGTTGATGACTATCGCTTGTTGGCCATCATAGTGTGGTTTGATGGAGCAGATGCTTTTATTCTTTCTCTTTTTATGTCTGGCTCTCTCGTCAATATGTGTGTGTGTGTGTGTGTGTGTGTGTGTGTGTGTGTGTGTGTGTGTGTGTGTGTGTGTGTGTGTGTGTGTGTGTGTGTGTGTCATTATCCCAATTAAAATCAGGATCATAATCATTTTGGACTATAAAAGCAATTTCTGGTCTCTATTTCTGAACAAACTCATTTCTTTTCTTCCCCAGACATGTGTTATGAGGTGATATAGCTAGCTTTCTGTCTGTGTCTCTGTAAATATATGTTAGCCAGGGCAAATCTCCGAAGCTGTTCAATATTTGGAAACTCAGCTAACACATCAATCATAGTCAAACGTGGTGCCTTATGTTTCTTGGTGTAGGGGCAATATTGGATTTGGAGTTTTTGTCGGTTTGTCATACACATTCAACAAATTGTTCATAAATATCAGCCACAGCGGAGAGGAGCCTTTTACTCTTTAGATGAATTGGCACCAATACATATTATTAAAGAAATAGTGAGGATGATTTCCACTAGCTCCGATGGAAATTGCACTGGTAGATCATAGGCAGACTAACGATAATCCCTGCTTGTCTCGCTGTTTGTTCACAGAGAATTTTATTTTTTCACAGCTTGCATTTAATCATTTCATGGTGAGTAAACTGAATGTGTTTCCTGCCAATCATGTGGCATCTTGCGCATACGATAAAATGTAAGCATATTGTCGGAACAGAGTTTATAAACAGATCCGCGTCTTCTTTTTGGGTGCACATATTAGAAATAGAGTGTGTGTAAGTCATTTTCCAGGGGTCAGAAGCCACGGCAATATATTTGCTACTGTAAGCCTCACAAAAATGGCAAGATTTGTGGCTTTTTGAATACTTTCTATCAAGAATTTGGGACTGAAATCTGAAAATGCCAAAATGTCAAACCTACTGCTTCTTTGTTGTGATGTTCACATCCCGCAAAGGGGATGTATTTGTCAGCGTTTGTGTGTTTGTCCGTCCGTCCGTCTGTCCGTTAGTCCACCAAATATCTTCGCAACTGTTGCAGATAGAAAGATGAAACAAAAACGAAAAAAGCACATTACTCGGGCGGCAAAGAGATGAAAATGAGATGATGACCTTGACCTTGACAAAAGTAAGTCAAGGTCAAATTTCAACTTTTGTACACTCAGGAACTGGATAAGACAGAAAAACGAGGAGAAGGCCAGCGTGAGTAAGACCATAGATCAAAGCTAGTGCTTTGATCTACCTATGCTTTGATTTACCCTGACCTATGAAAGTAGGTCAGGGTAAAATTTTGTATTCTGGAATGTCGCGGGATGTTGCAATCTCTGACTGCCTTGGTTGTAGTTAATATTGTTTTGTTTTTTTGTTGTTGTTTTTTTGAATAATATAAGTACCAATAATCTGCACAAAAATATCATCTTCTGTGACATAAATAACTATTTAACGGTAATGAACATATTCATGAATTATGTAACTTATTATTAGTCATAGAAACTCAGAAATCTCCGGAGATTTCGCCACCACTGGACTCCAGCTTAGTCTGAGAGGAGCTTGGACATGTCTAATCATTATTTTTATTGTCATGTCATTTCTACATTGTGTAAAAATGGCTGATAAATTGAATATTATATCTAAATATCTCAGAGCCCTACAGCCCCCAGGAGTAAATGTGCATTTTTACTGTTGCTCTGTTTAAAAAATGATTTCAGACAGTCACAATATTAAGTGAGAATTTCATTTGGCACTCTTTTACTCTGTGTGTGTCTGTGTGTGCATGCCTGTGTGTGTGTGTGTGTGTGTGTGTGTGTGTGTGTGCGTGCGTTTGTGTGTGTGTGTGCATGTGTGCGTTTGCGTTTGTGTGTGTGTGTGTGTGTAATACAGGATTGAACACCTTAGCCTGAACATGGCCATGCAGCTACTTGTGGGAGTCCCTCTAGAAATGGTTCACGGAGCCCTGCGGATCGGACTGGTCTACTTGTGTGGTGTCCTGGCAGGTAGGCTCTCTCTCTCTCTCTCGCTCTCTCTCACACACATACACAAACACACACACACACACATTGATTTTTGAATTTTGAAAGCAAGTCAATATTCTCCTGATTGTAGAAGAGGAATGAGGTGGAATGCTCTGCTCTGTTCTTGATAGGATGACGCTAGTGTGCCAATGCTCTGCTTCCATTAATCTGAAGTTGACCTGTTTGATTTAACTACTTTTAATAACCTTAAGAAGTTTCGTTTTACCTACATTCGTAATGTTATAGCATCTGGGTCTCAGTGGAGCACTGGCCAGGCAGTACTTTAGCAGAAGCCTTGCATTCCCCTTCCTTTTATCCACATAAACACTTTTAAATGCATTGCACCGTTTTTCCATCTGCTTGCTGTATTCATATATTCAATTATCAGGTCACAACCAGTGTGATGGTGTATGAATGATGGTGTTGCTGAATGAGAAAATTTGTATGTGAGTGTGTATGTGAGGCAAGCAGGGGACAGATGGCCCTGTCTTTCTGTGTTCCTCTCAGATACGTTGGCGATATAGGGGGGCTGTCAGTGCCCTGTCAAAGCCCTAGAATCCCCCCTCAGCCGTGTACAATAGAGGAGAGTGGAGAGAGTCATCTAAAATGGAGCTCAATCATTGAATAAACACAGTCAGTGGAATCTTAAGGGGGAATGAGTGAGGTGGGAATGGGCAGGACGATGGATTAGTGTTCATAAAGATGAGGGGGTTTGGTGAGGGGAACAGGATATGACAAACCGAGGACAAAGTGGGCGAGAGCTTGAATTAACTGAACCTCTACAAATGAGAAAGAAAAGGCGTGTGTGTGTGTGTGTGTGTGTGTGTGTGTGTGTGTGTGATCATGATGCACTTAGATCCAAACCTTTTGCCAAAATTAAATAAAATAATTAGCTGCTGCGTACGTGTGTGTGTGTGTGTGTGTGTGTGTGTGTGTGTGTGTGTGTGTGTGTGTGTGTGTGTGTGTGTGTGTGTGTGTGTGTGTGTGTGTGTGTGTGTGTGTGTGTGTGTGTGTGTGTGTGATCATGATGCACTTAGAATTAAACCTTTTGCCTAAATTAAATAAAATAATTAGCTGCTGCTTTTGCTTCAAGACAACCAACGGTCAATTATTAACCTCGTTTTTGAGATGATGGTTTGAGATTTTTGGGGAATACAAACTTGATTTTGGATGGCGTGGTGGGTTGTACTGTGACGTCACAGCTAGAAGGTTTTGGGTTGAAGTCCTTTGTGTGTGGAGTTTGTATGTTGTCTGTGTGGGTTCTCTCTGGGTTCTCCGGAAAAGCGTGTGAGAAGATGAATGAATGATTGAACAAATTAGATGTTTTCTGCGTGTGTGTGTGTGTGTGTGTGTGTGTGTGTGTGTGTGTGTGTGTGTGTGTGTGTGTGTGAGAGAGAGAGAGAGAGAGAAAACCACAAATTTTGTTTTGAAAATTGTTTAAATATTGTTCTTTTTCTCTATCTCTGAGTGTTATGTGTGCCTGTCTCTCCCTCTCTCTCTCTCTCTCTCTCTTTCTCCCTCTCTGTATTTCTGTGTGTGTGTGTGTGTGTGTGTGTGTGTGTGTGTGTGTGTGTGTGTGTGTGTGTGTGTGTGTGTGTGATCATGATGCACTTAGAATTAAACCTTTTGCCTAAATTAAATAAAATAATTAGCTGCTGCTTTTGCTTCAAGACAACCAACGGTCAATTATTAACCTCGTTTTTGAGATGATGGTTTGAGATTTTTGGGGAATACAAACTTGATTTTGGATGGCGTGGTGGGTTGTACTGTGACGTCACAGCTAGAAGGTTTTGGGTTGAAGTCCTTTGTGTGTGGAGTTTGTATGTTGTCTGTGTGGGTTCTCTCTGGGTTCTCCGGAAAAGCGTGTGAGAAGATGAATGAATGATTGAACAAATTAGATGTTTTCTGCGTGTGTGTGTGTGTGTGTGTGTGTGTGTGTGTGTGTGTGTGTGTGTGTGTGTGTGTGAGAGAGAGAGAGAGAGAGAAAACCACAAATTTTGTTTTGAAAATTGTTTAAATATTGTTCTTTTTCTCTATCTCTGAGTGTTATGTGTGCCTGTCTCTCCCTCTCTCTCTCTCTCTCTCTTTCTCCCTCTCTGTATTTCTGTGTGTGTGTGTGTGTGTGTGTGTGTGTGTGTGTGTGTGTGTGTGTGTGTATGAATGTGTAAACACACAAACACATATACACTCATGCATGCATTTTCTGGTTTAATTAAATATCGACCAGCAGCAGAAGAGGGAATGCATGCTCTGTTTGTGTTGGTGTGATGTTTGAACTCGTTTTGACTGCCCGGCAGCAGGATTGACAAATGAAATTCTCAGAATATCTACATTTTAGCAATATCGGATATATGATTCAGGATTTATTTTAATGGTTGAAAGTTAGACTTAAGTTTGAGGTTTCATCCACACTCACCAACAGGAGAACCTTCGCAGAATCTGCCACCAAACAATCAGAGGAATAAAACTGGTTTAATTCTTTGGTCAGTCTGACCTAGGTGAAATGGTAATGTCAGGCATTTATAGTTCTTTTTTATACTGTTCTGATGATTTTTGGATTTTTAGAAATGCAAATCTTAATGATTTTGTTATTGCCAGGGATTAAAGTCAGCCTGAACAGTGTTTAAAAGGTTTTCTAATGTCTTGTGATTACAAGCTCAACAGTTTTGTGGTTAGTTTGTGGTTATTTTGCTCTCACTCATAGGGCCGGGGTTCAATTCCATGTTGACCTCTGATTTTTCATTACTTTTTATTGATTTAAATATTGATAAAGTAATTGATCAATCCTCATTAATCACATACTCCTGCGCTGTGAGCTCAGGAGTAGGGATGCATTTGTCTTTGGTTTCCAAACTGTGGCCCATGGGCCAACTACTGCCCATGTTACATTTTTAATTGGCCTGCAGCAAACTATAATAAAATAATGGAATAAGGCCTGTTTGCTAACTTTTCACTGAGTCGTAGTTCTTAGTTTCAACACTATTGGAACCACCTTTAATCTTTGAAGACTTCAAATCCACATCCAGGCCAGAGGTCATGAGTTATGCTCAAGCCACTCTTCGCTGGCTAGGGGCAGAAAGTGGGGACGAATCGCAGGTTCATCGCAGGGCCACACAGAACAACAGACAACCACTCACTCTCACATTCATACCTACTGACCATTTTTGGAGTGACCAATTTACCCGAGTTGCATGTTTTTGGTGATGGAAGAAGCCTGAGAACCCGGACAGAACACACAGAGACAAGACGACAAGATGCAAATCTTGATCAAGAACCGCTTGAGATAAAGAATAAGTGACTCTACCACTGCCCTCCACCCAGAACTTCCATACATACTGAGATCCAGAGCTTGGTTTCATTCTGCATAAGTGTCAGTGGCTTACCTGTTCTTTTATCAGAGCATCATGTCTGTTATCACACAGAGTTGTATTTTAAAAAGTTTCCATATATGTCCCTTGGAATTTCAGATAACTTGTGTGTCCTGATGTGTTCATCTGAAGACTGACATTAAATAACAGAGTATTTACATCCAAATTTGATTGTTTTAAAGGGACTGTTGGCCCTCAAACACGTTCATACACGTTCACATTGTCAAATCTGGCCCTCCTTACAGTTTTGAACCCCTGCATTGTGTCATTATGGCCTCATACACACATAAACAGACGTGAATTGTACATTATATGTCTACCTATGACAGAGGGGTTCAAGGTGGAGGTGGGACTGCATCAGGGATCAGCTCTGAGCCCCTTCTTGTTCGCTATGGTGATGGACAGGCTGACAGACGAGGTTAGACAGGAATCTCCATGGACTATGATGTTTGCAGATGACATTGTGATCTGCAGTGAGAGTAGGGAAGAGGTGGAGGAGAAGCTAGAGAGGTGGAGGTTTGTCCTGGAAAGGAGAGGGATGAAGGTTAGCCGCAGTAAGACAGAGTACATGTGTGTAAATGAGAGGGACCAAAGTGGAAGAGTGAGGTTACAGGGAGAAGAGATCAAGAAGGTGGAGGATTTTAAGTACTTAAGGTCAACAGTCCAGAGCAATGGAGAGTGTGGAAAAGAGGTGAAAAAGCGTATCCAGGCAGGATGGAATGGGTGGAGGAAAGTGTCAGGTGTGATGTGTGATAGAAGAGTTTCAGCTAAAATGAAAGGAAAGGTGTACAAAACTGTGGTGAGACCAGCGATGTTGTTTGGTCTAGAGACAGTGTCACTGAGGAAAAGACAGGAGGCAGAGCTGGAGGTAGCAGAGATGAAGATGCTGAGGTTCTCTCTGGGAGTGACCAGGAAGGATAGGATCAGGAATGAGTACATCAGAGGGACAGCACATGTTAGAGGTTTTGGAGATAAAGTCAGAGAAGCCAGACTGAGATGGTTTGGACATGTCCAGAGGAGAGATAGTGAATATATTGGTAGAAGGATGCTGAGTTTTGAACTGCCAGGCAGGAGGCCTAGAGGAAGACCAAAGAGGAGGTTTATGGATGTAGTGAAAGAGGACATGAAGGTAGTTGGTGTGAGAGAAGAGGATGCAGAAGACAGGATTAGATGGAGGAAACTGATTCACTGTGGTGACCCCTGAAGGGAAAACCCGACAGGAGAAGAAGAAGATGTCTACCTGCAGTGAGGGTTTCTTTTTTTTTTTTTAACAAAATAATAAAATAAATCCAAACTCTGCATGTTTGTATTTGTTTTGCTGCTGTTTTATTTTTCAAGAAGAATCTTGAATCTTGTCAGTTAATTCACAAATATACATTTAGTCTATGTGGGATATATTTAGAGTAATTACTCAGTAAGTCAAATAAACTTATGTTAATCTAAGATAAATATTGGACATCGTTGTGTAAGACACACAATTAAACTGCCAGCCTCTGAAGAATTACAATAACACTGAACAGAGAGGGGCTCAGCTGGCACATGCTAGAGCTGAGGCAGAGTTCAAAGGTCAAGTAATGACTGACGACGACAGGGATCGATGACCCTTCTAGGACACATGCTGCCACTTTATGGAAACAATGGACACACAAGCCCTCCTGTTTTATGTTGTTGCATGTATGGACTGCAGACAATTACTCAGACACAATGACATATATGGTCTGTCTGTACAAGGAGCTTGAAACTGAATCAGCAGCAGATAAGAACAACAAAACAGAGCAACAAAGGTGGATCTTTCCTGAATGAGGGGTCTCATTTTTAAACATTGCACATACACAATTTGATTCACTGCTGAGTGTGGTGATTGCCACTTCCTATACTAAAAATGTGATATGTGCAGTATGATGATGTACTGACTCTCTATTTTCTCATGGGAAGGTAGCAGGTGAATGAAACCATCAGCAAATGCATAATCAAGATCATTATATTTCAAACATATTAAAATATTGAAGAAATGTCAGTTGTTGTAATACGTTGTAACATCACAAATATGTTTGTCTGAAAATAGAGTACTGGAATCCAGCAACCCAATTTGAGGTTACACATTAGAATTCTGAATAAGTTCATTAAAAAAGTTTTTTTTTTTTTTGTCACATTGCTGGGGTGTCAGAGGAGAGACAGGTATTCTTGCTGGAAAACAAAAAAAGAGTGTATTTTGCATAATATGAGACCTCTGATGCAGAATGTGTTCAGCAGTACTGAAAATTTATAAAACTGCTATGTAAATGTTTGTGGTTCAAGTGACTTAGCAGCATCATACCAAAGTCATTAGACATACTGTCATGATACAGTGCAGTTGTTCCAAGTACATAAATTTCTATTCTCATATAGTCATAGTTTGTCCTACACGTATACTGTGTAAGCATATGTACATTTATGTGTCATGGAAGTAAGATGTACTTGGTACATGGTAGAGTTGGTAGGATGATGGTGGATGAACACAGAAGGAAAGTCTTAAGTCCTTCATCAACAACTTCATGCACTCTCTCACGCAGCGTGGGCGGTTGCGTCTCATACACTTTGCATGAATAATGTACACACAGGTCAGCGCCATGGAGACAAGGAAAGAGAACAATAATCTGCGTGGAGAGAAAGGGTAAAGAAAGACAAGTGAGACAGAGAGAAAATTAGAGTTTTTATTGGTCTAATTTGATACTCCAACTAATATCCTTTCTCTCTGCTTTTACCAGATTGCTTCCACCAAGACTGCACTGAGAGCACATTTCCTCTGTCCCCACATTTAAACTTGAGAAATGCTCAAATTGAAATTGCAATACAAGTGTTTGTTTCTATTCACATCCATACGTGAATGTATTTGGCAAAGAGATTATGTTTCTACCTGTGTCTGTTTTATTGTTGGTCAGTTGGTTTGTCAACAGAATTGCACAAAACCAATTGGATGGATTTCCATTAAACTTGTGGTAAGATTGGTCTGATCTGGGGTCAGGAAAGACCATTTGATTTCAGGGGATAATCCAACAACATGGTGCACACTAAATACAACATGTTCTGTTCTGGTACTGATAAACTCCCATGATCTTCATTGGCCAAGTGAGTTTGACCTGTTGGCAAGGATGACAATTTTCCATTTTATTCTAAGTAGCACAAAGTGGCTTTAATCAACATTTTGAAAGCTGCTGTGGCTCACATGAGTTGGCCATTGTGGTGTAGCTACAGGTATTAAACTTCCCTTTAACTCATTACCTTCATATCATTTTAAGCAGCAGGCAACTATAGCAAAGTAAAGTTCAAATGACACCCACACTATGCTTGCTACCTGCCCATCGCCACAAAGATAGCTTTTAGCTTGTGAACATAATGGAGCATTTAGCAGCTAAAGAGTCCACTATTTTATGGGGTGGGTGAAGAGAGTCAGTGTGGAACTTACAATCATCAGGTCACAGAAATGCCTCCAAAAGGATGATAATGTTGCTTGGTGTATAAGGCTGAAGTTGTTCGCTAACATGTATTGGCATGTTGTGGAAAAATCACCATCCAGGGTACTTTATTGGTTTTTCTAGATATCGATAAATATGATGTTATTTGTTTGGCGTACCAATAGAAAGCTCCTTTGTTATCATTGCAGGGTCTCTGGCAGTATCTGTCACCGATATGACAGCTCCAGTGGTTGGGTCATCTGGGGGAGTGTACGCTCTCGTTTCTGCACATTTAGCCAATGTTGTTATGGTAAGTATATGTGCGGTAGTTTATCTATAAATGCCTATACATTATTCACCATCACCATTACACTGTCATGTCCATGTGTCTGTGCAAATGCCCATCCTGGGGCACAAAGCTTTCAGGTGAATCTGAATTATATGCAACAGAGTATTCATGGTGCACCCAACCAGATTCTCTAAAACATTTGTGGGGTCATGCTGGAGGAAAAATCCCTCGACCTTCTCAGTCAGGAAATCAAATTATCTATTGCAGCAAGAGGACCATGCAGTTCAGAGAGTCTGTGTGGTCTCTTAAAATTGATGTGAATTGATATAAAGGGTGAGCTCTTATGTCATTTATGTGTGTTTGTGTGTGTGTGTGTGTGTGTGTGTGTGTGTGTGTGTGGGAATGTATGCGCGTGTGTGTGTGTGTGAACATGCGCGCATATGTGAGTGTGTGTGTGCATATGTATGCACGTAAAATGTGTTCTATCTTCATGATCAGAATCTGACAATGCCTTCATGGGTTGTTAATCTTTACCTTCTTTGTCTTTCTGTAGAACTGGTCAGGAATGAAATGTCAGTTTAAGTTGTTTCGGATGGCCATGGCCCTGGTGTGCAGTAAGTTTCAATACAGCCATCACAGTCCTCCTTCACCTCACCTGAGGAACAGTTTAACTTGATAAATCTGTTTGATACTTTTTAATCACCAGACGTATTAATAATTTGGCGGAGCAACATGTAGATGATTTCTGACTGTTAACACCATATGAATGTAAACATGCAAAGTTAGCAAATCACATCATGGAGGTTCCACCCATTTTGCTGCACTGACCAGTATTGAACAAAAACTGAATGCAGTGGTGGGTCAGAAGTTCCAGTCATTCAAATTAGGTATTTTTTCTCCAAATTTACAAAGTAAGTTTTGTTTTACACAATCCAGAGTTTCCACCATGATGTCCGATGGAAGCTTTTCCACTTTTGTTTTATTTCAGATCTTTAGTGATTCCTCTTGAACCTTTTTGAAAGTTGAAGAACACAACTATCACTTATCAACACAACATTGCATTAATTTAAAAATGTAATGCTGTGCATACAGTATATGTGTCAGAATGGACTAAATACCACATTGCAATGAAGGATAGGCTCATACAGTATGTCATTATGAAAGATCTGACTCATTGGCTCACTAGCCTGGTGTTGATATTGATAACAGAAAATCACTTGTTAGTCTTCTACAATGAAACTGATTATTTTTATGACAAGTTTAATACATGCAGTAGTTGCCAAGCATTTTCCTAAAACTTGCTAAAATTGTGTTTCTTTCTCCTTCTGTCTGCTCACAGTGAGTGTAGAGTTTGGTCGGGCAGTATGGCTGCGGTTTTACCCTCCGGCTTTTCCTCCATGCCCCAATCCCAGCTTTGTAGCTCACCTAGGAGGGGTGGCGGTTGGTCTGACGCTGGGTGTGGTGGTCCTCCAGAACTATGAGCAGCGACTCCAGGAGCAATCCTTGTTTTGGATCTTCTTCTTTGTCTACTCCTTATTTGTGCTTTGTGCTGTCTTCTGGAACATCTTTGCTTACAGCTTGCTCGATGTTCGACTGCCTCCACCACCGTGAAATGCTTACTAGAGGTAGACAAGACAATTTATCCCTGTTACACCATTTCTAGATGCTTGGCTGCTTGGCTGCCTGGCTGCGGGAGTAAGCTCAGCTTTCATATCCTGAGCCTTTGGATGATAAGTCATCTGACAACCACCTTCTGCTTACACCCAGCACTTTGATGTGGGGAGGAAACTGACATGCAGGAGGCATTGGTGATGCTCTCATCGCATCTTTCCCTGCCAAATGGTACCTTTTATTGCGATACCTTACTATCAATCCCACTTAGCATGCAAGCTAATTTCCACCTACAGTATCTACTATTAATGGATAATTCTCCAGATTAACAGACAGTTAGACTTGTCCACATGCCACCGTCTGCTACCTTCTCCTCAAATCAGCTGTGCCTTCTCATGGAGACATCCGTCTGTCGAAAGTTTTTCTATACAGTGGCCTCTTGTAGGGCAGCAGCAGTACAACCTGGCAGTGAAACTGATTTAAAACTGAGAAAACCATGTACTGTAGTCTCCCTGTGTCCTTATCAACACAAAATGAAGATTAGTATATGGGAATTTAGGATTAGTTAGTTCTTTTGTTGGTGTGCCAGCAGCTCATACACATAGAGGTCAAAGCAGACAGCAAAGCAGACAGCAGAATATTATATTATACATAATGGCTTCAACTACATTCAATAGTTAATAAGAGTTACCGGTAACCATTGAAATAAAGTGTGGATTACTATTAAGTGTTGCCTTCAGGTATTTTACAGAAGGATTTATCTAACTTTAGCTCTATTTTAACCTCAAAATTGTGTCACTGACTTTTTTGTGTACCATTGCGTTCCGATTCGAAGTGCCATTCAGACTTTAAGCTTTCAACAGTAATACCAAAACATAGCAAGGAGCACAAGGGGAAAAGGACATCCCCTGACCAGAACCACTTTTGTGTCAGAAAAATTTAGGAAATAATATTGTCACTCCGATTGAACAGAAAACGTTTGTGATGTCTAAAAAACATTGTCATTGACTGATGCTTTTTTCCAATGCTAGAGATTTATAAAAGAGGCAGATGTTTATTCCGCGGTGGTGAATTAAGGTTTCGGGGTATTAGACCAGTGTCACATTGAGCATAACTTGATTACTTACATTGTTTTTCTCATTACCAAAAGAGCACACAAGTTTGGCTTTGACTACAGTACATTCGAGCTGGGGAGACAGGAGTAAATCAATGCTCTCGCATTAGTGATGTCACAGCTGAAATTTTTAGTTGCTTCAACAAGGATAGAAAATTACCCCAGCCCTGAGCTGTTAGTACAAACTTTACTGTTATTTAACCTGAAGTTACAGTTGTAACTACTTCACACAAACATTATAATGTCATGATGTTTGAATTGTTTGATTGCTCTGCCTTGTGATATAATAGTGACAGTTTGTTATTTATGAGAGGGTAGGGGAATGGCATCAAATTATTTTTGAAGCACTGGGGAGGGACTTATATTTTTTATATTTTACACGTTAAAATTTGGTGGTATCTTCTCTTTATACATTTCATTATACAATAGACATTTTACACTGTTTGGCAGCTGAATGAATTTCAATTTTTTTCCTTGCATGTAATGACAGTGAGAGAGATAAGTCGATAGTTAACGCAGCAACAGTGAGCATGATGCCAAAATTTTGGATCCCTCCTGCAGCTGCTGTTGGCAACCACTGCTTTATCCCTGAATGTTTTCAGCTCATCTCTGGTCCTCAGAGCTGCATGGTCAAAGCCGCTGTAGTTCTGGTCAGGATCTGACTGCAATTAATGTGTTCTGCTATACATCTGCATAGGTCAGCTGTAATACACTGCTTCCAGGTTTATACAGTGGAATTGTTTGTAATAAAGCAGCCCTTGTGGGTGAAATCCATCAGTGTTCAGCATGTTTTATTCAATGCTTATTTTCTAAGGGAATTTGCGTTTTGTTTAAACATATATCTGTATCTTTGTTGATGACTTTCACTCCCTGTTTTCACATATTATGGATGGAAGGAGCGTTATGCATTTCCCCCAAGTCCTGGAGAAATTTTTTTGTAGCACTAGGGAGGTTGAATATATAAAAAAAAAAAATCTCACAGCCCAATGTCCAGCTTCTCAGAATAACACTCAGCAGTCACTTATTACAAGTTACCATGACTCTACTGTATGTATCGCATTTAAAGACTACTGATGTTAAAGATGGTCTGGGATTATGGAAAAAGGGCTGGTACATACCCTTTAAATCACTGATTGTATTTTAAAAGTATGCATATTTTTATATTTTATATGTACTTTTTATATAGAATCAACATGAGTCTTTGGATTTTTGCTCCCATTCAGTGTCTTCGTGTCTCAGGAATATTTCTATTCATTTTCTGCATTATTGAATATTAGTCATTTTCCCAAAATGATGTAAAGAAATGTGCTCTGAAAGCAAAACAAGCCTTTAGCTTTCTAAATAGATTAGCATCAAAATGATCAACAAAATGAACAACCATACAAGAAATTCATGAGGAAGTATCATTTACAACTTTTCTATAGAAAAAGGTTTTTGAAGTTCTATAATGAAAATTCCTCAGGTGGCCATGGACAGCCACCTCAATTGTGTTTGGTCTCATAAATCTTCAGTTTTTTTAGGTAATTATTCATCTTGCTGAGATACTGACGACAAGTGAAGCTGCCAGGAAGCAAAATCTATCTAAAAGCATTCATATTGCCTATGCATTGATGCTGCCTGCACGCTGTAGCACTTCTTGTATTTTGCCTTGTTAAAAAAAAAACCAAACATGTCACAACATCTATCCTGAGAGATGACTTATGAATTTTGTGTTTATCACAGGATTTTTCACAGTTTTCCCCTCTGACAACATAAAGATAGGATTGCCCAATGAAGCTGGATCTGAATGATGCCTGGGATTTGGCAACATTTCCTTATTCATTTGAGGGGACATGATCATGTTGTAGGAGAGCTCTGAACTGGCTGAAATAAGATGAAATCTGTGGAAGGAGGATATCTCTTTACTGGAACGTAGCGGCCAAACCCAATTTATCTAAACAGTCCCAAATAAAAAAGGGCAAAAAAATGATTGTGAACTGGGATGTACAACAGTCTATCAAAAATCCCAGATTGAATGCCAAATGCATCAATCACACGTAGGCATAAAAGCGTATCACCAAATTGGTATGTCTGCCTTGCTGTCTCCATCAAGTGGACAGTGAAGACACATACATTTGTATGGATGTCTGAGTCAGATACCCTTCTCCCCCTCTGGGATCCACCACCTTGCAGCTGAAGCAACACACATGAACACAGTTTTATTCCTCTCTGAGGAAAAACCTGGACAGTTTCTTATAAATGTTATTAAGCAACATTAAACAGCTGATGGAATGCTTTTGGAAATTATGAAACTGCAGACTTACTCATGAACAGAAAAGGATATCCCTGAAATGCCATATCTGACACCTTTTTCGGCAAGTCAAGAGTTCTGCTGTAGAATGAGTGTCTGGACTCCTTGCAGATAAGTACAGTAGCACTCAACACACAAGTCTCTGTGGTTATAAATAGCGATTAGTACCCAGAATAATCATTAGCATGATACTCCAAAGCAATATTTTTAGATACCACATTTATTTAGCCATAGGAGATATTTCTTGTTCCCTCAAACAAGCCTTTAGCATTTTTTACAACAAGGTGCCATTCCGCCTATAATCAAAGAATACTAAGAAGAATGTGCACTTTTGACAGTCTATACAATTTAACAAACCTCATGATCAAAGACATGACTGAATGGTGAGTAACATACGAGATGATCATTTGGTCAATTCTATAAAACCTAATCCCTTCTCATTGAGCATGTAGCACAGTGCTGATCTACTGTGCCCCAGTAAAATCTTCAAATAATATGAAGTAGATCAATTTTAAAAATAATAGTGACAAAAGAGATTTTTTTTAAATCCACAATTTCATTGCGATGTGAAATTTACCCAAAATATGGATCTTTTGTGTGCTCAGGTTTTGAGTGCAAACATCAGAGGTACTGTACCTGCAAAACTGCTGGAAAACATTTTGTCTACTTTTAAACTACCATGCATATGCTTTATTTGCATATGCATGGGATGGCAATCATCATAAACATGTTGAAGAAGTTCACAATATGTTGAAACAAATATTCTACCTCAGCCAGTTGTTTTGTTCCAGTAGCAGCAGTTCTGCTGTTAAGTGGTCAAAGCACAGGAACGTTTCATAGACGCAGCCTTCTGTATAGCATGGAATGGCTTACTGTCGCCCTCTGGTGACGAGGATGCCGCACTGAAGAAGCTATGTACAGATATTCACACGTAGTTCGGATATAATATCGTGGTGTCCACGGCCATTAATTTACAGAGCTGATTTAAAAATTTAACTTGATTTATTAGCTGTCAAACATCCACTGTCAGCTGATATCTTGCAGCTACCCAGATTAAAGTATTCTCCCACAGGATGGAATGAAGAAGACGATCATTTAACTGTGTTTCCAAATCTCGCGGCATGCCAGTGATGTGACGTAGACGTTTCTGTTCTCGCGAGAATCTCACATGCACTATAACTTCCTCCACCGTAGCGCCATTTTCGGCGTTGTCACAGAAGGATAGCATGCTGTTATCGAACAGATAATAAGACTATTTTGTGTTTTACGGCCTATTTTTCGATATTCCTTAAATATGGGGCGAAAAAAGAAGAAGCAGATGAAGCCATGGTGCTGGTATCCTTTTGACTGGAAAGCAAAATGGCTACGGAGAAATGATGAGGCTTTGCGTTAGCTTGACAAAAGGAAGGCCCGAGCAGGGCACTCCGTGCTTTTATCGGTAACGGAGCGTTAGCTTCTCGGTTGGGCTTTTCATGGCTGTTACCCGCACTGAATTTTGAATTATACTTGATGTATGGATAGTGTTTACGTCGAATTGTATCACAGTTGTGGATTAGACTGAGTACACAGATGGCAAAAAAGGAAAATATAGCCAATGTTGTTTCTGGTTTGATGCTAATTGACAGTATTTAAACTAATGGATTAACGAATCGGGCCACAGCTAATGACTCGAGCCTAAAGGCCTCACAACTTGCGCTGACTTATCGATCACAATATATTTCCAGCACACCTTTGAACGCAGTAATCTATCGACAGCAGTGTTATTTCAACTTTAAATGCGGTAGTATAGCTTGGTCAATTTTGGTGTTATACAGTTGGATATCGGTTCTTATTTGGAACATGATCCTTAACTTCCTATTAAAGGTACTGTAATCGGGATTTTGATGACGAAAAGATCCTCATTCAGCATCAGAAGGCAAAGCATTTCAAATGTCACATTTGCCACAAGAAGCTCTATACTGGCCCGGGTTTGGCTATTCATTGCATGCAGGTAGATTATTTAACCAGCAGCTTTAAAACTCACGAAGCTCATGAATCCCAGTTTAGGAATGTCGTGCGTGTTTTAACAATATTCCGTTGCTTACATTGCTTTTTAGGTACACAAGGAAACTATTGATAGTGTTCCAAATGCAATTCCTGGAAGAACAGACATTGAGTTAGAGATCTATGGAATGGAGGGGATTCCGGAGAAGGACATGCAGGAGAGACGGAGGACATTAGAACAGAAATCACAAGGTTTGTATCCTTCCTTGATATTTTCAGTTCAAGAAACACTGCAGTGGTTGTATTTTTTTTTATTGTATTCTGTGTATGAAAGGACACATGTTAAAGGGAGTTTTCCCAGTGTAAATCCAGTGCCACAGTATTGGTCATTGTAATGACATTGTTTCTGAGGGTGAGACATCATAGGGACTGTGTATATTGTAATCCATGGAGCATCACCAACCTCCGCTGCAGTGGGAACCCAGATCATCTCCCATAAAGTCCCTCAAATGTGTACTTTCTGACAAACATTACCACTAAAGTCTGAATTGGATCAGGGGATGTAGTTGAATAAATAAAGGATTAGTAAAATGTGCTCATTTGTTTTGACGTCAGTGTTATGTTTAGTTTTAAAATAATTTTTCCTTTTTCAGAGAGTCAAAAGAAAAAATCAAACAATCAGGATGACTCGGATGAAGATGATGATGACGATGACGAAGCAGGGCCTTCAATACCACAAGCTTCTGTTGTCCAGCCCCAGTCTGGTTACGCTGCTCCAATGGCCCAGCTTGGGATGCCTCCTGTGGCTGGAGCACCTGGGATGCACCCTGGAGGATATCAAGGCAAGGGTCTATAACAGTTGGCAATAAACACTGGATCAGCTTTGCATAAGCTCAAAGTGCGCTACAGTACCACCAGATTCAGACACATAGTCTTAAAGTGTTGAAAGATGTAATTTTGATGTGATACAGCAGTAAAAAAAACACACACAAAATACATTTTTTAATATGTGGTCTTTAATTTGTGTTGATGCCTTTTGTCACTTAAAATGTAGGTTAAATTAACATATACTATGTTACAGGAATGCCTCCTATTATGCCAGGCGTTCCTCCTATGATGCACGGCATGCCTCCTGCCATGCATGGAATGCCGCCAGGGTGAGAGTTTTTTCATTTTCTGAAGAACTAAAACTTGATGTTCATGGATAATTTTACTGGTGTGAGTATCGTGAACTTATTGGTCTCATTTCCTACTGCAGTATGATGCCAATGGGTGGAATGATGCCTCCCATGATGCCAGGCATGCCTGGTTTACCCCCTGGTGAGTTTTAGTCGAGTTTTTGGTTACAATTTTTAAAATCCATTTTACATTAAGAAAGTAATAGTTTGTTATTAACGTAGAATTAATCTTTTTCCAACTGTACAAATAAAAATCTGACAAACCAGTGATGGTTTGAATAGCTTAAAAATTCAAACCCATGTAGTGAGAATTACCTTGTTTATTTGATTATTATAACACAAACGACACTAAAATTATGTGTTTTCAATATAATGGAATGGTAAAACAGTTACATGTTGGGTTGATTGTTTAGGGATGCCACCTCACATGGCCCCAAGGCCAGGGATGCCCCATATGGCTCCAGCCCCCACAGCAGGAGCTATACCCAGTCGCCCAGCAGCACCGGCAGCCCAGCCTGCTGTCACCAAACCATTGTTCCCCAGCGCAGCACAGGTGGGGGTATCAGCCAGCACAAAAACTTTTTAGGAAATTGAAATGGTGTTTTTATAAGTCTAATATCTTGTGGGATCTTATAGGATTTTATCAACATTGCACACAGGGGCACACATTTTGGATTTGCCACACCTCTGGGTCGTGATGTTCATTTCCTTCTTTTAGTCAGATGTTCCTCTTTGCCTTTCGCACAACCTCATTTAGTGATCTTTCAGACCAGTCGCAATAATTTCTAGACTATTTTGTTCTCTTAATTTGGATAGATTTTTCAGACATGTTGCATTCCAATGCTGTGATCTCCTTTCCGTCATGCTGCAGATGGGCTCTGGTGTTCATAGCAGCACAGCAGCCGTTTCTTCTCCACCTGCAGACCTTCAGTCTGTCTCCTCCCAGCCTCTCTTTCCTAACACATCACAAGTATGCTCACAGACACAACTTTGACTTGGAGTACATGGCGGCTGCATGTTGCCTATTTATTAGTGATGCTTGTAGATTCCGAAGTTGTAAAATAAGGTGTATTTGTTTTGTAAGGCTACTCGTGCATCAAAACAGTTATATTTACCATGATGTTGGTGTCAGAGGGTAATCATCTCTGACATAAATGGCATACTCTTTGTCTGTGAGCTTTATTTCAGTGCATGTGCTTCAGTTAACACAGAATGGTGCTTGGTGCATAGCAGTGGTGCAAAAAGGCTCCTAACTTTGTGAAGCATGAATTCTGGAATCTACTAATTTGCTTTGAAATATTGAAAAACACTGTCAGCTTCCTCCTCAGTCTGAATTCTAAATAGTTATACTTTTAAGGATCTGAATTTCATCAAAGAAGTGACTGACTGCTGGATTGACATTCTTGAACCAATTTCATACAGAATTAGCATGTCGACAGTGTACCTGTAAAGTGGTTGACAAAACTTTTTTCTGATGGAACCTTATTGACAAATCAGATGGATTCATGGTTTCCAAATTTTTAAGTAGATCTTATTTGATCTGATTCAGTGACTACATTTTTAACTCATTCGCTGCCATCGCTTTGTAGCAATTGATATCCTTTGAAGGACTTTCTCCGACACTATGGACATTTATCTGTGTTTTCCTTCTGTTCTTGACCGATTGAAAGATGCTTTACTCAGAGCGACACCGTTTTCGCTCGCAGGTGCGTTCTGACATACATAAACTTTGTTGCATCATAAACTGCTGCAACTTTTCAGTCTTCCTATGACTCTTCATCCTCTGTTTTGTAACTGAATCACTCATCATGACACTAAATTAGAAGCCTGATGTTCACTGACAAGCTCCACCAGACCGTCACCCATACCTCCCCAGTGAAAAACGTTGGTGTCTGTAAACGTCATTGGCAGCCAGTGAGTTAATTTTTGAAACTTCAGTGTCACTGGTTAATCCTTAAAATAACAAATAGTTACAGTCAGGATTATAATATTAACAATTTTGTAAAATAAGTTTTTGGGGTCTTGGAAGCTACAGTTTGTACTATGTTTTATTTTATTTATTTTACCAGTCAGTTACTCTTGTTGTGTGTTTACACAGGCCCAGCAGAACACTTCAGGACCTGCTGCCTCCAACTCCCATAGTACGCCTTCTGCCTCCGACCCTCCAAAAGCCACTTTTCCGGCCTACACCCAGTCCTCTGTCTCTTCTTCCTCTTCCACTTCTGCTTCTTCTAACTCTTCTAGCAGCACTGTGGCCAAGCCCCCAGCCACAGTGACCAATAAACCTGCCACCCTCACCACCACGAGTGCAACTAGTAAGTTGATCCACCCTGATGAGGATATCTCACTGGTAAGTTGCTTGAGCTTTCTGTTATTTCCTTTTCACAGTAAGTAATTGACTGATATATATAATAGTACTTGTAATGAGGAATGACTTAGCAGTAGCATAATTTGAGCCTCAGTCTATTTCTCAGTATAAATATGGAATGATGTGTTAATGCAGCACTTGCTTTCTGTCAAATGGATTTAAGTTGTATGATCTTATACTCGGTAGTTTTTCTTTTGTGGTTAAGTTGAAGGAAGATTCTGAACTTAATACCTTCAGTGTGAAATCAGGGCTCACCAACATTGGTACCCAATTCTTTGTCTTTCTTTTTGTGAGTGGTTATTATGTGCTATTATTTTCAGTCTGAGTGTTTGCTGTGTGTGTTGTCCCCTCCCTCAGGAAGAGATGAAGGCTCAGTTGCCCCGCTACCAGCGTCTCGTACCCAGGCCCGGCCAGGCCCATGTGGCTGCTCCACCGGTGACAGCTGTGGGCAGCATAATGCCCCCACAGCAAGGCATGCCACCGCAGCAGCCTGGAATGAGGCATCCCATGCATGGTAGGGAACACTTGTTAGAAAAAAAAAAAAAAAAGGCTCCCTTCAAATGGGTCTTGAAGCTGGGTGATGCGCCGCCATAGAATCTTACGTCACATGAAACTGTTAGCAACACAACCATTCTGCTAAGAAAGCATGTTTACACTGGAATTAAATTTTAAATTAAAATAAATTTAAATTGATTTTCAATGAACAAATGAAAATGTTATTACTTGTTATTACTTGTTGAATTGCAGCATCAGCACACTGCTCTTCCTGTGCTCTCTGCAGGTCAGTATGGTGCTCCTCCACAGGGCATGCCAAGCTACATGCCTGGAGGAATGCCACCATATGGGCAGGGACCTCCTATGGTGCCCCCTTACCAGGGAGGCCCTCCCATGGGTATAAGGCCGCCCGCCATGTCTCCAGCTGGACGCTACTGAAGCAGCAAAGCAGCCACCACATTAGGTTTGAGGTTAACACCTTTCTATCATCCTTGTGCTTTTTGAAAGCTAGCTGCAAGACGAGAGCTGTCAGACCAGTGGTGGTGAAGACCAACATTTATTTGTTAGAGCATGTGGACATTTAATGTAACATTATTGGAAAACAGCCAAACGCAACATGAATTCCTGACAGTTTATTTGTTGTTATTTGATTACATGTGAGGATATTTTTTTCCCCATAGGTTTCACTCAGGTTAATAGAAGTGAAGTGTGTTAAAATGATTCATAATTCTGTTGAAGCTGCTGGAGTAACATGAACGTACCAACCCCTTACAAAGGCAAGTTTCTCTTGTAAACATATGTTTTATTTTATTTTTTTTTCTTATTATTATTTTTGGTAGATTAATTGAGGCCCTCACAGCATGCTTAGGTGCTGTTGGACTTGCGTCCCCAACTTTGGTTGGTGAGGGTCTCAGTGATAAAGATGATTCCAACCAAGTAGTGTTATCAATTCATGACTCATCAGTCAATAGCTTTATTCTTATTTCAGGTTTGTTTTTAATGTTACTTGGTAAAAAGGGTACCTGTATGCATCCTTTGTAATGTTTTATGGGACTGTTGTAATAAAATTCATCTTGAAATCCATATCTGGTTTGTCCTGACATGCATGGAGGTGAGTGACGAAGGTTTGTACTGGTTTTATTTTAAATTAAGGTTCCTTTTTTTTTTTTTCCCAAGTTTTAGAAAGTTTTCAAAAACCAAGTTTGCCATCATCTGTCCATTGTGGAGTCCATCTTACATCGACATAAAACTGGATATTAGTATATGAAACATTTGACTTCAGACACTGACTAAATATTTAGTGAGCATCTGGACCATCGCCCCACAAGCTAAGATGCTGGCCAACTTCTGGTTGTAAATTCTGCATGTTATCCTGAGATAAATGGAAATGACTGCAGTCGCTTATGAGACTGGTAGGATGCAGAACACTTAAACAACATTGAAAGGGAAAGTAAACTTCATTTCTCACTCATTAAATGTCTGTACATGCATACCAGTTCTGAATCATGCATGAACATAATCAAGTTTATATCTTGTAGTCATGGCAGCAGGGGGCCCAAGCAAAACAACAAACCCAGCAATACAGAAGCACTATTACATTTGGATCAGATCATCTTCTAAGAGTAAATTGTTTTTATTTTACTTTTATAATTTAAAAGACAAGGGTAATCATACTCCTTACATATATTGTGTTATAGGTTTGTCATAATTTTAGGCCTGAGGATACCTGAAATAGTCATTGTCCATTTCTGACCAGTTCTAAGTGGTCATGACTGAGATCCTACAATTTCTAATTCCAAAGCCTTGCATACAAGCCTTACAGCCTCCATCCCAAGAGGACCCTCCCAAGATTATAACCTCGAGTAATACATTAACTGCAGTAACGTCGCACTATTGTGTTCTGCAGTGCCAGTATTGTTGGGTGGGTTTGTTGTGTTTATCCTTATTAGTCTAAATGTGTAACGTGATCATCTGCAGAGAAACGTGTGTTTTGTAGGCGTTTATACACAAGGGATTGAAGTAATTTAACCGGATTAATCAGATGTAACCCATGTCTCTGGTGCACACAAGGATTTTTAAAAAAAAAGTGCTACAAGTGCCAAGTAATTAGAGTGGCACAAGTTCTCCTTCTGCCCGTATCACTTACTGCTTTGTGTTTGTTTTTGTTGTCTGTAGCCCATCCATATCAGCCTAAAAACCCACTCAGCTGGCATGACAGGTCAGTTAAACCCAGTAAGTACCTGATCTTTATTCTAGTGTAGGACTGTACTACTGGATGCGAGGCCTTGTACTACATTTTGTATTTCAGGCAAAAGGATGTTATTAATGTTTTAAGATATTGCCGACTCTTGTGAAGGAGTTTTGTTAAAGTGTTAGTGAATGCATCGCGACAATGTCGACGGTTTGACCTGCAAGGTGTGAAAGGGACTAGTACGGTAAGTGGTCGGCCTGAAATGTTGGATTGTGGGATTCCTTTTATTGAGTGGGGTCAGCATAATGAGAACCACTTTTTAATATATTGGTATCCTCTTAAAGAGGTGTTCCTGTGAAAGTAGGAAGACTTGGAACAAAATTTAAATGGTTAATAAAAGCAGTGGCTGAGAAATCTTGGATGTTAAATTCTGTATTTCACAAAACAAATTTGCCGGTGTTTCATTCTACCCTCCCTGATTAGTGAAAACCATGTTTTTCAAACTCCACATTCCCAGTTCACCTCTTGTCTGAGTTGATACTCGGTTGCATACCTTGTGATGATCATCCAAAAATAAAACATACTCATAACCAAGCATATCTAGATTTGAGGAGGTGAAAGCTGAAAGTTTTGACGACCGGTATGTGCAGACCCAGGGCTGGGAACCACTCACCTAACAGTTGGTTCTGTGGCTCAAGGTTTTCAGATTCTTTTTCCCCCCACAATTTGAAATTAATAGAATTTTGTTCATCACATATTGGAAAAAAAAACTTCCCTGGAACTGTTTCATTTAAAACATGCATGATGAAAACAGGTTTTTTTGGGGGGGAAGTGAAAAGTACTTGAACAAAATGAAGCCAAACCATCTGCACAAATTTGGATGAACTGACTCTTGGGGTAAAAGCTCTGAATTTTCCTTTATCAATTGGTGGTATGTGTCGTCTATTACATATGAACCATTGTTTGATGTTAAGGAATGTTGGGCTGTAAAATGAAGATATATGTGGTTTGGAAAAATTATGAATAGTACAGATTCCTTATCTGTATTCTTGTCACAAAAGTCATATTTTCAAACTTGGTTTTGGATCAAGTGTATTAAATGGATTCAAGCAGTTTTGTTAATGTCTATCAAGTGGTTTACTTTGCAGTTGTGTCAAATTTATGTCCTTAAGAATAAAGTAATTGCAACATTGTGCTTCCTCTTTTTCTTTCAATTGTTTTATTTAACTTATTTGGAAGTGAAATTGAAAGATGAAAGTCAAAGAAACATTTTAAACAGATACAGATCAGTTTATTCTTGATTTGAGAGGATGAAGTTTCATTATAGTACAGATGTTACTTCAGACTGAAATAATTCATTTGGCATCCTGTGGGATTAGTCTTGCCAAACTTGGGGAGCTTCTGCCATCCTTGAGAGCTTGTTCTTTTTTAAGTGACCGTGAAAATAAAATAGACACAAATTAATGTTACATTTTTCTGGTTCGACTGCACTCGAGGATGAGCGCCCACAATGCCCAAGGAAAAATTCTGATTGCTGGAGCGTAAAATATCAATGCATGGTTGTGAAGAGATGAGAACATCTGAAGAACAATTTGAGTTTATTACTCTTTCAGAAACTAAATACCGGTAATGTACATTTGACAAAAAGTTGGTCTCTAGTGTTGTTTTTGGAAAATCAATATAGGGAAAGAAGCAAGATAATAAGCAAAGACAATTCAATTCATAAGTGGCAAAATTGTGTACATTGTGTTTAAAAAATATTTTACACAAGACATACAGAGGTCCTCCCTGCACTAATGTCATGAAAATTAAACCTAAGTTGTGACAAGTCACTGGACATACAGTAAATAAATGTCAAGGGATATGTGGCTTATAATGAACATGCACAGGATGAGAACAAATGTCTACCATCCACTCCTGCTGGAACGGAATACCTTAAATCCACTTGGTGGCTTAAAATCCTCTTCCCAACTTCACACTGATTGTCACATTTGCAATACAAATGTCATGAGATGTGACAATCTTCAGCTGAAACCCTGTTATCTGACAGATATATCCATAACTATTGAGAAGAAAGGCAAAAATTAATTTCATGAGGAGAAAAATATTTACTTGAATTCAATCGTTCACATATTTATGAACCTTTTCAGTGTGATGTTACTATTGGAATAGCTAAATGTATTTTAGATTGCAGTTCATTCCAGTCAGTATCTTTTGTGTTTTCTGACTAGGTAAAGTTGTCTATCATTATTCTCATAATTCAGAATTGATCCAAAGAATTTATGCATTATAAATAATTGCTAGATTCAAACTGAATTCAAATACAGCCTTGCTATGATCAATAATTAGCTAATCTCACTTCTTCCCAGTTGGACCTACTTTATAAGTTGTGATTGGATGTGTAAACAAGTTTAGGAGCTCCCTTACAGTCCAAAATGATGAGTGGTGCCAAGAAGAACAAGCTGCTTTTCACAGTTCTTACTTCCTCAATATGTTCATTCATCGGTAAATGCAGACATCCTGTCAACGGAATATTGTTTTAGACACTCAGAAATATTAGTAAGGTTTTTCTAAAGCAGTTTAAGACAATTCATTCAAATAATAAAAGTAAGAAAAGTGTACACACACATACATGCATTTTTGGAATGGTAGGGTAGAAGAATAAGCCATTGGAATTTAGTGATAATCTGATCTGGATCATCACTCATAACTGAATGTAGAGAGAATTCTAAACAATTTTGAAAAGAGGAATAAATGGAATTTTGCTCCTAATATCATGGGTAACTGATGCTTGGGGTAAACAGCATTCTTAGGAGATCTACATGTCAAATCTGGTCTGGTGTCAGTAAATATTCTAGATCAGGAATGCTTAAATTCATAGGGGTTCGTGGAATATTCACTATTATGAGATAACATACTGTAGCTGAAATAACAACTTCCAGAGTTACAAATTACAAGAATTACATCCTAAAGATTAGTGGAATATTGTTTATGATCGAGTCATTTTATGTGGGTCAAACTGTCACTGAGACTCTTACTTTTATGTGCAGCAACATAATGAGGAAACTATAATGAATGAATGGAGTTTTTTTTGTTTTTGTTTTTTTGTTTGTCCTGAGCGCTGTTTAGTTACATCTTTAATTCTTATTAAATCCTTATGTGTACTTCCGTTTTTGTTGAGGTTAGAAGGTGGAGCTTCACAGAGATCCTTTCAGTTTACAGCATCTACTGTTGAGCGCTTGTTGCTTCTGTCATGATTGACATCCCCGTCTCTCCTCGGGATCATGTCTGGTCTCCTCTGGCACCAGTAAAGATGACTGGGATCCAGTACCTGGCTTGTCTGTGGGCTCTGTGCACCACACAGACTGGATGTAAGTTCACTGAACTGCTCTGATCTTTTTCCTCCCTTTCTGCCTAAGTAATTATAACTGTATTTTAAAGTAAAGTCATATCTCCTCTGAAAGTAGTTTATTTTCTGTAAAATTATTTAATTTAAAGTATTATTTACTTACTGATAATTAACATATTATTATTATTAATATTATTATCACTATTATTATTACTATTAATATTATTCTTATCAGTATTATTATCTTACTATTATTATTATCACTATTATGATTATTATTACTATTACTATTAATTTATCCACCACACATGTTGAAAGATCGCAGCAAGGACTTCTTAAAACGGGTGACAAAGATTTTCCTTTCATGAAAATATTTTTTTTTAAAAATACATAAAATATATATAAAATATATATTTTCTATATAAATCTAACATTAGTGTAAGAATTTAGATGCTTTACGATCTATTTCTGTGTAGAAATAGCGACTTTAATTTGAACACATTGACATCTTAAAATATAAAAAAAACAAAAACAAAACTCAAACGTGAATTTAGACACGTTCTAATACATGTTATTTGTTTGTTTGTTTGTTTGTTTGTTTGTTTGTTTGTTTTCATGAAGTGTGTCATGAGGTCCAGGTCTTGGAGCGGCATGCGGGGCAGGCTGCGGTTCTCCGCTGCGCGCTGGAGCGGAGGAACCCCGCGCCTTTGGGACTCTACGTGAAGCGTGTGTGGCGACATCCGAGTGAAGTCCTCTTCAAATACACGCAGAATGACTTCACTCCGAGGAACGCCGACGACAAAACCCGCATCACGGTGGACGGAGACCCGAGCACACACTCCGTGAACGTGACCATCTCCCAGCTGAGGCCCAGCGACACGGACCGTTACGTCTGTGACTTCATCGTGGATAACCCCTCAGGGGAAGACCTCCACCTGCCCGGAGACACGGAGTTCCTGCTGCTCGCCGGTGAAGGTGAGTTAATTCCTCTGGTGAACAAAAAAGGGGTAACTTTTCCACGCGGACACAGCATGAATGATAACTTCTAGACTAGATTGTTCCTGAAATGCGATTTGATGTTTGGAATCTTTCTTCCTTCTGCATTTGGTCACAGTGACTCACACTGGTGTGAAGGCCAGACAATGAATGACGCAACCATGTCAACATGTGTCAAGTTTCACATCTGAAACACAATATGAAGAACTTTCAAACAGGGAATCGACAAAACACTTGTGTTGCTGGCTGTAACAACAAATATTAGTATCAATACCCAATGTTCTACAGCAGAATTCAATGTTTGTTTATTTGTTTGTTTATTTATTTTCATCTTCTGTCTTGTTGTTGATCATGATGATGAGGTTTACTTACGAAGTTTATGTTCAGTGTACATTTCCAACCCATGTGCTCCTTGATTGCATGTGTCTAGATGCTGTGAGGAATTGAAGACTTTCCGTTATTAACCTTGACTTAAACCCAAAATCTGTTCATATTAACCAGAGGTGATGGTGGTTAAAACTGTCTGCTGGACAGGAACCAGAATACAGTATTTTCCGCACTGTAAGGTGCAACTAAAAGCCTTTAATTTTCTCAATTTCTTATAATCAAATGTACCCTAAATATGAAAAATGTTTTAAAATAGACCAGTCATTGAAGATGAGTTCTCAGATGCGTTTTATAATCCAGTGCGCTTTATAATCCAGTGTGCTTTATGTATGGAAAAAAAAAAATGAATAGGTAATTCATTAAAGATGCGCCTTATAATCCAAGTGCAGAAAATACTGTACTTTAGTTCCATTAATCTCCTTGTTATTCCTCAGTTCAAATGTGTCACAGGTGATATTCTGAGTTTTATTCCCTTACCCTCACCCCCCTCTGGAGACATCCCAGGTTCGCTGGATATAGGTTTGATAGAAACGTGCGCCGGGAACTCGGCCATGCTCCCGTGTCTCACCACAAACGGGGAGGGCCTGGCTGTGGAAGGGGTGATTCTGAAGCGGCGGAAAGATCTGGAACTCTGGGAGGTGTTATACCACTCAAAGCATCACCACAACAGCGGCGCTCCATTGTCCTCCCCGTCCCAGTTTCCTGCTGAGAGGGTACACCTGTCCCCCGGTCTCGGCCCTACCGGCGTGACCTACAACCTGACCCTCCAGCATCTGCAGCCTGAAGACAGTGGCCTGTACAGCTGCCAGCTGCTCCTACGGGGCAAATCCGACAGCACCCACGTAGGGAGAAAAGTGTTCTTCCTTTCTGTGCAAGGTGGGTCACAGCGTGACTTGATTGCCAGATTATTTAAATTTAATTTAATTTTTTATTGAAACTGAAATCACCCCTTTCATACAAGTTGTTGTTCTACTTTGACGTTAATATGTTTTCGACCTCCGTTCATTTGTGTACCATCATTCTATATCTCTGATATGTTAGGATTTACTCACATGAACACCATGGATGATATCAATTAAAATGCCATAACTTCAGGAAAGATTCCAAAAATGTTCTTTTTTTTTTTTTTTTTCCCCCCTTCTATATCATATTAAGGTCAGAAATGAGTAGATTCTGGTTTCAGATCTGGAAAACAAATCCCATTATGTATTTTATGTCTTTTGATAATCATATGTACATCCCGTGAAGAGGTGATGTACACAGTGTTGGTGTGTTCGTTCGTCCAAATATCTTCACAACTGTTGAAGATAGATGAAGAAAGACGAAGCAAAAATCACATTACTCCGGCAGCAAAGGCGATGAAAATGAGATGATGACCTTGACCTTGAGAAAACTAGATCAAGGTCAAATTTCAAATTTTGTACTCATCGCGGATTTTTGGACGGCACACACGTGATACTGTACGTGCATTCTATTGGCTGACGGCATCTGGAAGTGCGCTACGTTCTGTGTGTCTCGTACTTCCGTGAGACACAAAAGTGCTTTAAACAGTCGATCAGAGTGTGGGGAAAGGTAACACAGATAGAAGGTGGTTTAATATCAGTATTGGGAGGGTACATAAACGTTTAAATTACCGGAAATAATAAGATAAATAGTTTCTCGTTCTATTGCGGAATGCGTTAATCGCGTGTGGTTCCTGGAACGCATTAACCGCGAGGAACGACGGCGCACTGTCTACCTTTTTACTTACACATCTCTGAAACCTGATGACATATAATCACAAAACAAAAAGCAAAATTTTCAGGAAGCCAGAGGCAGAAAAATGTGTAGGTCAGGATAAAATGTTAAATTCAGGGGTGTGGCGGGATGTTGCAGTCTCTGATGGCTTTGTTTTATCTTGACCTTGTTTTCTTTCATTTCTGTGAAAACGTGTTGTTTTCGGTGACTCGGAAAGGTGGCCATTTGGTCCGGAAGGTATCTCACAATCTAACTTGGGTGGTTAAAGCAGCACAGAGAGGAAACTGAACAGTGTGGTTTCTCACGCTCTTTGTTTGTCTCCTGCAGAAATGATGTGACCATCTCTGCTTCTTCACAGAGCAGTGCGACTGCACCCGCTACTCCACCCTGCTGTATGCTTTGTTCGCCGCTGTGGCCGTGCTCCTCATCCTCCTTGTGTTTGTGTTAATTTATCAAGTGAGTAAATTTGAAGTAAATATGCTGCTTTGAAGGGGAAGAAAAGAAATATATATAACCTGAAAACCAACTGCCGGTTGAAAGCGTGCCAAAGAGTTCCTCTGCTGCTCGCCACAAAACCACATTTTGTGTGTTTTTGCTGTCAGTTGTCAGAAAATGTTCTGAAATTTCAAGACAACTGCAGTGAAACCTCCCTGCTACTTTTCAGTCCAATTTTGAGGGGATTGTATTGGACTATGCTGTGTTTACAAGTAACTCCAGAATATCACATAGTGAAGGTCAGACTAGGTTAAGCAGCTCCCTTCTTGGGATGCTGCATCAAAAAAAATAAAAATAAAAAATGACAATCACTGATTTTAACACAGGAAGTTGAGACGGCGGCATCTGTTTGTTCTCTTCACTGATTTGTTTTTCTCCTGTCGCTCTGACTTTCAGCGTAAAACTCACCGCAGTGTCAAGCCCCACGCCCAAGCCCCCATCTACG
This sequence comes from Antennarius maculatus, assembly GCA_013358685.1. NCBI lineage: Eukaryota > Metazoa > Chordata > Actinopteri > Lophiiformes > Antennariidae > Antennarius > Antennarius maculatus. The sequence continues at coordinate 21,654,002 of CM023612.1, forward strand.
AGGAGATGTCCGGGGTGCAGACCACCAGTCGAAAACTGGTTCCCCTACTTCCGGGGGAAGTGGAAGCTTCTGAGAACAGAAACCGACCTGTGATGAAATCCTGCGCTGAAAATCATTATGAAAGCCCCAGGGGGGCCGTCGCTCCCCAGAAGGAGTATGACAAGTTTGAACAACTCTCCACCGTCATGAATTAGTTTTAACTTTTCTTCTCTCAGCTGTGGATATGAGTTTTACATTTTTTGAATTTTCTGTTCCAACCTTTTTAAATATTGGCTGCCAAGTATAAAATCTTCTGTCAAACAATATTTTGTCATGCAACAATATGTTTTATGTGTTCTGTGCTGCCCTGTTGTTTTTATGGAGACGTTAGAGCTAGGACATTGATTCAACTTGACTAACTTGTTGGAGGTTGTTTATAGTGTTTAACCGTATTAAGAAAGTTATTTTCTCTTATTTACCTTGTATTAATTAGACTGCATTAGTTCTTGGAGATGTTTTTAATAAATTGATCAAAGTCAGGTTGCTAACCACTTGTTCCTGGTCAATGATTTGCAACAACACACAAGAATCCAGTCAGATCACCCACACTGTTTAATTAGTCACTCTAATGTCTCTTTGCCGATATTCAGTATGCGTTCAAAATATTCCGTTTGAAAGACCCCATAAAAAGGCACAAGACACACAGTAACAGCCAAGAAAATTGGTAATTTATTAATATCGTCCGAAAGAAGCTCCATAATACATGGAAACATTTTTTTCCGGTGCATGTCCTTAACAATCACATTCTATGAGGAGAAAATAGAACAACATTAAAAGCCACAACTTTGTATTTCAGTTACAGACATTTTTCCTTAATGTTTTATTTTTTTTCAAAGTAAAAAGAAAAGCAAAGGCAAAGTACCCTCATTCCCCCACCCACTCTCTTCCCCATAAAAAAAAAAAAAAAGAAACAACAAAAAAACAACACACTGCCTTAAAAGTCATGGGCTTCTTTTTTCTCGGTACAACCCACAGTGCTTTAGCAGAAGGATAAGCGGTCATTGGTTAAGGATTACACAGCATGACGATGCAATGTAAAGTTTTGCTAAACATTAGATGATGAAAATGGTAAAAAAAAAAAAACAAGGAAGGGATGGGTGAGGGGGAAGTAGGAGGAAATTTGAGCAAGAGACAAAACAAGAACAACCCTACATCAAACCCTGAACCCCAGAGTCTCGAGTCGACAAACGCCCGCAGTATAGCAGCTGGGTTTGGACTCTTCCCTCCCACTTGTGCATAGATCATGATCCTTTAAAAACCAGCTTTATTCCTCCATGCCAACCTGCCTCTGAAAACCATCTGTTACACGTTAGTAAATCTCTCAACTATTCAATACCTGTCACAGGAACAGACATGTTGACAGGAGAGATGATGGCAAATTGAAAAAAAAAAAAAAAAAAAAAAGCCAACAAACTTCTTGCACAATGCTCCTGAACTACAAGAATGGGAAAATTACAGAACATCAAAACATACAAATGCATTTTCTGTCACCGTCTTTTTGACAATCAAACAACTTATCATTGTTTAAATGTAAAGCAATTTCTACTCAGATTTCACATGTAAAGCACTCCACTTTTGTCAAAGTTGATTCTCAGTCTTATTTGGTAAATATATAACTTGCTACAACTTTCTTCTTAGGAAGAAACAATGGTAATCTCTATATTACCCATAACCTTCAGTGCTTGGAGTTTAATCGTTTATAGTTGCCTTTTTTTTTTCTTCAACGCAAATACTAAACCAAGAAATGATGGAGTCGGTAACTCTGGCCTTCCTGAGACAAAATCCACAACTTTTTTCTTTTTTTTCTTTGAGTGTGCAAGATAGTGAGCAAACTATGTCGCTTACAAACGTAAATTCACAACTCAATACATACAGAGATATTTTGTAGACACCGAAAAAGAAACTAAAAATTGAAATATGACAACACTGATCAATCCCAGAGTTCTTATAATAGCATACATCTTCATTTTGCAAAAAAATTTCATGTCTGTATTTGATGGAAGATGAAATTTGTCATTGTTTTTTTCTTACAACAGTCCAGTTAGAAAGTTCTAACCTATTTGAACTTCAGAAAAATGAAATGCTTGTAAACAATGGTTTAGGAAAAAAAAAAAATTAAAAAAAAAATTAAAAATAAAGATAGGCACCTTTGAAATGAGTCTTGTGACAAACTCAACTCCTACACTTTATCACTTTCCATTTCTCCATTACATTACAGGGGTTACTAGTCCTTCTACAGCTATCTATGGCCACAGTTCATTTTTTTTTAATCCTTTTATATTTTTTAAAATATTTTTTTTTTATACTTTTTGTTTTTTTTCCCTCTTTTTTATGTAACTGGAACAAAATGGTGCAATACTCAATGATAATCCTTGTACTGGATTATTCCACAATAAAAGCCACTATAAGGTAGATAAACTTTTTACAGATAGAATGAAAAGAATTCATTAAGTCCTTGAGTAAACATGTACACATGAATTGTAACCATCTCCCCTCTGTACTTAGTCGTTCATCTACGATTATCTGAGTGAGGGGTAGAAGACACTCAGTGCAACATTAGAAGAAAATAACAATGTCTATCAGAATAGTTTCTGACAAACCAACAAAATTTAATAAAAAAAAAAAAAAGACAAAACATAACATACTGAGTGGAACATAACAGCACAGGCCATGTGCCTGGAACACACAGTTTCTTGCACACACTTTCACACAAATATCTGACTTTCAAACACACGTCTAAGATGACTTGCATTATTTTTTCTTCAGATTTTGTAATTGTTACTCAATGAAATACAATTATAGTCTCTGAAAGCCCCAAAATGTACCTGTCAGATAGAGGAAACAAAATTACTGACTTCACATTACGTTATTGGCGCTCATGATTCAAGTATGTGTGTTCAATATATATATATATATATATATATATATTTTTTTTTTTTTGTGTGTGTGTGTGTGTTTTGATATGTTGATATGTGATTTTTTTTTTATCAACTGGTTGGATTGGGCTTTTAGATTTATGCTAATGAACTAAACAAATGCACATATAAACAGTACAAGCACATTAAAGTACTGCAATGTCATCAAAACTAGAACGTGCATAATCCAACTCCGTTTATGAAAGACGCAGCTTTCAATCAATCAAGTATCAGTTACACCCCCCACCCAAATTCTGTCTTTTGTATCACTTATTTGCGGGGAAAATACATATTGCTCATTTTCAGTTATATTAAACAATGACCTTTCAAATAAAATGAAGATTCAGAGGTTAAGTATACACATATGTAAATACATACACATATGTACATAAGTGTATACATATATACTGGTATCTAGAACAGAGCCATAGAGAGCAGAGCCTCTCGATGCTGGTGCAGCATGGGGAAACCCCCTTCACTGTCAGGGTTCTCCAGTTAGTACAGGATGCTAGGAGGTCCTCGGCTATTGGGTCTGTCTGAGCTTGGATCAAGGCAGTTACAGAAACAGGCAATAGTGATTTTTGCTTGTGTGCTGCAGGACTGTAAGTCCTGAAAGGTAGCCTTTTCCCATTTTCTTTGTTTTTTTTTTGTAATTTAAATTTTTTTTTTTTTTTAAAACGTTTTAAGACTTTGTACCTCTTGAAATGTGCCTCTCCCCTCCTTGCTGTTGCAGGATGGGAAAACTGAGTCTGATATACAGTGGGCCCAAGCCATTTGGGTCTGTGGAAACGTACAGTTCAGTGGACCCGCTTTGAGCAGGACATAAACATAAAAACAAGATAAATACAGCATCCACAAATAAAAAAAGGCACCCCAGCCATCAGTCTACTCCTTTAGATGGTTGTAGAGGTTGATGACCGGAGATGTTTCAGCTAGAAGTGCAGAGCTTTAACATATTATAGATCTTTTTTTTTTTTTTCATTTAGATTTTTTAAACATTTTTTAAGATTTTTATGTCAAACTTCATAAAAATGATGTTAAAATGTGATTTCATTTTTGGTTTTAAAAAAATATTTACCCGGGATTACCCATCAACTGTGCACTGTAGCAAACTGGAACCCCCAACTGAGTAAAGTTTTTCTCCTTTGCATGGGGCATTCCCCACAAAAGCATAAAAAAAAAAAAAATCTCAGTTGTTTAAGGGTGTGATGCTGCCGCCCATTTGTTTGATCCCTCCTGTCCCCCCACTTTACCCTCTGCAAAACTTATCAAAGCTCCTCCAAACAGGGAACAGAAGTGCTCCCTAAAAAGATACAGTATGAGTAAGATAATCTGTATTGGCACATTATGTTGGCATCTACTGCTTACAATAAGGGGCCCCTAAAACAACAACAATAGGCCACCTTTTGAGAAAAGGACAAAAGCCTGTTCTCTTTCAATCACGATTAAGTTCTAGGCATGTGGTTTGTGTATATTGTTGCCTGGATGGTCTTTTAATTTAAGACGTGGCTCTCACAGTACAAAGGACACATACGGAGAGCTGCATCTCATGCTCAGTATCATTAACTCCCCTACCCTGAGATCAAGTTGGACTGAAGCGTCTGCTAGCGCAGAAAGGCCAACCTTTGATAAAGTGTTTTGGATTTTACGAAACGACAATGCTCTGGCTTTACGGAAACGGCAGCCATTCTGAAGTGCTGACAGAAGTGCACAGGGGACAAGTGTTAAGGGTTTGTGAGGAGTTCTCATTCCCGTCAGGTTTGTCATGCTGTAAAGGGTCTCAGCCTCTAGTCTTTTGCATAGAAAACAGATAGGAGGGCCTGTTGGTGCCTGGTCAGGGGAGGGCTACTGGGTCTGGTTGAGGTGGAGGAGAAGAGGTCATAGCATAGCAGCTAGGCAAAGGGTACAGGGGGACAGCCTGTGGGCAGGCGGAGCAGCTTGGAGCGACAAACATACACATCCTCGTCTGAGACACCCTATGTATTTTCTTTCTTTCCTTCCTTTCTTTCTTTTTTTGTACACATCTAAAGATACTACCTGGAAGTACTACAGAATACTGTCAAACATAAAAGCATGATCAGTTAAAAACAAACAGACAATCAATAATGCTCTGTAGTATTGATCCTCATTTTGCATTCAATACACAGGATGAAAATACAGAGGCACCTCTATCCAAAGTGTTTCTGCATATGAACAGTGAAGGGCTACATCAGCAGCCACCTTTTTTTTTTTTTTTTTTTTGTAGATCACTGCATGTAGATACAACATAACTCACAGAAAAAAAAAAAAAGTCAAATGATCCTCTCAAAGAATAATAAGTACACTGGAAAAAAAATTCCAGAAATTTGACTATTACATCTTCCAGCTAAAGTGATCTTTGTGTCAAAGAACTGAGAGATGGGGGGGGGGGCAGGAATGACAGCAGGAGAGAGCATTGGCGCTCGCCTCACAACCCCCACCCCCTGGCCCCTTGTTGGTGATGCGGTGTATGGGAGACCAGCCACGATTGGCCAGTCTTGGAGGAGCTGCATTTCGTATAAAAAGACCGAGGGAGGGCTTAAATGGAGCCCAGGAGGAAGTGCTGCACTGCCAGGTTGCTGCTTGACATCCAGAGGACCACAGCGGAGAGGCACTCAGTGGACGCTCCCCACCCCCCCCCTCCCCGCCCAAATCCGACTGACTTGTTAGCAGCTGCTAGAGACAGCTGACCTCGCAAGTCTCGTGCCTTCCAAACAGAACAAGGCCAAACATTTGGAGTAACAGTGATATTCACTTTGATATTGTTCAAAGAAGGAAAAAAAAAAATTACCAAAGATTGTAATTTTCTTTCCCAAAAAGTCCAATGGTACATTTCAGTTTTGCTTCATTCATCCAGCAACCAGACGAAGACCAGATGCATTTCCAAGGAACATATACAGTACATAAAAAGTTTTTTTTTTTTTGTTCTTTTCAATGTTTTTCTGCTCCTCGTTTTGATTTATTGGATTGCAGTTGAAGCGATTTTGCTCTTCATAAGTGCCATGGTAAAACCCTTTGAATTCGTAAAAGTCTTAAGTCTCTTCTGTTCGTACAGAACCAAAATGCAAGGAACACTCATAGGTCTACTGCATTAGGAGGAACCCCTCTTATTTGGTATTGTGCCAGATACCCAGAACCATCCAGTCCCACTGTGGATTCAGTCTCTGTTGGGTGGCTGTAGCACGCAGAGAGGAAGTGTGGATTTTTTGTGTACCCAATGTCACTCATGAGTACAAATTGCTGCATACACAGTTCAATAGCTACTGCTTCCTCTTTGCAGAGTTTTCCCAGCAGTTTCAGTTGGACTGGAGGTCTGGAGGGATTCCAAGTTTTGAAAGGGGAATAAGATTTTCAAAGTTCCGAAGTCTTTTCCTGCAATCAGCAATCAGGAAAAAAAGAACAACAACAACAAAAAAGAACGGAAAATAGGTTATGGACGGAAGAATGGGCAATGGCATATATTGCACAATGTAACGGTTACATGAAGGTGAAGTTTTTGTCTTTTTTCCTGCAAAAACTGTTTGACTGAACTGACCAATGGTTTGTATCAGAAACAAGACGGGAGAAAATGAAAGAAAGCATCAGTACACATCTGGATTTCAAGTTCAAGGTGACCAGAAGGATCTGGTCTGGGTGTCTTTGATTAGGTGCCACCAGACATACATAGACTTGTATGAGGACATGCAGTGAGATTGAAAAATGATCTTCAATCAGGATTCTGGGTTGTGGTGAATATTAAAAAAATGTGTTTGGTTCTAAACTCTAGACAAAAAAAAAAAGAAGTCATTCAACAGCTGTGTCGATCACGTTGACAAATGAAAAATTATCAAGCTGATGATTGGTTGGGTCAGTCACATGACCAGGCCTTCCAACTGCCCAGTGACAGACCAGTCAAGCTCTGTTCCACTATCTGTCTCAATGGGTAAAACTGTGCAAGATTTGAGATATTTCTTCTATTACAAAAACTTAAAAAAATGTGGCTTGGAAAGGACCTGGGACCAAAAGCACTTAAGGCTAATATTAGTGCTGTTAAATAAATGTTAACATACAGTAACTAGTAAAGGTCTTTGAACCACATCATTGGCCATGGACATGCTGGGAATGGTTGTTAGTCTCATTTTGGGATGATATTTTTCTTTTTTTGGAGGGGAAAAAAAAAAAAAAAAAAAGTCTCAGATGGCAGCTTTGATTGCTTCTCCTATAAACACTTCACGCAGAATTTCATGTATACAAACATAATAATGAAAAAACACTTAAAAGGTGTCTTTGTGTTGTGTCTCTTTTCAGTATTTTTATATGATGCATTTTTAAAAAAAAAAAATCCAAAGAGGAAAAAAAACAACGGCTTACAGTTTTTTCTCCAAAAACGGTAAACAAATCCAAAAAAAAAAAAAAAAAAACCCCAAAGCTGAACAGAAGGACTGGAGTTTACCGTCTGTGTGGTCGAGACCCGAGCCTTCTGATTCTGAATTCACAGTTCAAACTGATAATGATTATCGTATCATGATTTGCTTGAGTTTTTTTTTTTTTTCCTGTTTTTGTATTTTTTTTTTTTGACCACCCCACCTCCTCCACCAATGGCTTACATAACAAGGTGGTATTGGGTGGGTGCGTGGGCTAATGTATTGTGGCATCAACCCTACATGGACTCCCCACTCAGCAGATCTCCAGGTAGCAGGGTGTTAATGGGGGTTGGGCTTCCAATAACGCGCGCATCTTCTCCGTTAGGAGGTCCCCACAGACTGGAGTACTGGGGCACCCCGCCCCACAGGAGGTCACCTCCGCTGGTTTTGCCTCCACCGCCGCCGCTACTCCACTGCCCGATAGAGTGGGACTGCGTCGTCCCCATCCGGTTTTGATTGTTTCCCGGATTTGCCTGCCAGCTATTGGCGTTCGCCCCTAGCGACTGGCCTTGTGCAAAGAAGCGGTTCACCTCCTCCTCGCCGGCAAACTCTGCCAGGATGGTGGTGTTTCCAAGCACACACCTTACAGAAGACAGAAGAAGACATGAAGGTCTTACAATGATACTCTCAGCAGAATGCCTTCATAAAAAATGTCTTCTGTCAATTGGATAGAAAACAGCAAATTCCTCCAAAATAATCTTTAAAAATTATGCTAAGTTTATATTTTACGATGTCAACAATGAGTCATACGTTGCATACATGTTGTCTCCATGACAACCAGCTGCAGTGGTTTGCCACCGTTTGCAAAATAAAAATTAGGGAAGGGATTCTAAAACACAGCAAATGAGGGACTAATACAGGAACTTTTTTTTTTTTTTTGTTCTGCTCTGGACATTCCAGTCTGACTGCGACAACACTCACTGCAATATGAAGTTACAGCTGACTGCAGCGTGACTTTCAACCTCCTCTTCCCTGTGACTTTCAAGTTACAAAAATAAAATCATCTGCACTCCCTCAGATGAATGACCCGTCTCTTACATATGATAAAGTATGACTAACAACTCAGGAAGTGCAGGGTTTCCCCCACCCCCAGTGTTATCCATCTTCTTCCTGTGTTTAATCATTGTTTGAAAATGAGAGAAATCAATAACACATCACATACCTATGGATCAAACACCATACAACCCCTTTAGCATTCACTTTAGTAATGTCACTTTGGCTAAAGTAAGACAATTTCATGAGGCTTACATGTGCAGAGACTTCTGGGCCTTTGCTGCCTCGTCCTTGGAGCTGTAGCGCACCACAGCGTTCCCCTGGGTCAGGTTGAGGTGGAATGTGATCAGGGGGCCGTGCTGCATGCACAGGGTCCGCAGAGTGGAGCCATCAATCTGGAGCACAACGGCCAAAAGAAAGCGGCAAAAGACTGTAGTTACAAGTATTTATTTATTATAGGAATGAAATTCCCCTGAGGTTTTCTGTCATACTGCACAGAAAGCTGATCATTTATTGGGTCATTTATCAACAACCGGTGGATCTTTACAACAGGGAAAATATTACTGAGTCAATATACTCAAGTATTATCCTTGAGTTCAAATTCAAGACACCGCTCTCCTCGAATATTTCAATTTCATACAAATGCTATATAGTACTGCTATTAGTCCTACTATAGACTTCTACTCCATTATTCATCCTCAAGGCAAACATCATAATTATTGATATATTCTACTGAAGGATAAAATAGACCCTACGTTCACACTTATTAGTTATAGACTGTATCTATATCTTGAAATTACATTTAAATAATCATAAGAGGCATTTAAAACTAAAGGAATACTCACTTTCTCATAGAAAAATAATTGTTTGGTGCAAAAAAAATTATTATTTTTTTTATCATGTAATTGCATCTTTTAGCTGATTGGAAATGTTTTAGGTGCTCTCTCAGAGCAATAAGAAAAAAAATCCGACCAAAAGAGCTATTTTGTTGTTTCATCAGTGCTCCACAGTTGCTACATGGATTTTTTTTAAAAAGGTTTAGTTGGCTCGTTTTGTCTTCTCAGGCAATATGTCTTGTTAATATGTTTTGTTTTGTAACACATTTTCTGTTTTTTAATACATGCTGCTTTGAGATATCACCTATTTACGTTCTGGTTTCCCAAAAGGCACCATGGCTTCAGATCAACAGAAATTAGCAGTACAACAGACGTACCTGTGGGGTGAGATTCCTCAGCACCAGCCAACTGCTGGTTCTGTTGGAGCTGTCTGTGCTCCAGGTTGTCCCCTCTGAAATAGAAATGTTGACAAAGCCAAATATTATTTATATTATAAAGTGTTTTAGTGGAAAACTATATGTTTAAGTTAATACAGTGGCAGACCTTTCCTATTCATTCAAAAATTATTTAACTTAATGTACCAGTAATTAAAAGTAAGTTGGTATAATGAGAGAAATGTACGTAAACGTTCAGGGTATAATATCTCTCTTAAATAATTCATGTCAAAATGTTCGGGTGCATTAGTTCTGAGCTGGAGGTCACAAGAGTTTAACTCTTTTTATAAAAGGACAGAATACAAGATTCTGCGCCATGTACATGTTTACAGTACGAAAGGTAGAAGTAGTTCACATGTATGATGAGAAACAGTCAGTAAACCTCAAAATGTCAGTTTAGCAGGGTGCGGTCCCCCAACATTTGTACAGTGAGAGCACGGTCGTATCTATGAACCGCACCACACCTCTGGGTGTGAGATGTTTCAGAAAGATTAATGTGTTCTCACTTTGGAAAATACTCACTTTCAATTAGTTGTTAAACTGTCTTGATTTACTGTCTGAAGGTGACAGATTTGTGAATGTCTTTCAATTCTGTAATGACTGAAGACTGTAAGTTTGTCGGAGGGACGGCGTATGAGTTGATGACTGAAATTAATTTAAATCAGTTGCATTCCGTAATTCGAAAAGACATTTTAAAAGTCGCACTGCGGCTCAAAGGGGAGTACTGACCAGAGGAGTAGGAACCGCTCCAACCTTGGGCCAGGCCCAGTGAGTTGCCCCCCCAAGTGGAGGATGGCTTGTTGTTGGTGAGGCCAGGTGGGGGCCGGGAAGGTGTTGTGGTGCTGCGTGGCCCCTGGGGGACTTTCCACAGCTCATGGGACAAAGAAGCTTGGCTCTGGGAAATGGGTCCTGCAGACCAGGTGGACTTCATGTCAGACAGTTTACCTGTACAAGGAGAGATTTTACACGGTGTTTCACTGGGATACAGACGGCTTTAAACTGTCTTTTGTAGCCTTTTCATACCTCCATTCCTGTCCCGCAGCAGGTAACGATTGACATCATGGATGTTGGTATTGATGGTTGGACCACTAGGGACACTGCCGGGAGTCATGTTGGGGTCATTCTCAGGGTCGATGTTCTGAAGGCCCTTCCATGGAACACCAGGGCAGAACTCTGACGGAGCAATTCAGACAATTTAATGGAAATATATTCTAAATAAGATAGGAAAGGTCTGCTGTTCACCCCAGAACCTTAAGTTGGCACTGACAAAACAAAGTAGCAGTAATTAAAAAGTCCTGTACAACAATGACAGTGATTCATGCTGCATTATCAGATCCACGCAGGTAAGAGATGGGTGACAGGAAATGTTTCCCTTCCTGATAGAACATTTAAAAACAATTCAACAGTGAATAAACTGTCACTTCAGTGAGATCAAGAATCACATTAATCATGTAAACTAAAAATCCTACATTTTGTTTGACATTATTTTAAAGGGTTTATAAGTTCTTAATTTGCATCCTGTCGTCATTACCTGGGGGCCAGTTAATGTTGGTCCCATTGGAGATCTTTTCATTCGGGCTTTTGCCTTGACTCCAGCTATCCGGGGGCACCAGGGGGCCACTGGGGGACTCAGAAGTGGACATCATATTGTAAGGGCTGTATGAGTCCTCCAGCTGGGGAGGTTTTCCAGGTGGGGGTAGGGTAGAAGTAGCAGATATGGCACCTGATATACAAAAAGACAATTCATATGGCAAAATGAGGACAGAACATGAGAAATTACTTTGAGCCTTTTATTTATTATAAATTAAAAATGCAACAAACACGCTGTAAATACAGTATTTTCCGCACTACTGTATAAGGCGCACCTAAAAGCCTTGAATTTTCTCAAAAACCGACAGTGCGCCTTATAATCCGGTGCGTCTTCTATATGAAAATGCTTTCAAAATAGGTCACTCATTGAAGGTGCGCTTTATAGTGTGGAAAATACTGTACTGTGTATAATCTGAGTCAACATACCATGCTTGTTGAGGTTGTTCTCCATGTTTGAGGAATTGCAAGAGACGCTGTCCATGGAGTTGGAGTGTGTCCACTGGGACAAGCGAGATTGGGGCTGAGGGGGCTCCTTCAGGGACAGACCCCCAACCTCCATGCAGTTTACATTCATGTTTGGATTCAGTCCAGCTGCACAGATGCAACAAATAAATATCTCATACATATATGTGTTCTGAGTAAAGATGTACGATATGCATTGAGGCATTGCTAACATAACAGGCAAAGAAAATTTGGTGTGATTTGCACTAGTTTATTCCCCCATCCCAGACTTACTGAGAGGGTAGGTACTGTAGGCATTGGGCGAAGATGGAGGCTCTTTGGTGTGCAGTGTGTCCGCGAGGCCTGGAGCCTGGTGTGGGACTGTGAAGGGGTCAAGGGTTGATTTTCCAGAACCAGGGCCTCCAGCAGTGCAACCGAGAGGATGCAGACCAGCAGAAGAGGAAGAGGAGGAATGAGAGGGAAGTTGGTGTTGCTTCATCAACAACGCTTGGTACAGCTGACGCTGGTGCTGCTGGATCTGTTGTTGCATGTTGGTGATTGTTCGTGCAACCTGGGAACAATGAGAAGCAGTGTCAATGCATTAAGACCTTTTGGGCAACTGGTGGGAGGGTAACAATAATAATGAGCGTATTACATGATTGCACAAATAAAAGGGATGCAAGATGACAGAAATGATGGAAAAAGAAAGAATGAGCAAGAGGGAATAAGACTTGAGTGTAAAGGAAACAGCAATGACAATAAGAGGATGCTATTAGACAAAAAATGCTCTTAGACAAATGAAAAGTGCAAAATAGGAGGAAGGCTGGCTGCTCATATGCATTGAGAACTAATTTGTAATAACGTGCACATTTTTAGAGTTTGAGCAAGCCCTGTTTTTATTTTTTTTTTAAATCAGCAGATGCAGTGGTATCATGCAAAAATCTGAATATTTGTTGATTGAAAAATGAAGTTGCATTAGTGATTTGTGTCAAGGTTCGCCTGAGCTCACACATATAAATAACCTCCACGATCACACTCTTGACTCACTTGCTGCTCTTGCTGTCTTATGGGGCCAGAAACATTGCGTTGTGCCTGCATCATCTGTTGCTGGATTTGTAAACGTTGGTATGCCTGAGAGAAGAGAACAGAAAGAATAAGTCAGTGATTTAAAAAAAATAGGTTCACTCTAAAATACTGTGAATAAAAAGACTTTAATTCATATTTTGGTTAATTTGCATTTGCCTGGATCTTTAAAAAATATCCATGATACACATTCTCATAATGGAAAAAAGTTAAAATGGGAAAAAAAAAAAAAAAGACTGAGTTACCATTTGCAGTTGCTGAAGTTGGTACAAGAGAGTCATTTGTTGAGGGTTTATTGGTGAGGTTAAAAGTGCAGGATTCAGACCAATGTTTTTTGCTGCAAACTGCAAGAGTTGTGCTTGGACCTAGTGGAAAAGGAAAGAATGGACAGGCATAAAGAGGAGATGACAAGTTAGTCACCGCAAATCACTGCAGAAATAATGATCTGTGGTTATGGGGCAAAATGTTTAGTTTTACCTTATTTTTTGTGTGTGATGAATCAAAGCAGGTCCATGTCACACATTTGATGCGTGTATAATGTTTGCATATCTACCTGAGGGGAAAGAAACTGAGGCACTTGAGCACGTAGACTAGGCTGGGAGGAGCTGAGAGGTGGCACTGGTGGCTGAGGAGGAGGCTGCTGCTGTTGCTGCATGGCCCGGGTTTGTGCTGCTCCACTGCTGCCAAACATTCCACTGGGTATCTAGAAGCAGGATTCATTGAAGGAGGAAGACTTCAAAATTCCATACTATTTTAAATTGATAGAACTTAAAACTATTCAAAGGGCTGAGAGCTGAGCTACTGAATGGTGTGCCCTCAGGAGGCCAACCATGATATGAGCCTTCATCTTGTAAGATTTTTTTAGTTTGTTCAATGGATGAGTGCATTTGAATCAGATGAAAAAGAAAGTGCTGGCTGAGGGCACTCAAAAGCAAAAGCGCACATCAATTCTACCCACAAACCACATCAAAGCATTTATCCTTAAGGTCTAACTCCATCACACATCTTCCATATGAAACGAATGTAAATAATAACAATGGAAATTTGTATTTTTCAAAATGTCCAAAATGATTTGACTGTAAAAGGTTTAATTGACGCTTTCGATTCCATGAAAGAATTCAGTTAAGAAAAAACATTTGAAGAGTTTTTGTTTGAGCTTCAAGGACATACCGCAGTTTTTCTGGGCCATGGCTGCCTCTGGGGGCGATATTTGATAGCATAACCATTTGATTTCAGTGGGCACTTCAGGCAAGGTCATACACACAAGTAAGACATAGATAAGTGGAGATTTGAAAGAATGTATGGCTACACTGGTGTACATAAAACAAATTCACTTCAGTTCAGTTGTTGTGCCCAGCAGTACAGTATATACATTTAAATGTTGCACAGAGTCAGTAAATGGCAAGCATTAACAGTGTGAAAAATAAATATTATTGATCTAAATAGTATGCTGCTAATAATAGTGATTGCTCAAATCTCTAAATTATTCCTTTGGTCTTAGCATCAAATCATGTGCAGCAGGACTGAGCATAAAATATTCTACATGAATTATTGAAAACGGAAGAAATGTACTGTAAATAAGCATTGCAAAAAAACATTTTGCTGTTTGATATTTCATCCCCAAATTCCTCAAAATTCAACAATATTACTTGGAAGAAGAACTATACATTCATAAACTTTACTTCACTGCAGTTCTTTTATTATGATGAATATTAGTATTAGTAGTGGTATTAGAAGTAGTAATGTTATATTCTATAATGGAATGTTTTGGTACTTTGTGCATACTGTATGATGTGCTACCTGCGGTCTGTTCAAGTTTTGCATGGCCAACCCCGGGTTGCCCTGCCCCAGACCCTGCCCAGGAAGGCTACTGTTGGTCAGGGGGAGCTTCAGGCTAGGGGAAGGCAGAAATGGTGATGAAGGGGCATCGTCTGACATAACACCATCCTGGATCAGGGTAAGGAAAAAAGGCAGAGAAATAGCATTAAAATTTAGTCTCGTCTTCTAAACTGTACGACACACCTTTAGAAGACGCTTGGAAAAGGCCTGAAGGTTTGTTGACTTAATGTCTCACCTTGTCAAGAAAGGAGTTGCGGTCAGAAGGGTCTTTGGAGAGTGCAGAGGGCCGACACACCATGGGCTTGTTCATGCCATTGCTGTAATCAGACATGCTCATTCCCCGCTTGTCCAGGTCTGTCTTTTTCTCCAACAGAGCACCTGCGTAGCAAAAAGAGAAAACAGATTGATAATAAGTATACATATTATTTACCTATATTTAGTTAGAGGAGTGTAGCTTGGAGATATTTAAATGTAATTCTTTCAAGAGTACATTAGTGATGTCTGTGTGAGTTCACTCACGCGTTAACAATACATACATGAGGACGCATAAGATAACTTAAATGCTGGTGAACTCACTCATGGCCTGGTCAAGATTCATGTTGTTGCTCTTCAGCGCCTCCTCAGCAGGGTCTCTCTGTGACACAGAAATAACACAAGTCTGTCACTGACCACAGTTTGATTGCTAACATTGTCATTCGTTTATACCTTGCATAGTTGAAAAATTTGTAGTTACAACAAATCTTATATGAGGAAGCATGGTGATGTCCAAGTTCTGTTAAAAACTACAGATCTGCTTAAAAGAACGTGTGTTATTGAAGTTAGTCAATGTGATGTCACGTACCGGAAAACCCATGTCAGTAAGCTGTTTGATAAGACGGTTCATGATCCAAACCTCGTCTGTTTTGTTGCAAATTTTACCCTGAAATCAGAGAAGCAAAATAAACATGCTGTTTTTTTTATATATACCAAGTATATATTTGGTATATATTTGACAACGGTCAGGTAACCTTGCTTGGACCCTTCTTGGGTCCATTGTTCCAGGAGTTAGTGCTGTTCTCCTGGGCGGTGGTGGGACTGTTCCACATGTCTCCATCTTCTGCATCCCATTGGCTAGTGGACATGACAATCTCCTCTCCTCCATTTCCCCAGCTATCTTGCATAGATTTGGGGCCTGAAAAAGATGACATTAGGAAAAAAATATGACATGTTTGAAGGTGAAAATCAGGGCTTTGAACCGGTTCATGGAACGAAAACGAAAACTGGAAACTTTATATTTTTTAATGTTCCGGAGCAGAATCGGAGCAGTAAATAATTGTAAACCGGTTAATACCGTTTTGTTTTTTTTTACGCTCTTGAAAAAAATATTTGACCTCATGTTTCACTTCCTGTCATTCACTGGACGCGGGATGAGAGCGGAGGGAAGTCGCGGCTATCAGCAGCAGTTAAGAAAAGGGAGGTCTCCAAGTCACAGTTTAATCATAACAGGTAAACACTGCAGTATGTCAATCTTTAAAATGTATGATTTAGACATTAACTCATTGGCTGCAGTCATTTTCAGAGCAGTGTGTCCCCGTACTGCCAGCGCTTTGTAGCAATATTGAGCTACGGGAGAAGCACAATGAAGATCTGTTGTTCAGCAATAAATGAAATGGTGGAAGTTATTCTTGTCTTATTTCATGTAGTGTCTAAGTAGGAGGCATAAGCCTTAAATACAGTGATATAACTGACATAAAGCAGTGGTGTAGTGCAGTGGTACTGTTTACTGTAGGGTAGGCATATATCTAGAATTATAGTCTATAGCATATAAACTAATTGCTTTAGTTGCCAATTTAAAAGTTGTTAAGTTACCATATTTTGCGCACCATTCGGCTCATTGTACAAAGAGGCGCAGGCTAAATAACGGAGTTTATTTCTGTACTTTACACCTTATTGTTCGATGCATGTTAGCTAACGGAAGCAAAAAAGTGACTGTGGTTGAACTGTGTTGTATTATGTATTTAAATTTTAAAAAATACACCAATATTATTTTTTAAATATGTTATTTCTTTATTTTTGGATAAATCTGTGCTAAATCCTTCAAAGTCCTCATCTTCTGTCTGCATTGAATAGCTCGGTGATTTCTCTATCGCTGACCGTCACGTTTCCGGGTGGCTGTCCGGTAATGATGCCGGCTTTTGCGAAACACTGGACAAAAGTCAAAGCAGACACGTTAGTCCAGGCATCCGCAATCCACGCACACATTGTGGTGTAACTCGTGCGGCACTGCCTCCAGTCCTGGTAAACGTGTGTTCACCGTCTAATCCATCGCTCCACGACGGGCGCAGCTTAACTTTAAAGGCTCTGTTTACACCGATGTCCAGCGGTTGGAGTTCTTTCGGTAACTGTCCCAGGATGATGGTAAGCTCCGAATTCAGCCGCTTGACGTGGTTTTTGACAGAAGCGGTGGTGTGGGCGTGCATGGAGTCACAGATCAAGAGAGGTGGCGAAGCGTGAAAAAAGCCACCACATCTATTTATGTGAACCGGAACAACCGGAACTGATAGCCTGGAGTTTACATGTTGCGTCGTAAGCGTGTCGCTTCGCCTACGCCATTGTTGGGGGTCTTTAGCCAAACAAATGTGGTTATGCAGCACATCTGCGGTACAGTACCGGCATACAATGTACTGCATACCGGGTACCTACCGGAGGTGTGCCGGACGTAGCCTCGCGTCATGTTCTCTGATTGGTCTATCGCTGCCGGCGTACGTAGTGACGTAATACGTCCTGTGTCGGTGGACAATGGACGATCTGGTGGAGCGCTGACTAAAATCACACAAAAACATTTTTACAGATTTTGGAACTCAGTGTACACATAAGACGCTTAATGTTAAAAGGCGCAGCATTGATTTTTGAGAAATGTTAAGGTTTTTAGCGTTGTCTTATGGTGCGCAAAATACGGCACCTACATATTATTTACAAGGTACGTTATTAACCGGTTCAGGAACTTTATTTTTTTGTTCTAACTGGTTCAGGAACGTCAGTTTATGGGTGGAACGCAAAACCGTAAATGTTATAATTCCATTTCTGTTCAGAACGAACCGATTGGCAAAAAATTCTGGTTCAAAGCCCTGGTGAAAATACAACTAGGGGTGCAGCGTTCAGCCTGAAAATCAACATCTCACCCTGTAAAATGACTAGCAACTCTCAATGTCCATGTGGAGTGGAACACAGGCAGTTAGCTCTGAAATATAAGTTAATTTAATTCAATTTGCCTGCCTTTGTTCCACTCCACATAGACGTTGAGAGTTGCTTGTCATTTTACAAGGTGAGATGTTGATTTTCAGGCTGAACACTTGGTGTCACTGTTGCCATTTCACAAACTGTCTTCACCCCCACCTCCAGTGTCCTCGGTTCCAAACCAACAGCACAAACAATAAAGACCTACTGAGGTGTGGAATTTCTTTAACCCCAGCAACACTTTAGCATGATTAAAAAAAATCTTCAGAAATTCAACAAATGTTTAACGTTTTTTTCCAACCTGCACCTGTGAGTGTTTGCTGTGGGGTACAACAGCCACAATGGTTATATCTTCTTCTCCTTTCGGCTTTTCCCTTCAGGGGTCGCCACAGCAAATCAGTTGCTTCCATCTAACCCTGTCTTCTGCATCCTCTTCTCTCACACCAACTACCTTCATGTCTTCTTTCAACTGCATCCATAAACTTCCTCTTTGGACTTTATCAAAGTCCAACCAGAATTTCTCCTTCTCCTCCAGCTCACATCCTACCTGTGGAGCATACCCACTGACAACAATGAACATCACACCTTCCATTTCTAGCTTCAGACTCATCACTCTATCTGACATTCTTTTCACCTCCAGGACATTCCTAACAAACTCCTCCTTCAAGATAACTCCTACTCCATTTCTCTTCCCATCTACACCATGACAGAACAACTTGAACCCTGCTCCTAAACTTCTAACCTTGCTACCTTTCCACCTGGTCTCCTGGACACATAGTATGTCTACCTTCCTCCTCTGCAACTCTCTACCTTTTCCTGTCATAGCCACAATGGTTATATAAGCTTGCAAAACAACTGATGGTACATTATATTGTACTTTGGTAAATGATGATTTTACCACTGTTGACCTTATACATCACTGAAAATAATTTCAAATCTTGGTGTTACCTGGCTTGCAGGGTGCAGAACTTGGGAGTCCATTGGCCCTGCCATAAGGTCCAGGGGGCTCATGGCCACCATCTCCCCATCCTCCTATTCCTCCTGAGGGCTTACCCCAGGCAGAAGTGCCATTGTCCACCGTTGATGTTGGAGCTGCTGGCTCTCCCCAAGCAGGCTCTGACTTGGGTTGAACATTGGGAAGCTCTCCCCAACCTACAAAAAGTGTTGAACTTTTTTTTTATTATGATAATGAAAATAAATAAATTAAAAACCATAACTACTTGCAGTTACTGAAATGTCATATCTATTTCTTTCAGGACCCAAATAAGAACTGCAGTCATGTGTTAATAAGACACTATGTCACTTGAAAAGCACATTGTGCTTCATTAATTTGTGTGTTTCCAATTGTGAATGTCAATCTGAGTATGAATGTGTCAGAACAGATCCATTTTATCTAGATATGTATTGGCTTCAGTAAAGGTGATTACCTCTGCACATGATAAATATTCTATACGTGGTCATGATGATTTGATGCAATTGTAGTGCAAGTGGGAAAACAGCAGGGGGCAATGGTCTCATTTATAAATCAATTGTTGGAATGCTGGGCATGAATGTTCTGTGCTGGGCATGAATGTTCTATGTCTTTATATGCACGCTCTTTGTCTTCACAGGACTTATTTGAAGTAATTGTGGCACCAAGTTAAGATTGCTGAGAAGTCCTAATTAAACGTGTGGATATTAAGAAGACATCAATATATTTGAGAACATATGCTTCATAATAATAGGTTGGAATGGCGATTGTTGGGAACAACGATTCCTTGTAGCAAATTAATCACTCAGTGTCTTGATGTGTAAAAACAACGATCATTGCTATGACCCAACCTTGTGCTTAACACCATTCCATTACTTTAGCTAATGTTTTACAGATACTTCTATTTCAATCAATATTCAAATTACACAATTTTTAACATCACATCTTACCTGGGTTGGCAAGGGGGGGCCTACCCTGGGAACTCGCACCTGGATGTGACGCACCATTGTTGGGTGACCCATTGTTGTTTCCATGGTGTTGTGGGTGAGTTGGGGGTTGGCTGTGTTGCGGATGGTGGTGCATGTGGTGAGCAAGATGATTGTTGTTGCCGTGCCCAACAGAGTGATTGTTGGGGATAATCACTCCACCATTTTTATTGGGAGGTGCACCACTGTTGCCTTGGTTATTACTGACATTGTTGCGATCCCACATGTTGACAGTCTTCTTGTAGGATGTGGGATCACCCCAAGTGGATGTGCCATCATCAATCTCCATTTTTCTGCGAATGGAGGGAGGGGAGGGCTCTTCCCAGCCAGTAGCCTCCATGCCCTGGTCCTGTTTGCTACCACTGCCCCAGCTAGATTTGTTCTGCTTCACAGAACCTGGACCACCCCAGGAACCAATACTACCGCCTCCTCCACTGCCAGTGCTGCTGCTACTGCTTTCCTGGGGTTTAGAAGATCCCCAGCCTCCTTGCACCTGGCCATTGGTGCGTGGAATCTCCCCCCAGCTACCATTTGTCCCAGTAGTAGCTGATTTTGCCCAACCTCCTCCTCTATTTCCTGCTCTGGGGCTTTCTTTCCATCCATTACTTCCTCCGGTCCCACTTTCTCCTTCCCACATACTGGATGATCCATTGTTTTTGAGCTCTGACTCTCCCCAGTCACCAGTACTGGAGCCATTGGAGCCCCCATTACTGTTGTCCCAAGCCTGGGAGCTTTTGGAGCCCTCACCCCAGCTATTAGATTGGTCCTTCATCAGGCCATCATCCCAATTGGGGGTCTTTTCCTCAGTACCCCACGATGGTGTACCTCCATTTCTGGAACCAATGGCAGGCAAAGGGTCTCCCCATCCACTGGCAGTGCCATTCTGGGCTTTGCTGAGGGATTGTGGGGGATCCCGCCACCCTGATCCGGTCTGAATTGGCTGAGGTGGCGGGGCTCCCCAGCCAGAGGATGATGACCCTTCACTTTTTTCTACAGACCTAGGCCTCTGACTAGAAGCAATATTTGGGTTGATGGTACCTCCATTGGTGGATGGGGTTCCACCATTAGAGTCTTCCAAGTTGTCACAAATGCTAATGCTCTTCCCATTATCAGAGTTTGCTTCTTCCATCTCCCATACAGTGTTCTGTCGGATGGGGGTCTGTCCCCAACCTGTGTTACTCAGCACCTTAGGGTCCAGGTCCTGCCGGGGTAATATTGGCGTAAAATCCATGCTGGAGGATCTGTCTCTACTGTGGGATTGACCATCGTTGCTGTCCCCACTACCCTCACTTGCCGGGGCTGTTCCAGACTGCTGGCCCCATGAGCTAATTTGCTGCTCTTGGCCTGACCCAGAACTACCAGCATCTACCGACTCCCACCCTTTAGATGCATCAGCAGAGGATTTCCCCCACTCACCCCAGCCACCACCTTCACCCCCACCACTGCCTTGGAGACCCCAGGCAGAAAGGCCTCCAGAAGGAGTTGAGTCCCAGCTTGAAGCCTTGGGAGAATCAGCTGCCTTGGTATCTCCACTTCCCCACACAGAGCTGCCTGTTGTGTCCCCATTGAGCTGGGATGATTCAGTGGGTGACTGGCCTCCCCAGCCAGTTAAACCATGGATGGGGCTCATGGGGTCCTGGGTTTGCTGCTGTTGATTCATATGGTTTGGTCCATTAGTGTCAAGGTTAGCAGGTTCCATATTGAAGGACAAGCTTTTGTTGGTTGAAGTGTGCTGTTGATCATTTTCATTAGCACTTATCATGCCAACCCAGCTTCCTCCACCACTGTCAGCATCACCCAGGCTCCCATTCCCAATTTTTCCATTGCCATTAATACCTGGCGGAAGGGATGGGGAGTTTGACACCCGATTTGGGCCACCACCACCTCCGCCCTCATGACCGAGAACAGGCCAGGCAGATGGATTGGCATTGGGATTGAGGTTCAAGTTAAAGTTGGGAGAGCTCCAGTTGTTGGGTGCTGTTATTCGTCCATGATTCATTCCATCTTGTTTTCCATCTGAACCCCAGCCTCTATTACCAACTAATGTATTGGCGGACCCAGGTCCCGTCATCATGTTATTGGTAGCTTTGAGAGAGGGGTAGTGGGCCTGCTGGCCTGCGGCACCTGTGGCCATACTCAGAAAACTACTACTACAGATGGTAGTGACAGCACTGGTGTCTTGGTTAGGGCTAGCTGAGCCCAAGGGGCATTCTGGTGCTGCAGGGTGGCTGGGGTCACTACTGCGGTTGATTAAGGGCCAAGCTTCTGTGTCACTTTCGTCAATAATCACTTTGTCCCAGCAGTTGGCACTGGAGGCGTTGTCAACTGGTATAGAGGGTCCCCAATGAGGTGTCTCATACTGAGTAACAGGGCCACTCTGGATGGATATATCTAAAAGAGGAAAAACAGCAAAGGAGGTTTTGAGGTAAAGCAGAAAAGAGGAATACAACACAGGATATTAATGAAAATTATGAGTCAGTCAAAACCAAAACATGCAGAAATTACATATGATGTCAACTGGTAGGAGTACAGATATGGGGCAAAACAGAATAATCAAAAGAGGTAGAAGGCGGGGGTGTGCTGGGAGAAAAAAAAACACATTAGGGTGCAGAACATCATGTAATACAGGCCCGTTAGTCCTACGGACCAGTTTTATCTTCTTGGTTGGTTAATGCTGGCTATCAGACTTGACAGGATGAAATGGGCACACACTTGCATGTTCCACAATCCAATACAATCAGGATGCACAGCCAAGCGTGCTACATGTCATATCAGCCATGGCAAATCCATATATCGTTCCCCTGGTGCAGTCAGCCAAACAAAAATGGGGATATGGCACCTTCCTGTTGTTTGCTTTACCCATCCTTTGTTCCTTCTCTCATTTCACCTGACTTCGTTCTTTTCTCTCAAATTCATTTTCTCTTAGTTAAGTGTTTTGTTTTGGCCTTTGCCTCCTTCTCACTCTCCAATTAGACTCATCCATAATACCTTCCCCTCTCCTCCCCCTTCTCTATCTCTTTCCACGTTCCCCATCTCTCACGTTCTGCCCCCATCTGTTTCGTCACCTTTTAATTTCTCCCTCTCTTACTTCTGCTCTCCTCTAACACCCAGCAGTGAGAAGCCCATCAGTCTCCATCGTGGCTTCACTGGCTGGAACTGTGAAGGGAAGCCCACGTGGAACGTGGCTCATTTATTGAAATGAAACCAGGATCGCTTCTCATCCATCACTTCCTATGCATCGCCAGGCCTACTTCTCCAACAGCACTGCACTAAGGAAGCACAGACACATCTTTTAAGGGTGCACGTGTCTCTTGGCTTGTCACTACCTGCATACTGTATACGTGCATGTTTCTACTGCTATCACAATCTGGAAAATGGCAATTGTGTGCAACTTTTGTCCAACCACTAAACATGATCTACAAATGTAGTACCCCAGTGCCAAAAGAACGTTTTTGACTATTCTCTGAATGGAATTGCAAATGGTCAATTTCATTAGGACAAAAAGCAACCCATTTGAAGGGGAACTAATAATAGGAATTGATTAGATGCTGCAAAGGGGTAATCAATCAGGGAAAGGAAGAAAATCAATGATCTTATTAATGCCAGTGAATGAGAGCAAGGAGGCTATTGATCCAGCATGCAAACATCCTAACAGCTATGCAAGTCTCATGTGATGAATTAAAAACCCACAAGAATTGCTACGAAACACAGCAGTACAAAGGCAACACAAAACCAGTAACTCTTACAACAATCCAGACAATTCACTTGTACTACAAAAATTGTCAAAATGTGAACATAAAAGCAATACATTAGTATGCGGCTTTAAAAAATTACCTTAAGAAAACAATGCAGTGAAATGATAAAATGGTACATATGTTAATGCACTTTAAGTTCTCTACAGCCTTATGTAAACATCAAATTACAAATGAAAATATACAAGCCCAGTAAGCTTTTAAGCTTGCCGTAACCCATTAAACATGAACATAAATATGAATATCCAGTAAATGTTAGAGGCCAAATGGAAAATAATACAGCTTTGATAAATGCCTGTGAAAAAACTGTAAGCATGGTTCATTATTCTTACTTGTAGAACTACTTACTAATTATAAGATACAGGCCGTGGCTGCAAAAACACTTTCCTTGTTTGATCATCAAGCTGCCATGACTTCTATTACGGTCTTCAATTTCAATCATATTATTGCACTGATTTCCATAATAGCTATAAGTTATCCATCACGTGATAAAACAATCCAGTCTGATACAGAAGTTGGTGGTATGTGTGGACCCATGCCCGCGCACTCAAATATTGACCAGTTATGTGTCATAGGACACTACAAACATACGGCAGAATGGCTACAAATTTCCATCTGAACACTTATCTCCACTCCCCAGGGAGCCTTATCTCAAAGGGCCATCATTCTGACGACACACATACTGTACATCTACAAAAACTACTCCACAGTCAGCTGGCAAAAAAAAAAAAATTAAAAAAATTAAAATAAAAAAATTAACATCTGGGCAGAGAAAACCCCTCATAAATGCTCCCACTGTGCCAATTTTAAAGCAAGTTGTTCAAACTAGAAAAAAAATATTGAGAACTAAGGCCTAATAATGTCTATGTTAATGACAGAAAATTATTAAGGTATAAAATGCCCTGCGCCCAAAAGATTGCAAGCTAATGTGCCATTAAAGAATCTTTCTTTCTGAGCAGTGCTATTTCATCAGATCTGAAACACAGCCAAGAAGAACAGAGGGCTGTGGCCACAGGAAAATTTTATTCACTTGACCCCTTACCCACATGAGCTTCCTCTCTGCTGCTCTATCTCTGCCTGTCTCTTTGTCTCGGCCTCATTTGCATATGTTTCCTGACAGTAAAATTAGGATGGATGAAAAAAAACAAAAGGAAAGTGAAAACGTTTGCATACGGTGGAGAGACTGAGACAAATTGAAGTGCAACTTGTGCCACTCTCAGAGTGCTAAAACATTTTCATTCAAGGATGAGGAAAAACAGACTTCAGACACGAGCAAGTCAACTTAGTAAAAATACCAAAAAACCCATGACATTAATATACTGCTCTAATCGGGTTGCATCTTGAACCTGCACAATGTGCAGTATGTAAATGCTTGTTTAACTGTGTGCAATGAAAATAGCAAATTTGCCTCAACAAAAAAGGACACCATGTTCTCAGCAAAATGCATTCACTCTGGCACTTTATATTGGATTGCATCATGTTTTATATGAACCAATACTGTTATGTTGACCTCTGCAAATGCATACATGTGTAGACTAATACAAAACAGTCCTGTCTTCCTTTAACTGTGTGCAACATGCCTCAGTCATTCCATTTTCAAATCCTTCTCCAGACATTCCAACAGAAAGGCCTTTCTGATTCTTGGCAAAGAAGTCATTTGGCAAGGGAAGAACTAAACCCAGCCGAACATGAAAAGAAAAAAAAAAAAAAAAAGCGGAACAATTGTTTCCATCCACCATTTGCAATCATGTGTCAGTAATGTGGTGTTCTCATTTTGGTTGCAATTAGGAGGGCAGTCGCTGATTACTCCTTGTGAATAAGAGAGTTTAAAAATAAAAGCTAAAAGGGTTTCTCTGGTCCCGTGATTCTGATGGGGAACAATTCGTTGCATTCAAGTCCATGCATATGAAAAACAGGCTTGGTCTCTAAATAAAGCCTTGACTGCCACAAATAACAATTCTTTAATGATGAACACATAAGCCAAGCTTGTGCTTAGATGAAAAATACACTGAAAATGTGATGCCAACCTGTCATGGTTGAAGCAAAAATAGGAAGAGATGAACCTCTGATAAGGACATGAGCTGCGCCATCATAGAAACAGGAAGGTAGCCAAGAAACAAATGCCTCCCCTACTCCTTTGAGAGGATGGGCGACAGAAGCAGTGAGGGAGAGGGTGGGAGGGAGAGAGAGAGGAAAGTCTGAGGGGGGGATGGGATGGCATTTGCAATACCGAGGGAAAAAAAAGGAAGATAGTGAGAAAGAAAGAATGCACAGACTAGCAGAGATGATGCCTCGATAAATAAAATCTTTAATTCAACTGGGAGCCTAAAAACAACATTTGGTTTTCTCATAAAACAACAGCAGGGTGACAACTAACTATCACCAGAGCAGGAAGGGATGTTTAATGGTCTTTCGTCCCCAAATTAACTCTCTACGTCTCTGTGAGGGCAGCTTTACACCCACTTAGATCAAAGACCACAAGTACAGTACTTGTTTTCCAAGAAGTTGGCAGGAAAAAAGACTGAGGCACTGGTCACAGGAGGGTTTAAAATCCTCATCACTCATGTCTGTTTACCTCTGAGGGAAGACAGAAAACAGAGAGAGACGACGGTGACTCCTCTGGTTTCCTTGACACAGGCTGGATTAATGAGGCCACTAGGGGGGTTCTCTAACTCATGTGCATATGTGTGCAGCTTTGGCACATGAGGCAAACTATACCTCCCTAGCTTCTCACTGCCATGACGTCTAGTGATGACTAAATGTGTTCAAAAATATACAAATAATCGTGATCTAAGAGGCAGGTAAGTTCTTCACATCTTAATGGTACTTTGTGTGAACGCCCGTGTTTGCCAGAGATGGGACTTAGAGCCTTGTCTAATGTTTTAAAGAGATTAACCCATATTTTAGTTCTTGCTTTACAAAAAGAAAAACATTTTTAAATGTGAAAAAGCATTTAATTTGGAAATACATGTATTATAAAACCAGACTGTTTCACCTGCAAGTATAAAAAGAGCCCAAATGAAAAGGTCAAGACTTAATCAGCACCCATCAGTTTGCCTTCTGGCTACATGCTCTGTCTGGGTAACCAGCAAACAGCTGTTGGGCTTCAGTTCCCACAGTTTTAAACAGACCCCCACATTTGCACCTGCTACTGGAGAGGCTGTTGGGACGGCTGCTGGCTGCACCAAACTACTTAATGGTCCCCAGTCAGCTGGGAAGACGGGGATGATGGGGGCAACAAAGGAAGGGAAAGGGGGCAGGGGGTCTTGGTCTGGGTGTTGGGACAATGAAATGGGGGGGGGGGGGGGTTGAAGGTGGCGTGGGAGTGGTGTGAATACTCTTAAATGTAAATAGGATGGGTTTTAGACTTTTGGGATGGGGTGCTGTGTGTGGATAGCCTGCTGGAATGTTTCACATCACAAACGGTGTGTATGTGTGTGTGTGTGTGTGTGTGTGTGTGTGTGTGTGTGTGTGTGTGTGTGTGTGTCTGACGGAGAGAGAGACCATATATTTCCCTTTAAGTTCTGAGCCAGATGGCCTGCAGCACAGACAGAGATTTGAGAGGACACAACTAGGTCACACTTGTGTTTTCTTACTGCTGCACAGCCGCTACATCCATGTGTTACTGTTTGAATGCAGTTTGTAAATAGTACCAACCCCAGTGAAAGCACCAAAACAACATCAGTTCCCTTTGAGCCACAAAAACCTCATGAGAGATCACAATGTGTCCGGTCTTTAGA
Source organism: Antennarius maculatus (assembly GCA_013358685.1). Lineage (NCBI taxonomy): Eukaryota > Metazoa > Chordata > Actinopteri > Lophiiformes > Antennariidae > Antennarius > Antennarius maculatus. The sequence continues at coordinate 21,681,257 of CM023612.1, forward strand.
AGAAAATCTTTAAAAAAAAAAAAAAAAAGTTGGTGGGGTTTCAATGAAACATACATGACACAATACTGCCATGTTAATAATAGTGCTTATGAACAAATTCAGAAAAAAAGAAATAAACCGCCCTCCGATCAAGAATGTTAAAACACTGTTTGGTTACTTTGGCGTTCTATTTCAGGTCAATATTTTAAACTACTTCTACATATTTCAACCCTGAGATCAAGTGATTCGATTCGTGTATAAAATTAAGGATAGAGCAAATATTGCCGTTTTAAAACTTACAACACCATATCTTGGATTTGTGCTTTCAATTGCAAACAGAAGCACATCTAAGTAACGTGTCCAGTCAATGAATGCAGTGTGTAAGAATTGTTGCGACAACAGGACTTTAGCTTGAAGCTATTTGCTGGGCAAACAGGAAAGAACATGTTTTTTAGGGGAAGCCCTCAAGACGAGACGAGAGGAGAACTGGGCACCCAGAGGGCCATGGAGAAAAGGAGAGTAAGGTTAGGGCCCAAAAGAAAAACAGTGGCAAGGTACAAAAAACAGCTCAATTTTTAAATTTGATCAAGCAGGGCAGCTGTATAGCAAAAAAATATACATACAGCTTCGGTGAGTTAATCACTTCAAACTGTCTGTAGGTGTGAGTAAACAACTGACCACTAACAAAAGAGCCAAACGTTTCATCCCTTATGCAAATTATGAATAAAAAACAATCAAGTCTCATTTATGAATTACTATTATGGAGTATGAAATGCTAAAAAAAAATAAAAAATTAAAAAAAAATTCAAAAGCCCACCGAGAACAGTTGCTTCTGCGATGCAGAGATGACTAGATGACTAGATAGACATGCGCCACAGCTGGTGCAGATTTGTTTGAGTGCCCCGTGTTCTCCAAGCAAATGTTGAGTCAGTAATGAAAGACAGCACAGAGCAGCAAAGGAGCATCAATGAAAAGAAAGAGAAGAAAACAGAATAGAAACTCAACAACAACAGTGATTCCAGCTCCGGCTTTCAAACTTGCACATGAAACATTTTGTGTGAAGATATGAAAAAAATCCATGTATTTTAAGTGGATGTGAGGTGATTTTTTTTCCTGACAAGACAAAAACAGGAAAATCCTGAGAATTCAAAGATGCAGAGAAATAGGCTTAAAATGTTGCATGTGACTGTAAATAGAAACGCTGAGAGAAATATAGTTGGAACATATGCAAGTCTCTGTAAGACACCACACAATGAGAATCATAAGCTATGTATGCTGCAATAATAATAATAATAATAATAATAATGGATTTCATTTATGTAGCACTTTCTCTAGACACTCAAAATGCTTTACATGGTTCCATTATTCAGTCAGTCCTAATTCACACTTGGTGATGGTAAACTAAATGTATAGCCACAGCTGCCCTGGGGCGGACATGGCAACCAATCAGCGACAAACGGCCTCTCCAACCACGCACATTCACACACCAGTGAGAGCCCTCACTGGAGGCAAGGAAGGTAACGTGTCTTCACCAAGGACGCAACAACAGAAAACCGGGGGGAGCCGGATTGAAACTGCCAATCTTACCCTGATTGGATGACCTGCTCTACCACCTGAGCCCCTGCCGCCCCAGTGAATGAACATACTTAATTATGTCGTCATTGTTGGTTTATAATGAACAAAATAAGGAAGGACAATACTGCTCCATTGTTTGATTTTAAAAAGCAAGCTGCTGATTATGTAAGGCATACATAATGTTTCACGTAATATACGCCTCATGTAGTGTCTGCCTTACATACGAGCTGAGCAGCAATTTGTAAAAAAAAACAACAACAAAAAAAAACAAAAACAAAAAAACGAAGTTTTGGGATGAAACAATTTGCACATAATCAAAAAAGTCTATAATAAAAGAAAAGAGAATAAATGTTTTTGATATACTGGCACAAACCTGGTGAGTGATTGCCAGCAGCGGATGTGACACAGTCTGGAGTACTGCTGGCGGTCGTTGTAGAAGGCGAAGAGTAAGATGCTGAGACTGAAGAAGAGGAGGAGAGGGTGAGCACACTGAGGGCTCCAGCAGGCAGTGGCTGGCCTCTCTTTAGCAGCTGCTTGTGCTCCTGCTGGCGGAAGCGTGGGGGCACCTCTCTGGGTGGGTAGCGAGCACTGGCAGAGGACAACTGGCACTGTTGCTGAGGGGGAGTCTGAGTCGAGAGTTGGCAACTGGTAGAGGTGCGCTTGCCATTGCCAGATGAAGAGGAGGAGGAGAGGGGAAGCGTAGGGCTGGTGGGGGGGAGGTGGTAGGGTGGTGGGTTGAGACTGGGCTTAGTCGGAGCAGGCTCTGGCACTGGATGGATATAATAAACACATGCAGAAAGAGACATGCAGATAAAGAGGTATGAAAACCTTCACTCATTATTAGTACTTAAAATAAAAGACATTCGGGCTGAATTCTGTCGATATCAGACAAGGGCTGACAAGAAAGACGGCTGAAAAGTACTTTTCTGAAGTTCCGTTGTTGAAATAGCCATTATATACTCTCTGAACCGAAGCTTTCTTAAACAGTTATCTGCTAGAATTAGTTTCTGTGTGATGCAATTTGTCACAATATTGCTGTATGAACTACACAAAGTAACAGCAGAGAAAACAGCCTTCATATCAAGCTAGATTCTCAAGGACTTTAAAGAATGAGCAGCATTGTTTTGTTTTTTTTCTTTTTTAGTTATGTTTGTGCATTCTCAGGATAATATTTATATACGTGGGCGTTAGTTTGATTGCTCTACATTGGTGGGGACTATCCCTGGAAGGTAACAACCTCATGAAGCATTTTGTAGGCAGCATGCTACTGGCCAATGACAACTCAATGAAAAGGTCATATCTTTGTGTTGACTGAACACAGACGTACACACAACTGGAAGGAGACAACTTCTTTCCACTCCGATGCACTCTCTTCTTTTGCGCGCGCACACGCACAGACACACACACACACACACACACACACACACACACACACACACACACACACACCACAAAAAAGACCCTTCTTTATGAAAGCTTGTGTTTTTTTACACTGAGTAAGACAAAAGCAAGACAACAGCAGAACATTACTCCAGTGTCAAGGGGTTCCCCAAACAAATACAGTATGTCGCACAGTAGCATCGCAGCTAGTGTGATATCAAACACAAGCTTTGTAAAGAATGGATGAAAATTGACAAGTCTTCTCTGTTATGAGGGGGGTGATCTCCATCTCTAGTCAGAAGGTAAGGAGCTCCAAAAGATTGTGTCTCCAACTCAAAGATATTTTTAAATGATATTTTCTTATCATTTGCGATAGCTTCTTACTAGGTCTTTCAGTTATGGGCCACAACAGGCGCTTTCATAATGCTACTATCATTGCCTACCATGCCTTTTTTTGGAGATGATGCTTTCTTATCCCCTGGATACACATAGTGGTCCTTCACTCAAGGAAGGGAACAGAACAATGGGGGAAGATATCAGGCCTCTGTGCAGTATGCGCATTTAGACCGAGAAACGGTAGGAATTAAGAGATGTAAAAATAATTTGTTCATTCAAGGTTAAGTTTATCCAGTGTGAGTTGTTGCCACGCAGTTCTGTGTTGCAGTGTAGGGAATTATCCACACAATAGACAGACAAACGCTGCAACATTGTAAAGTAAGTAGAATCAGAGCACAGAGGTATTCACTGTGCCTGCCAAGAGCTTCTATGAAAGCATGGCTAAAAACAGAGGCCATATCCATGAACACAACACTAATCCTTACAGCCAACTTCCTGTTGAGACATAAATTACTGTAATGTGTAGAAAACCGCCTTTTGCGTAAGGCAATTCTGGGAGAAACACCTCTGTGTGGTAACTATTTATGAAGTATTAAACATATTAGTCATTTTTTCTGATCTTCTACTGAAAACATTTACCGACACATGATTACATACACTACATTTTGCAAGAAAATGCCACTTATGCAGAGACAGACACAGACAGAGATGAAGAGAGATAACGAGTGATATGGAAAGAGATAGTGAGATAGAGAGAAAGAGAGAAGGAGTGAGAAGGAGTGAGAGAGAGTGAGAGCGAAAGTGAGAGGGGGAGAGAGGTGGCCTGTCCTCTCCAGCAGTATCTGGATGGCTGCTGGCTTGGAACTGCAGCCGGTGACGCACATCTCTGATTAATTTCAGTTCAGCCTGCCTGAACGCTGCCGCGACCAATCATGCAGCAGCAGAGTGAATACAAGCAGCCCTGCCCCCCCTTCCTCTCTGTCTTCCCCACACCATTTCCACCCCCATTCCCCACCCACCTCTGTCCACTACCAGGTCGCTCCAAAATGCCACTGCTCTCTGCCTCTCTCTTTCCCTGTTTCAGCTTGGTGCTCGCAGTTATTCTCCCTCTGGGCCCTTATCCAGCTTGATCATTAATCTCGAGTTTCTGTCCCCCCAACTTTGCTTTCGGCTCACTGCAACCAATTTTTATATCTAGTGGAAATTCTCAATGTCTATATTTTCCTTCTCCTCTGCTTTGTGTTATATTGACATTATTTTTTTATTCATTTCATCCTTTGTCTAGCGAAGAAGGTCCCAGAGATAGATACAAGACCCCTTCTTCCATGGAGTCCCTGATCACCGTAGAAGCTGAAAAAATAACTAAGAAAATTTTTTAAGAATTCAAGTTCAAGTTTGGTCTTAGGTTTGGTTTGCAAATTACTGGCAAGTAACTAAGAGACATTGAAAAAAAAATTTCCTGTCTGTTTTGGTGTAAAGTACATGAAACAGAAACATTTAGCAGGTTACATCCTTGAAACACAACAATAATTGGTTTTCAATCTTAAACATGTCCTTTTTGAGAATTAATAAAAACAAAAAACACTGACGATAAACCACTGTCTCAAACAAATGGTATTCCTTTCTAAACACATGAAAAACAAACTGACAGCTCGATCACCGTTTAGTCTGATGAAGATAAGAGATGGACCCTGAAGACAGACACAAGTCCCTAAGCTCAATTGTGCCGAACCCACGCCCTGACTCATAAAGCCTGTGTGTGTGCTGTCGTAGTAACGTGTATCCAAGCTCCAGCTCCCTTGTGTTGCAGATGACCGAATCTAACTTGTTCTTCATATGCAGCAACATTATATCTCAAAAAATGATTTAAATATACATTCAAAGCCACATTTACAAAACCTCCTCAACTGCATTACTCAATGGTCACAGAGAAAAGTGCTGCTCTAAGAGAATCCTGGTGGGTAATGTCTTCTCCTTTTGGCTTTTCCACTCAGGGGTCGCCACAGCGAATCAGTTGCCTCCATCTAATCCTGTCTTCTGCATCCTCTTCTCTCACACCAACTACCTTCATGTCCTCTCTCACTCCATCCATAAACCTCCTCTTTGGTCTTCCTCTAGGCCTCCTGCCTGGCAGTTCAAAACTCAGCATCCTTCTACCAATATATTCACTATCTCTCCTCTGGACATGTCCAAACCATCTCAGTCTGGCCTCTCTGACTTTATCTCCAAAACCTCTAACATGTGCTGTCCCTCTGATGTACTCATTCCTGATCCTATCCATCCTGGTCACTCCCAGAGAGAACCTCAGCATCTTCATCTCTGCTACCTCCAGCTCTGTCTCCGGTTTTTTCCTTAGTGACACTGTCTCTAGACCAAACAACATCGCTGGTCTCACCACATTTTCGTACACCTTTCCTCTCATTTTAGCTGAAACTCTTCTAAAACACATCACACCTTGACACTTGTCTCTCTGGGTAGTGTCTAACTACGTATAATGTGTGTTTACCAAAGCATATCTGTCTGAGCTTTACTGTGGGGGAAGCTATGCGTGTCTGTATGGAACTACCCTGTATATAAATATCACAAGAATGCAGGAATAGCCATACAAATGCATGATAGGGGAAATGAATGAAAAGACATTTTCACTGGACAAGTTTGTTATTTTGAGGAGTTTTCTCAATCCATATTTAAGTGTGAATTAAATAAATGGCAGTGGTAATACCATATATAGCATGATTCTTCATATTATTGCTATTTCTTAATGAATCCTTTACAGATAATCTAAGATGTTCCCACTTTTCTTGAAATTTTCACTTTGTAGTGTTTCACCATGAACTCCCCCCAACCTCATCAAGAGCACTCACTGATTATTGAATCTTCCTGAGGCACTCTTTGCAACCTGGCACCAATCTTTTAATTACAACCACTCTTCACATTAAATAGTTAATTATGCACAATAAGGGAGTGAGAGAAAGAGCAATGGCTTAAGAATTGAGAGCAAGTGAGCACGGTGAAGGGAAGGGGTCAAAAAGCAAAAGAAAACAGGGCACAAAAGTAAAAAGGTATATTATAGAATCAAGGGAATGAGGTATAAGAGACATGCACATGGGTGTCTGACATTTTAAGAACTATATTTGGTTCCCTGAGCCTAGTGCCAGGCAGTGCAGGTTTCCCCACATCCCTTCTGTCTATTGTCTGCAGAGCCTTTTTATTATGCAGCCATGTTTATTGAAGGGGGAGGAATGGACAGAAACACAATCCTATATGCCCTGCATGAAAGAGCACTTCTTAATCCAATAAAATCAAAGAGGCAGGAGCGGTAAGGAAAATACATCATATATTTAAAATGGTTTACTTCTGTGTGCAACCATTTTATACAAAGCAGATTTACATAGGCAGGTGTAGTTAAAACTGCATGCATAAGTGTTTTCTTTTGACTAATCTAAATGCTAAAAAAATACATGACCGCATCTTAGTGAAAAAATGTTAACATTGTCTAAGACAATAATAATATTAATGATAATGATAATAATAATAATAATAATAACAATAACAACAAAATATATATTTCTATGTTCCAATGCAGATTTGGGGTACTTGCTCATTTCTGTGTGAGAGAAATGGGACTGGATAGAGTATGCAGACATAAATGTTTATGTGCTTATAAATATAAAATATAAATAAGGAAGAGTAAAATCTGTTCGACTCATGTGGGGTCCATTCGGTCAGTAGAAGTAGAAAACCATCCATGCACAAATTAAAATACAATTTTAGCCCTTCCGACAATGGAATGTCACTAAAGAGTAACAGCCACTTTCTTTGGTCTTCCTCTTGCCTGGTTGTTCCATCCTAAACACCCTTTTACCAAATATACTCATGATCTCTCCTCTGGACGTGTCCAAAGCATCAAATCTGCTCTCTCTGACTTTGTCTCCAGGACATCTCACCTTGGCTGTTCCTCTGATGAACTCATTTCTGATCCAATCCAACCTGGTCACTCCTAGAGAGAACCTCAACATCTTCATATCTGCCACTTCCAGCCCAGCTTCCTGTCTTATTTTCAGCACCACTGTCTCTAATCTCTACATCATGGCTTGCCTCACCTCTGTCTTATAAACTTTGACCTTCATTTTAGGAGACATTTATTTTAATGTTATACAGTCTACCAATTGTTACCTTGCTTGTCAGTGTGACTGGCCCTAGCGCCACTGTGTGCGTATGCGGCAATGACTTTTTTTTTTTTTTTTTATGTCATGCGATTTACCCGAACTATCATCGTGATTAATGTATTGAGCACTCCTGCTATAGAGGCTGACAACTAACCTACCCTCACTTGCAATGTGAGACCCCTGTGTCTAATGTGATCTCTTCCTAAATAACATCTTTTTCACTTGTTCTGTAATCCGTGCCCGCACCTTGAGCCCTATTTGTGTTTGATTTTAAATAGCATGATGGTGTTCTGCAAGAAAAAGTAGTGGGACATATAAGCCGGTAGCATCAGAGTCTCGACTGACCGTTTACAATTGTGCTGAGAACCTTGGTAAAAAATAAAATGTGATAAAAAAAGTAATTTTCCATTACATGCTGGTCTGAGGGTGAGGAGCTCCCTAAGCTCACGCTCTCACCCAGTCTGCAGACGTTTTTGCCATTTCTTCTTGTATTTATAAGCTACTAAATTATACTAGCTGCATTTTTCTTACTTGTTTGTGTGTTGCACATGGCACATCGTCAAAACAACACACCTACCATAGCACCATGCCAACTCACTCCTTTTAGAAACAATCGATTGAGTATCTCTGCTCTTGGCTAAGAGGCAGAACAACAATGACCACTCATTCTGTCTTCCTAACTTACAGGACAGTGAGGTGTAATAAAGGCACAACAGTTATGCTTTAAACTGGCGGTACTAAGGAGATGCACAAGTCTCTACCCCACTACGATTAAGCCCTACAAAGCAAACTCATTTTTGGGGGGGTAAAACACTTTGACAACATTACACTGCATCCATCTGAGGACAGTGCCTGAGGGAAACCAATGCCTGAGGGAAACCACTGTCTTTCAAATTTGGCAGATACATAACATGATGAAAGGTAAACTATAAATATTTTATGGCTCATACCTTAATGAGACACAAGGCCTGCTAAGACCAGAGCTCCAGGGTCAAACCTGGAAAACATTCTGCAACTGGACTACTATTAATATGTGATCTCAACATGAATTTATTTTACATAGGACTTCAATTATATGACTACTATTCACAGACCTTAACACTTATTAACACAATTAACAACTACTTGAAACCAATCTCATGTCAAATTCAAAAAGCATACTATTACAAGCTTTGGTGGTTTAACTGCTGTCTGACAATAGTGTGAGGAGCTCTCTATGCAAGAATAAAGGAAGTCTCTGAATATAATAGACACATAAAATATATACAAACACCATACCATCAATGCGTTGACAGGACGCACATAAGTTGATCTATGTACAATTAGCATGCCAGATATTTAACAAGACACTGTTGGGATTGGATAATGGGGGAGGGAATGGAGACACCCAATGAGCTCCTCTTGTTAGCAGCTTTTGAGTGATCATACAATATGAATAAACAGAGAGGAAGGCATTGTTTGAGTTTGTGGGTGCCCCTCATTTCCTCTCCCACCGCCGCTCACTCTTTTCTACCACTTGACATGCAGGCGGGGTGAAAACATGGGGGGGGGGGGAAACAATTATGCTTGGCAGTCATAAATCCACAGGATGTAATTCACAAGCTATTTACTGTTAATTCATTGAGTGTTTATAAATGTGGTTAACTGAAGAGAAAAGCAACTCCAATGCTGAAGTAAATTAGTCTCTAATTAAATCGTGATTCATGAAATTTCCTTTCAAAAGTGTTTGACACGATTAATAGCTTGTGAAATTACAAATTAATCCAGTGCAGAATTATACAAAATGCTTATGTTTATGTCCATCTCTAGTTGCTTTGAAAAGGAAAATGCTGTAAACACAGTGGAGGTGTGATGCACGTGTTTCTCTTCAGATGGGGTTGTACGGGCTGCGTGCATCAAGGGTAAATGAAGCAGGCGGGAAAAAAAAAACGCATGGGTAATGAGGAATGTAAGGGACGAGGTAACAGGCAATTTGTTTGTTCTCTAACCTTTCGGCAGCGAAAAGTGCATGGGCAGCAAAAATGGAGATTGTACACCATCTGATAATCAGAGTGTAGGAATGGGACGACAGTGTTACTTTGGTTTTCTATGCCTCTGAGTACCTTTTTCATGAATTGCATTTGGGAAACTTCCTGTCCGGGCCATATCCTTTGTTGTTTTACAGTTTGATAATGGAAGGATTGGATTAATTCATTGACAAAAGGCTGAAAAGCTGAAAGTCATGTATTTTAGCTTATATAAACACAAGACTGCACAGATATGAAGATATCAACATCCATCAAGAAAGTTGTACTTTCAGTATCAATTAAAAAATTTCAGAAATATTTTCAATAAAATTTGGTGGAAGGTTGAAGCGTGGGTCTGACAAGAACTCATTCCGAGTTTTTCTGCAGTCCATCGCAAGGACTTTTTTTGAAAAAAAAAATCATTTTCCTCTATTATGCAAATCTCACTGATGTAAAATCCTTCAGATTCTATGGAGAGGTGTAATATGCTAAACACACATGAAGGATTGGTAAAGCCTTTTTTTTGGGATAATTTATTCAGAAAATTTCATTCCAATATTCTTAGCAGCCTCCAAAAAAATTCAGCAGAAATGAAAGTGTCCTTTGGAAGGCGAAGGAGGTACATGGATTTTTAAGACAGACTTGGTGAAGGTATTTGCTCTGCTAGTTATAAATGTGCTGCTATCTCTTAAGTGACTTCCTCCTTAATAGAAGTGTGTATTTTGTTGGTAAGCATGTTTACACATAATATTCTGACAAAATGAACAATGAGGAATGGGTGTGTCTGTTAATATGATTGTGGATATCTATGCACATTTTCAGATATTCAGATACATATACTCATCACAAACATCTCAGTATGTGGATGGTTTTGTAAAGGTTGGACTGAATGCGTAGCAGTCAATCTGAGAGATTTTGATTGCAGTGGTGGGAGAGATTGTGACCAAGCTGTGTGTGTTCCAGGGGGTGAATAATCAGTATCCCTCTGAGTTAATGGGGAAGGAAGTCTGTGCATCAGAGGTCCAGCTTGTGTGCGACTATGGGGGAGGTGAGTTCAGACAGTGGCATGCTGCCTCTTGGAACCCTACATTTGGTGAAGCGCCACACTTAATGGGGGGCAAGGAAGTTAATTCCACCGCACAGAAGCTTTATCTCATTTTCATACATATGAATGTACCAGGCCAAGATCGATTACCACAAACAAATTGAAATGCCTGAGACCAAGGAGGCTTGCAGGGAGGAAGGAAGAAAAAGACGCTGTAGATAGGGGAGGCGATGTGCATGGGTATGCATCTATGAATGTGTGAGAGTGTATAAGGTATGCCATAATTTCCAGACTACTGAGCGTTTATAAGCCGTGGGCATTGAGGTGTTGTAACATGAGATATTTACAGAGAAATATGCTATTTTAAACATTTTAATTACCGCTTGTTTTCGAACAGAGCCTGTAACACAGCAGTAAAACACTGCGACCATGTCTAACGTCTCCTTATCAGTTCATTGATGCCAAGCTTACGTGCAGCAGCTTTCCTACTTTGACAGCCAAATTGAATCCTTTAACTTAGAAGCTACATCATATGGCTTTCTTTGTGTATTTTCCATCAAAAGTCGTGTGTGTGATGTGCAAATTGTCTCTTCCAAACAAAATGAAACTACAGTAGTGTCCTCCTTGGTGCATTATCGCTTCCATTTGTCTGTCTCACGTCTGTGTGGAAAAAAATATAGCAGCTTATAGCTGGAAAATACGGTAGTTCCTTCATATGGAAGGTCAGGAACAAGTCACAACCACATACAGATTTCTCCCCACACTATTTAGTGCATATACATTAAAATGCATCCCTGGTGATGACAATTTTTTCACGAAACACTGCAGATGGTGAGAGGTCATGAATTATTAGTCAACTTTTCTTTGACTTTCCTCATCTTTCTCCCTGCATGAGCAGCCACTACACACAATCAATTTCTCATTCCGCGTCCCCTTTTTCTCCATCTCTCATTAAACATATTATAAAGTAAATGTCCATGTCATTAGTCCTCTGCTATATAAGCCCTGTCATTGACTTCCGACGGTCATTTTTGTCATTCATTCAAAGCAGTAACTGCTTCATTACTTTCTTTCCTCCCATTCCTCCTTGGTTTTTTGCTTTTATCCGGCCCCAGAACGCCCTGTTACACTTCTGCTTCTTTTTGTCCACCTCTCTCCTTTTTCTCAGTCATGCTCCCTTCATGGGGCCTCTCACGGCCAGGCTTTTCAATATTTCCCCTCAGTCTCAGCGTTTCCTTTTGCTTCTCCTGCCAGTAAACTTTAAAGAACCCACAAAACATCACACATTCTCATTAGGACTGATATTTTTTTGGCTTTAATCTAGCTCAATGCATCTCAAATTAAACAATACTTTAAAGTGAGTTTTATATATTATTATTAAAATTATGAACATATATGTTTTGTGCAAACAAAGTTGCAAGAAAACCAATTAATTTTTTCTAGTTAACCTCTCACCAAAGTCACTCATTTTACTTCCAAATGCGAATTGGAGGCAACTAACTTTGTGCATATGCATTTTAAACTTAAGCACTGGATTTGTGTGTGTTGTGCACACCGTTCTATATAAACTGCCGTTTTATATAAACACAATGAAGGTATAATGAGGTATCTGTGTTGGACTGCCTCTGAGACAGCAGTGAAGGTGAATGGGATATCAATATTTATCAGGGCAAGAAAGACTTTTGTGCAAAAGGAAGGCTTGTAAAAGCTGCTAGCAGCTGTTAGCAGCTAACTCAGAGAGGACAATCAACTAAATTATCTTTGGAGAGACACCAGAGTCCAGACAACAGGGAAGGTACAGAACATGACATTCCATGTCATTCCAATGATTGCAAAGCGTTACTCACTGTATTTACCCTGTTGTGGTACATGTCCCATCTCTTTTGCTCGTGGCCTCCCAACTTGCAATTCAAAACCATATACCAGAAAGGCATTGTCTCTCCATTATACTGCTCAGTGTAAACAGAAAGGGTGTTGAAGAGAAGGGTTTTTGTTGTGGTGCAGTTTCATGATATCCGTGTAAAAAAGGGTCCAACCAAGATCAGACAGGTCAGGGAAGAGAAGCATTGAGATGGTACTTAACTAGATGGAGTTCAAGCCCAGCTGTGGTGACCTTTGTTCAAGCTCAGTAGTTTAGAGCCAGATGGCCATGTTGCTGCTCAGACTGGGGGAGGATCAGTTTTAAAAGGCATACCATGGGAACAAGAGAGGGTTGCTACTCTGCTTGAAATTTGTGCCAGATTATGAAATTAAAAACTCTTACCAGCACTTTGAATTAATCATTATTAATCATTAATAAAATCAGTAATACCAGAATGGTAACAATAAAAGTAGTAGATATGAGATAATTAATCTCACTTCAATCTCTCGTCATGAATGAATGAATAAAGAATACTTAAATAATCCCAAAGGGAAATTATAAAATCATCTCATGATTTTGAGGGGTTAGCATATTTTGTTGTATTGGTATTAGGGTGTTGAAAATGAGCAAGCTAATGAAGTGCTGTTGAACTTTATAGATTACGTCTGTTAAAGCAGGCAAACCAATGCAACAAACAACTACAAGATTGGAAAAGATATGCGAGGAAACCGCTAATCGGTGATGTGTAAATACACTAGCTTTGCTGTTTAGGTGTTCATTGATAAAACCAATCCAAAATAATCAGGCCATGATGACAGAAATTCAATGTAAAAGAAAAAAAAAAAAGTGACTGATAATTTTCCATCTGTTACCTCAACACTTGAAACATTTTTAACAAGAACAAATTTGTCTCAGTGACCAACCGCAAGAAGCAGGTCCAGCACTAAGTAAACTAGGTTTTAACATCAGAACACTGAGTGCACTTGAGGACACGTTTTTAAGTCCTATTCATTTCTGCTGAACTTGACAGCATCCTTTTATCCTCTCCCCTAGTATGTGCCCTCACTTCACAGCCTGGTGCTGCAGGCATACTGGGCGTCACTCTGCATGAGAGTCCTCTATATTCACTGTGCTGTGTGTGTGCGTGTGCGTGTGTGTCTGAGAACAATCAAACAGCACAATGAGTCCATCTGGGTAAAAAAAAAAAAAGCTAAATGCATTGCATGTCTAAAATGCGTGTGCGCCTTTCTGGACCAGCATGCCTAAATTACAGCAGATTAATGTATTATCAGTAAACTGGAAAATGAGGTAGGTGAAAGGGTGTAGTTTACGTCATAATGGTACTCACCTTTGGGTTTCTGATCAGCAGCCTTTAAGAAGAGAAAGAAAATTCACTTTTGAGCTTCATACAGGAAGAACAAGTGCTAGTATAACATGTATTTTCTATTCAATGACAGCATGCACTTGAAATGAATTGGTGCTGGTTTACATAAACTATTCTGCATATAAATCAGGCAAATCCTGTTTATATTAAGTCAATGATTAAATTGTACTGTATCCAGAGTATTTCAGTACCAACTAACTATGCCAGCAATCTAAAAATAGATGAGCACAAGTTTTAATATGTGCGTTGTGTGGACATGTGCGTCATTTTCAACCTCACCTTTTTCTGGATGATGTCAGTTTTGGTCTTTTCTTCTTGTTTTTTCTTTTTCTTTTCTTCCATCAAATGGTTCTCTTTCTTCTGGTGCTAGCTTCTCTCAGCTGTCCAAAGAGAAGAGTAATGAATAACACATGAACAAGAAATACTTTTGATAATCACAACTATAAATCATTTTCCTTCATTTCCTTCACTAATTAACAAGAAATGTGGTTCTTTTAGTTTGATTTATGTTCTAACATGTACATCACGCATCGGTTTTGCTACTTTGTTTACACGAGACTATCGTTGGCATAGGGCTAAAGAAACTCTGGTAGATGTTAGAAGTGAGGTTTACTTTGAAAATATATCAGATTCTAACAGTTACTGAAAATAAAGAAAGCTATGATTAATTGTGTATCTGTACATAAATAGCAGCCTGCATGTTTCTGGTCAAATTTCTGCACATCTATTACATCCAGACATATTCAAACAGTCTATGCAAGAAGAAAAAAATAAATTCCAAAAGCAAATGCACACAGTCATGTTTGCCAACAAAAGCACACACAGTGTCTATAAACCCTCAGCCCATTCCTTTTGATCCATGTGTAAGTCTGAGCCAAACAGCTCTCAGAGTCTGGAAAACTTTTTCGTAATCATCAGTGAGTCGAGCTGGTGAGACAGTCAGCCAAACTGGCGGGGAAAGTAAAGAGCTTCATTTCAGCCTGTATTTCCTTTCGCTTTGGTTCCTGGACCAGAGAGAACGAACACATGTTTCATCTTCAGTGCAATAAACACAAATCTATAATACAACACCATACAACACCGTATCAAATCAATCCAACAGAACTCCCTAAAAGTTTCAAATGCATTCAGCATGCACTAGCATGTAAGTCAAATGTTGAACTGTTGTCATTTGTTGGTGGTCCTGTGAAAAAAAAAAAAAAAAGTATACGACTAACATGTACAATAAGCCATTGTTCCCTGTATGCGTGGTCTGGTAAGACACAAATGTGTTCTTGTTTCTTTGATAATTCTGGTTATAAGCTATTCATCTAGCTTCAATGTAGGCTCACCGAGGAGCACTAAACCTGCATTATTACTATTACCTTGATGCAGGTCTCATCATTAAGAGGAATTATATGCAAAAATATGACACATTTGGGGAGCATGCATGTGCTTTTTTTTTTACGATAAAAATACTTTGGATTACACTGAACAACCAAATTTCAGAACACCATCAACATTGAGGTCTGAGAAAGGTGATGAATATTTGTCACCACTTTATAACATTTTAAAGACCGAAAGTAAGAGATTAACCCATCAAGAAAATCTTTAACTGATTCTAAAATTTTGATTGTGTACTATTATTTCAATGAAACCAGGATGATACAGACCCTGAAGCAAAATTTGAATGGGTGAAAAAAAATAATCATAAGGCACAAAAGACATTAATAAAGCCTGACTTTCACTGTAAGCCTGGTAGTACAGGGGTGAGGTTGTCCATCTAAAAGAAAAAGGAGGCTTCCAAGATACTCTGTGATTGTGTGGTAATATCTCTATGACAATAAGACATTGGCAGAAAGTAGACGTAGTCAAATGTTAGACCGAGACAGCAGGAGAGTGAGAAAATCCTGTTTTTAACCGGACTGAGTAGCCAAAAATACAGAATATCTGCCAGAAAAAGATATCCCTCGGTTTTTTTT
This sequence comes from Antennarius maculatus, assembly GCA_013358685.1. Taxonomy (NCBI): domain Eukaryota; kingdom Metazoa; phylum Chordata; class Actinopteri; order Lophiiformes; family Antennariidae; genus Antennarius; species Antennarius maculatus. Next base: position 21,696,953 of record CM023612.1, read on the forward strand.
CCTTCTCCAAATGGATTTTTCTCTGTCTCATTCTGTATATTGCTCTCTGACGCTCTCTCTTTCTCAGTATTCACACAGACCAATTTTCGACACTGAGGAGTCTGTGAATCTGTCATTGGGATGGCACCTAATAGATTCTTATGTGTGAATGTGTGTGTGCATTCACATACAATCATGTATCATACATAGAGTTCATGTTGTGCAGTAGTTTATTTTCAGTCATTCTTTTCCAGGACTCAGTATCCATCTAACATGATGGAAACGCATGGCAGTGAATCCACACCTAAATAACCCTACAGTGACAGGAACTAGGAAATAAAGAGGATGAAGTGTTGGTCCTGGTAAAAATGTGACTGCCTGTAAGCAATGATGGAGATTAAGACTATGAAGGGAAACTTACTGCATTCTGTCATTAACGGTTACCACCAACAAGTGACAGGGCCTGTCCAGCACACATGACTGTGTCACTGGTAGAGACATCTCAGTTACTGAGAAGATAATAAACTTTTTCCTAAACTGGTCAGAAGAACAACCACATTATGTTCACAGTCAAATGGACTATCTACTGGTTGAAGTTCGTTCAGAGCATGCTCAGTCTCCTGACAAATGAAAATGATGGTAGTAGTTTGGTCACCCATTAGAGTTCTGAAGAAAAAATTTCTTGTGCTTCCAATGTCTCATTCCTAGCTTTCAGTTTGCATTGGCTTGCATTATTCTCCTGCTTAATAAACAGCACCACAACAACAACAGCAAATATTCCACCAATCACATGATCCACGCGATGATGTGTCTAAACAACAGATCGTATAAGATCACCAAGGTCCACAGTTCAAACGAACCTTAACTCAGAATGAAGATCAGGACCGATGTAAACCCAGCTGAAGTTATTTATTTATATTTATCTGCTTCTCCTACTCTCTGTCTCTCTCACTTAATGCTGCTGACTCCAGCATCTCCTCAGCTCTGACCCTGGGGTGCTTCCATGCTGCCTTTGGCATCAGGTTTAACCTCACTGGCATTATGACAATGCAATTAGGCAAAACATGTCCAGTGTTTAGATGGCCGATCTCCATTATCTCATGTGTGTCTCCCATCATTTAAGACATGGCTGTTTACAACCAGTATGTAAACCACTAAATACATGACGTTCAGGACAAATTTTATTTAGCAATGACTGTTTCTATTTTCACTTAGACTTCAGCAAGCAAGCTGTTCAACAATGTGTCCACATGGGCGGGAGGATTGTCATAATTAGCAAATACGACCAAAGTTGGAGTAGACTTTCAGTTTGTCACTGTTCAAGCTGACATCTTTAAAGTATAATTAAAGTTATGATTAATTTTTAACATTATTACAGTAAATAGTAGCATTTTTACTATTGAAAATATATATAGTCTTTTCCTACATGTGGTCTCACAGTATCATGGCATACACTGTCATTAATATTGAGAGTAATATTGTCATTATTATAATAACTATTAGCATTGTTACTATTGTTGCATTGTACTAATAATACAGGTGGTCCTCAAGATAAGAACAACCACTGTGCAGTATCTACTGTGGTTCCCATTTTATAAATCAAATACAGGAATATTTATGTGTGGCCTGTTATTGTTTCTGGTACGTCTTAAGGAATAGTACTATGGTATTTAGAGTAGTAAAACATTTAAATTGCCTCAAATGGCGATTATAAATTGAATTTTAATTAATAACAACTTCAGAACAATTCACCTTGCTAACAAGTAGTAATAACAATTATAATAATCACAATGATAATAGTAATAATAATAATAATAACATTATTATTATTATTATTATTTTTTATTATTATTATTATTATTATACAAACAACATAAATGGGATAGCAAGAGCTGAAACAACTCAGTATTTTTCTTAGATTGGATTATCATAATTTTAAGATTCAGGCTTTATAGTAGTAGTAATAAACAGAATGAACGCAATGATAAAACCGTCATGTAGCTATGATGTGTAGCTAAAGCATGTTAGCACCACAGATGAAGGATGTGTTAAATCCTTAACGCAAACACGAGTTAACTGGGTCATCCCGGTCATAGGGAACTACTGTGGTTCCTTTTAAATAATCGTAAATTAAAATAGAAGCTCCTAGAACGTTTTTTTTTAAACAAAGGACAACATTTACAACCAGGGTCACAGATCAGGAGCATATCTACTTCAGAAAAACCCCTGTGAAGGTTGACAGAAGTAAAAATTACACAATACAAGACTTTAAGACAGCCTCTTTGGGGCCTCTCCAAAGCATTTTATGGAGATGTGGATAGCCGCAATCCTCATTGCTTACATAAATACTAACAAGAGAAACCCCAATGAGTGAAATTAGGGAACACGGTAAGAAAATTAAACAGCTATGCAATATAAATGTAAAACAGTTGTTTTCCCCACTTACAGGTTAATAGTCCTTTAAAGTGACAACATGGAAATGATCCCAAAAGAAACACAAGTTGGTCTACAGTGTGCCCTCGTTACTCGTGGTTAATGCGTTCCAGGAACCACACGCGAATAACAAATTCCGCAATATATCGACAAACTATTTGTCTCATTATTATTATGAATGCTCCCCACACTGATATTAAACCACCTTCTATCTGTACTACCTTTTCCAGGTGACGTTTGCAAAAAGAACTTGGATGTGGTCTTCCTTCAGCAGCCACTTTGTCTGATCATTCTTTCTATGTATTTCAGACATCCAAAGTGGTCCCACACCACAGATTTACTTTCTTTTATGAGGCATAAAGATCAGAGATATCTGTCTCGTTTCTTTTTACTACAGGCGTACAGCAAGTATTACTGAATCTGACAAGCAGTTGGGGAGTAATTTGAGATGTCCATGTAAGATTTTCCCTTTGCTTTTTTTGTCATACAACCAGTAATAAGCAAATGCGCATGTATGATAACCTAACATTCTATGTCACAATATACCATGACAACAGTCAGCACTGAAACCCTTGAAGAAACACACATAAAACCAGCCATGTGAAAATGCAAAGGTAAACGTGATGTCCATGTCATGCGTATCTGTGATGTTTATCTGACGACTGTATTCCTTCCACTAGGGATGCAGAGGACAGGGAAGTGAGAAGAGAAGCAGAGACAAAGATGAGGGAGAGGAGATGATGGGGGGAAAAAAAACTCCAAGGATGGAAGCAAACACAGGGAAACGCTAATTAAGAACACCAGCCAGCAGAGAATCCTTCTGGTCATGGAAGAAAAGAGGAGAGACTATGCTGAAAGAGGAAGACAGAACGAATTCTCACATGACGAACGGAGAAGGAAATCACAGGAACATTGGAGTTGAAAGACAAGCAGACCCAATGAGACATGCAAGGAGGAATGAGACGAATTGGAATATCCACACATCCTAATTGCAAAGGAGGAAAAAGGGGGTGAAGGGGGAAACCAGGCAAAGCCGATGGAGTCAACGGAAGGGAGGAAGAATGAGCTGGAAGACAAAGAAGGAGAAACAAGGAAACAGAGAAATTCAAAAGGGGAAAGTACTGTAAGGGGAAAGGAAAGAAGTCACTTTCCTCTCAGCATTATAGAAGTAATATGGTCAGGTCATGGCCACAGAACATGTTAAATCCACTCTCAACTAACACTGAGCTCCTCACCAATTCCTGTGGCATTAGTGAAGCCACAAGGCTCGTCTAAGTCAAATTACATGGAGCTTTATCATGAAAAGCCTTAAGACCTAGGGAGAGTTCATCAAAACTTACTGCCACTGCTACTACTACTACTCTTCATCTTTCGATTTGCATTTGTGTTTACTTGTGCTGAATGTCACAGGGATCAGAAGCCCCTTGTAAATCCCACAGCAGACAAGCAGCAATAGCAATGGTTTTTTGAGGGTGTTTCAATTCCATAGTCGCACTAAACGTCACACAGACTGGTAAGAGTTCAGTTCCTACCAGCTTTGCTTTCAGAAAAAAGAAGAACAAGACTTTGCTATTGCTACAAGACTGGACTCGTTCAACAGAAATTTGGGCTTCACAACATATTACTGCTTCAGCATCAACACTACAATGGTCAGATCACAAATCCAACATCAATAAAGTCTCTAAACTTGCTCTAAAAACCTTTTTTTCTGTTTGGTGCAAAAGAATCTGGTTAATGGTACAACACGAGTCCTGTCTCTATGGATTTTGTAATGTCAATCAAATACTGAGACGCACTCACAGACACTTTTTTAAACTTAGAATCAGTTGTTGAAGGATTGACTGAGGGTGGAAGAGTAGGTGGAGGAGTAGGTGGAGAGCAGTGATGAGTAGGATGCAAGATGGTCAAAAAAAAAAAAAGTCAAGGAATCAGAAAGTGCACAACTCAGGCTCGCATTATAAATAACATCTTTGAGGTTTGCTTCTAGAAAATTAGCTCTCAGTGTCTTGGCTGCTTCCTCTGCCAAGTCGATATAAAACTTTAACATGATGGCAGCTCATTAAATAGGAAAACAGCACAATGCACAAGACCGGGTAGGCCTCTTTTCTGTCAGCACCAACAGTTAAAGCTTATTGAATTCCAGAAGCTGCTGTCAAACTGAGTGTGTTGGTGTACATGCTGGTCTTTGTTTATGACTGCTTTGTGTTCATGAGACTATGGGGTTGTGTATTTTCTGCATATGCTTGCATATTTTCTGTATTTGTTGAATCTTTGTGCCCGTGTGGCAGCTTACAGGCTCTGATGTGAATCTCTGCTCAGATGTCAGGATAATTTAGAAGGGCTAAGAGCATTAATACGAGAGCTATTATGATTAACCTTCAGTAGTACTGCCTTAAACTTTAACAAAAGGCCAGAATTGAGCACCGTGACATAAAGACTGACATTCATTAATGACGTCTTATGTCATGGCCACAGGGGCCTTGCTTTTAACTATAAAATAAAAGAGCACTGCATGCAAAAATACACTTCAGTGTGAACTAATCAAAAATATCAAGTTCAAGCACAGATATTTTGCTTACAATATCTGACCATTAATTTGGGTTGGCTTGGTAATGCTTGGGTTACACAAATTAACTTTGAATAAGGCCTCCTTTGTCAGTCTATTTATTTATCTTACAATATGTAGGGCATTGTGTCTTGTCAACTATGATAATACACTCATGACAGACCTACATATCGAGGTCTGTCATTTGGATAAATCAAATATCAGATGTTATGCTCGCTCTCTATCGAAATATCAACACTACATTGATGGCTTCCTGCTGATGTCAAGATCTTATTGTCAGTGCAGCACAGTGATCAGGGTTCAGGAAACAGGATTTGTAACAGATTCACAACAAATGCTACATAAATCTCCTTTGTTTTCCTTTATGTGCATCGACATCAACATCAGCAACATAGTTCTCAAAGCGTTGGAAATGCTCTAATACTGTCAAAACGTGTGATGAAATGGATTAGAAGCTTATTCACTTGAAATCTGTAGTATCCTAATGTGCACAATGTGAAAATATGTCACAAATCAATCAGATTCCCTCACCTGACTCATTGAAGCCAAGGCAAGGTAGAGCATGCATGTGCTATTTAGCCTTAATTAAGGGATTTGGAAGGGCTGTAGGTCCTTAGTCCTTTAACATGATCAGTAAGGCCCACTTATGCTGGTTTGGAGAAGGAAAGGGGGAACATTGTAGCTTGGATGTGCAGCATATTCTTTCTCAGCTTCCATTTGATCACACTTTCCTGCTCTCCAAGTCTCTCTAATTATCCAGCATGAAGCACAGGGAGGGATGGAGGCCCCCACCAAACATCGGCACATTGAACATTCCCCTGGACCCCTGCCAAGACTCACAGGCTACAGCTCGCCAGGTTCGGCTTCCCCTCCCCATCCCCATCCCCACCCCTCCACCCCCCCGCTTCCATCCCGGCGTGGCCCTCCTCTGGTGGGCCTCCTAAGCGCCTACTCCCTCTATTGGCACACATGTTGGACAAGAAGGAGGGGGTTATACAGAACCCTTTTAAACAACCACCCCAAGCACCCAAAGGACTCTTGAGTTACAACCCTCCTATATCTCTCTCTCTCTGGCAAAAACCCTGTGTATGACATAATAACGGACTAGAGTATAAAAAAAACCTGTTGGCAACCTTGAAACTTTACTTCAAACTATCGGAAAAATAAGCATTGTTTCACCACATGGCAAAAGTGAAATAAGGCGTACTTATTATTTTCTTACTACTTCACCTCTGGGAGCACCCCAACAAAAGACCATTTTGTACCAAAACAGATCTGCTGTTAACCACAGTAAAGAGACTAGGTTTGAATTAAATGGCAACACTGGTGTTTCCTGAGACATTACTTCAGTAAGTGTCGTGCATTTAAAGTCACTTCTCCTCCCTACCAGGCTTTAAACGTCTGTCTTTCCTGCCTCCTCACTGATGCCCCTGCAACATCTTTTCAAAGCTAGGTTGGCTCTACAGCCTGTTGGAACGATGGGCACGCATATGGAAGGACCATTGACCATAGGTAAGAACATGGATCTGTCTATGTCTGCAAGCCAGCTGGGATGTCTTGAGCTTACAGCAGGCAGCTTACAACCTGATTAAAAACTATGATACACTAACTGAATGTCAGAGCTTTGAGCTGGACATGAATGATCTCCCTTTCTCTCTCTCACACACACACACACACACACACACACACACACACACACACACACACACACACACACAAATGCTTGAACAGTTTCTCCAACAAATGAACAAATGCATGTGAGCTACAACTGCTCTCATACATTTTTCTTTTTATATCGCTCACTGGTGTGTGACGACCAAGATGTGACAGAGATGTCAGAGGAGGGAGGACAGAAAATGGGAGTTTGAGACCGAACAGGAAATTATATACTTCAATTGAGACATGCATAGGAAATAATAAAAGCATAACTGCAGTGCATGGAGTCAGGAGGCATTAATGGAGAGTACAATGCAAGGCAAAAGTTCAGTCGTCACCTGGTCTTTGCTATCCAGGCAAAGAGCGAGGACAGGAGTGAAAATGATGGAACATCTAGTGCAAAAAATGAATAGTGAACCTATGTTGAAGAATGCACAGTGCGACCTACAGCTCTAAAACATATAAGACAGAACTGATACTGGAAAAATATAGAGAACATGTAGCAATAAGAAATACTGTAATACTGTAGTTACATGAAAATCAAGGACAAAAATCAGAACAACATACAAGTGAGCTGTCATGAGGTTGAATTCAATCCATGATCAAACTACAGGTAGTACACGTGAGGTACTGGCATACCATCACATTCTATAATACATTTAAAAAAGCAGTTTCCTCACTTAAAAAAAAACAACAACAAAACACACACACACACACACACACACATATCACAGCTCACATGCAGTGTGTTCCAGTCAACCCAGCCAATCGTTAAGATGGAAGATATCACGATGAAGTTAGCAACATTTTCGTGTTAAGCCCATCTAATAAACACATACCGTGAATGCTATCGAGATGAGAGAACATGACAGAACACCGCTGCTCAGCCCGACGAGGATTGTCGCATCGATCAGACACCTATTTCTAATTTTTCGGGGATTTCCACTGCAAAAATCTTTAACAATCTGGTTGCTAGCTTAACAGAATGATTGCCTTAAAAAAATAAATAAAAATGTAATCGCACGGCCACACAACATGGGAGGAAATCGGTAAATTTCTACTAAAAACCATGTTATTCAATAAGCTTTAATCAGATGACGTCTCTTGCGACGCAGCACCAAATTGTGCGGTTCAAAATTCCGATGAGGACGTGAGTTTGTGCGTTGAGAAACAAAACAATTTACTGTTGTGTTTATTTGTGTGACGATGCACCAGGCTTCTGCCCACCCCCCACCCCCACATACCCCCCCCCTATCGCAAATGAGACCTCGCATTTTCAAAACGCCGATCAGCAAAGACATTCATCAATGCATCCATCACATGAGAAACTGCTTTCATTTTGAAACTTACCTTGCGTTAATCACAGCTTTGGTAGCTTTCTGAGAAAAGTCGGTGCATGGCAAAAAAAAAAAAAATGCAGAAAAGCGTTATCCGATCTTTAAAGTTACCCGTAATGCGATGGAGCAGAGATTCAGTTGTAATTTAAATCAGACTTGGCAGATTAGACGACCGCTGCTAAAGCAGCTCGGTGACAAGATACTGAGGTAAACAGCGGCTATTCAATCAGATACACACACAGCAAGTAGGGTCATTAATGCGTTTAGGCAAATTGGAATAACACGTGAAATTAACACTCACCGAAAACAGTATGTTAAAACGTCAAAAAAAAAAGAAAGAAAAAAAAAGGGGGGGGGGGCGAGACAACAAAACAACAACAAAAACCGCACAAGAATGAAAAGACTTTTAACAGCAGCTAAATCGCAAAAGATAAGCTAACGCTGGCGCAGGTTGCCATCGCCCGTTTGCGAGGGTTTTTTTTTTTTTAAATCAAAACCAGAGAAATCGCGACAGTTTCAATTAGAGAAAACTGCACTGAGTTCTATCGTTTTTTGTTGTTTTTTTTTTTTTGTTGTTGTTTTTTAAAGCAAATCGAAGACGAGCCAGCCAACTTGTTTTAAAGTGCAAAAAAATGTTTTAGTTTATGTCGTCAGCTAGACGACTAGTCGTGGAGACTGGCTACCGCGAATGTAAAATGAGAAACGAGTCCAGGAAAATACATTCTGTGTGGATCCAGACAGCGGAGCGGGCAGTCATGGTAGGCGTTCACTGAGCTCTAGTTGACAGTGGTCTCGCAGCCATTTTGTTCATACTAACAACTGACTGCAGTCTCCCTTTCCTCCTCCCAGGCAGCAGACAGACCAGGAAGTTGCTCTAGTACGTCACTCACGGCCAATCAAAAATTTAGAAAGTGAGCCAGGCCCCGCCCTCTACCCCGCCCATACCCCCGCCTCTCTTCAAACCTCCATGCTGCCACAGACGACAGACAGGGTCAAGCTCAGGGGTCGGCAACCCCAAAAAGAGCCAAATAGGACCAAAAAACCTCAAATCAATTTGTCTGGATCAGAGCTAAAAAAAATTCTAAGCTTCATATGAAGGCATCAAAGGCTGTAAGTCTATATTAGCTATATATGATAAAATGTAGGATACAAATACATAATGAGGTTCATGATTAAATGTTTATTTTCCATGCAGCCCTTCCAGGAGAGAATGATGCCACATAAAACATCAAATATCATATAACAGAGTAGTTAAGTTTAAATGTGCAGTGTGTGTATGTGCATGGTTGTCTGTCTTTGTGTGTGGCTCCGTGGTGCACTGGCGTCGTGCCCGGAGTGTCCCCCGCCTCACGCCCTATGCCAGCTGAGATAGGCTCCAGCTCCCCGTGACCTGATATGGTGGATAAAGCGGCAGAAATAGAATGAATGAGTGAATGTATATATTAATATATTATGTTTTGTTGTATTGATGAACTTGTTCAATCTGCTCCCAAATGCAGCTCGCATATCAACGATAGCTCCCTGTAAATAATCACTGTGGAGTGTGTGATCGTGATGGGCGTGTCTGGTGAATACAGTCAGCTTGTGCTCCAATGACAAAACAGCCATCAGCATTTTCAGTGCAGTATTTCCTCTCTCCTTTAGACTTTAATTGAGCATGATTAGGTGACGTGTTCTAAACAAGCAACAAAGCGACGCGAAACCTCATCGCTTGACAGGCAGGCGATCCGAATATTCACAGTCAACTTCATCTAGCAATTCCGGGAAGTGACGATGATTTAATGCTTTTGCAATTCTCTTGTTTACCATCTGAATGACGAGGTTCAACGCCTTCATACACTCCAGAGGGAACGTTTGTGCACACAGTGGTTCTTGATGCAAGATGCAGTGAAATGCAAGCAGGTTTGGATCCAACTTTTCTTTAGCAAAGTCACAAACCTGTGTTGCGACCCTCCCCATCTGTAGCCACTGAAATCAGGTGGTTGGTGTTTATTCCTTTGTCATTTAAACACTTCAGCACAGCCTCACAGATGTCATCCCTCTGAACCTGAAAATAGCCAGTTCAACTACACGTGCCACTAAACTGTGCCACTAAATGGGCATAGTTAAAGTTAAAGCTGCAGCCCAAAAAGGGAACGGCTGACCATTGAGGAGTCTCCCAGCAAAACTCTGGACTCAGACACATCACGGGACTATTAATGAGAAATCCAGAGGCCCTGGCCAAAAGTTGTCTTTTTTTCTTTTCTTTTTAAAGGCAAGATTCCCAGAGCTTTTCAAACAGTTAGTTTTATCTAAATGGAGAAAGCAGATGTCCCAGTCCGAAGGTTACGAGAGGTGAGAGCAGATAGGAATATCTTTAGAAAACCCTCTAGCAATTTGTAGATCATTGTAGATTGTCTGTCAAACTATATGCATGCATCTAAACTAAATTTTGTTCCATGTAAAGACTTTATCTCAAAAATGGATTCAGTGTGCCTTCTTTAAGCGTCAACTAAGTGATTTAATCAAATTCTTGGAAGCTTAAGTGTCTACATTACTTATAGTTTATTTATCTTCATGTATGCTGGCAACGAGAAGCAGTCCAGACACAAATGGTAGGACTTCAACAGAAGCAACAGACAATAAATAAATAAATAAATAATAAATGTCACATCATTCTGCTCTCATCATCTGGGTTTTTTTCCTATGTTTTTATCAGTCTTTTTTTTTTGTCTAATTTTCCACCTTTCGCCAAGTTTGTTTTCTATGCATGAGATGCTTTTTGCATAAAGTTCACAAGGTTTTAATTTCAGGCCAGACTCTCTCACAAACACTGATGCACAAATCCACACAAAGATGCATTTGATGGCACCAAACCACAAACTGCTATGAAAAACATTAACACACTTATTCCACAATTATGTCACATATCCATGCTCTGCTACACGGCTACATGCATATTTAATGCATGTCCTCCGTGGCCATATTTCATCATTTAAATGTGCGTATGTGTGTAATGTAAGAAAATGTCTCCATACAGAAGCATTACTAATCAGACATAGTCAATAAAGGCAAGCACTTTACCAAATAAATTACATAAAACAATTACTATTAGTCAAAAATATATTCTATAGTTTATTATACAGGCAGCTGAATTTATTTGATCGGCAAATTTATTTTAGTGTTCACAAACATAAATCAAATCTCCGTTCCAAATACATCGACTCAACAGTTAATCCTGTGGAGTTAACTAAACAAACATGATTTGAGCACATTTAATGACAGCACTGAGAACAATAGCAAATGTTGTTTTTAAATTCTCACTCCTTTGGTCATGATATTCTGTCCAGTTTTTAATTCTTAAAGCTAATTCTTAAAGAGGAAAGGGACAAGTGAAGTCATCTTGCAGGGTTCATATAAAAGAAGGAAGTTTCCTGAAGCACCTGCTGCAAAAGCAAAATACTGAAGAGGTGACTGTGCACCTTTTAATTATTGTGAGAAGCATTAATGCATCAAATAGAAGTTACAACTGGTAAAACTCAGAGTAGATAATCTCGTCTACAAGGTCTCTAGCATTTCAAAGAAATACAAGACAGGCTGCAAGTAGCTGAAGGCTGTGAAATCTGTAAAGGTAGTAGAGATCATTAACTTTCATTGAAAGATTAAGATTTGAATTACTCTGAACAGAGTAATATACACAACCAGATATATGTGAATATACAAACTCAGTTTTACACACTTAAACACATACAGTACGTCTGACTGTAGTTGGTGTTAAATCTTTTATCTCTATTCTTCTGTACACATGCAGTATGTAAATATTTGTGAGAAGATGAGTAAGAAGAGACAGTCTGAGCCACGGTAAAGGGGCAATTCTAGGGATGGAAAAGAGGTTATACAGACTCTGCATATGTGAATGTATTTTTCTCACTACATATGTGTGCGGTATGGGTGAAGGGAGGGCAGAGCAGAGCGGAGCGTTGCAGTGCAGTAAGATAGCATTTCTGGACTGTGGTAATTTCCCCTGAGGACAGCGAGCAGGTAAAGGCCAGCAAGAGGGAGAGAGAGGGAGGGGAAAAAGCTGGAGGAGAGGGAGGAAAGCAGAGAGGTGATATGCCGAAGTGTCAGAGAATAATAAGAAATGATACAATGGTGGTGGTAAAAGATTTGTAGATTGCAGCCTGCAGATTCAATCGAAAGCACATACAGTGCCTTAGCAGCAGCTCAAGGTTGAGTATACTAGCGCTTATTGTCCACACAATTATGTTTGTTTTCTCGTTTTAAATGCCTCAACTTCTTAATGAATATTTCTGAACTGAGTCATTGTTTTCATAATGGATTCATTTATTACATTTCTTAATTACAAATGCACCTTTTGCTGATGACCTTGCTTTATTTTGTTACAAGCTGCAGACTTCAATGCATACATTAAGCCTTGTTTATCTTTCATCCCCAACAGCTAATGCATTAAATTATCACTTCCACCCTCCTGTCTCCTTCCAAAAAACACATCAACAACATTTTGTGCACCAACATTTGTATGCACGTGTGTTTGTGTGTGAACATCTGATTAGCCCCTTCCCCTTACTACTTATTATCAGAATAAAAGACGGCATGGATCTTTATTGTGTTTTGGGAACTGACAATTTATTCAGATTTATTGCACACTTAAGCTTAATTGATTGCCTTCATAGATTCAAATTAATAATTATGTGTTAACAAGCCTAGTTTCAGTTTCATCATTGTGAAATAATAGTAATGACCCACACAAAAGACTCAGGGAAAAGAAAACACTAAAAGTCTATCAAAGGCTGACTCCAATTTTAACCTCTATGAACTGTTCTGCCTGTCCATCACTCAAAAATAAATTGTTTGCCTCATCTTCAAACTCATACTCATAAAGCCTTTGTTTGATGTTTCTATCAATTGTTATCTACTTGCAGTAAAGGACAGACATTGTATTAAGATCAAGGTGGTCTGTACAGAGACAACACATCTTGACCTTCAGATGATCTACCGCAGATCAATACTGTACCATCATCAGTAAAGACGAATGGTCGCAGATTAACTCAGCCTGATAAAACCCACCCCAATCCAAACAGACGCTCTCTCTCTCTCTCGCTCTCTCTCTCTGTCTCTCTTCTCTCCCCTCTCTTTCACACACACATACGTCTTTAGACATACACCTTGTTCCAAGCTCTGGGTGCATTGATTGTTCTGTATCGATTGACACACAGAGCTACCTCATGCACATACGGTACTTGCTTGTTGACTTTTTCACAGCCGTTGCCTAGAGAGAAAAGTTCATGGTTAATGGTGAACATGTGTTAGGAAAAGTCTGTTTTGACTGTATGGATCCCAATCTGTAGAAACAGTAGGGTGCATTGAGAATGGCAACTTTCACCCTGCTATGAAGCTATAATGGATAAAACCACAAGAATCATCAACAACTGTTTGAAAAAAGTTCCAGAGTGATAAAATTCTCCAATATTTACATCTACATGTAATTTTTCACAAACCTATATATGCATCACACACAGGTACATAACAAGCAAACCCATGAATAATGTGTCTGCGAGTGGCCCGAAGGTTGATATTTAGTTAGATAGATCGGTTAATTCACTGTTTGTTGCTTGAGATCCCGAAGAGATTTAGGGCATGCAAAGCAGAGGAAAGAAGGAGATGGATGATGGAGAAAGGGCGATATACGTGAAAAGCAACATAAACCCAAAGAAAAAAATAAAACCAGAAAAAAAGAATACAAGAGAAGAATGCAAATAGACATGGAGGGTGCTGGTGTTGTGCGTAGGGTGTTAGGGGGTTGTTTGGAGCGTTGCTGCCTTCTATCATGAGCTTCAGCCTCGGCGTCAGCTTGATTAATGCTGCTTTCCTGCAACTGACCTCCAAGGTCACTGAAATAGTGGGTACTCAGCCTCTCCTATTCGCTGCCTCTCTGGAGGGGGGTAACAGACACATAATACGTGCCCCCAGAGGCTTTCTCTGTTTTTTGTGTCTCTCTGTCTTGCAGTTAAACACTGTCTCTTGTCCTCCCTGTTCGTCTGTCTGTCTCCCCTTGATCTGCCCTTCCTCTCTGTCTCTCATGCTCATCCATCTTTTCCCCTCCATCATCGTTGCTCTGTCTGTCTGCCCGTCTTCCTACTGTTTTGCTGGCTTTCCAGCAGCACTGTCTAATCTGAAATACTATCAGACGCTGCAATAATGGAATGAATTTTGAAGATATTGCAGAGGGAAAGGGAAAACAGGTTTGCGGCCATTATAGTACCCAGTGAGGTTTAGATAACACACATTTTACATGACTGCATACAACAAACCACAAACGCATCTGCTTTTCTTGCCCTACCTGTGAATGCCAAAGTGAAGGCACTTTAATGGAGTTGTTGTACATCAATAGACACTTGGCACTGACATCGTTCCTCGATGAGTAGCCAGTTTTTTTGCCAACCGGTCTTTCCTGGCATTGAGCAAGCAAGAAGGGACTTACACAGAAAAAGTGAAAGAGAGAGAGAGAGAGAGAAGGAGATTTTTTGATTATTAAAATCACATTTATTAACAAAGTTGATATTACAAGATTGTTCCGTTAACAACATCCAAGAGAGATTCATTCAAAAATGAACACATACTTCAAAACAACCTATCATATGAAATGTGGGCAGAATATACTTGAATTAAACCAAACACTGACTGAACATGAGTTCCTCATTTAACACGGAACACAAGACACCTTTGGCACACCATAGGTTTGTAAAAGTGTCTAAATCATTCATAGCTCTGAAATAGTTAATCGATTTTGATTCTTGTTTGACACATTCTTCTTAGATTGGCTTCTGCTCTGCGGTCAGACGAACCTTCAACCTTTTTCGTCCTCCTTAGATAAATCGCCAGAAAACAAGACCAAGTGAGAGAAAGATTCCCTCTAAAAACAGAGAAAGAGAGAGAGATTTTGATTTTTTGATTTTTAACATTATGTTTATTCATAAAAGTTAAATTACAAAATATTCATGTTGACACAAAATCCAAAAGAGATCCACGTAAAGAGGACTTTCAATAGTACTGTGCGTTTTCTGAACAAAGAAACATCTCACCTTTTAACATTCACCAAACTAAAAAAACAGACACATTTAAGAAAAAAAAAAGAATTATCCGTTCTCCACAATCATCTCTTCTACAATCATGTGTTTTACTTTTTTCCTTAGTTTTTTCAATATATAAAACTTTTGGTCTATAAAAACTGGTTCATCACTTCTTATTTTACTTTTCATATAAAAGCTGACCCTATCCAGACACATGTTGAGGTCAGGAAATTTTTTTTCTACTTTTGCCCTTAAACCTTTTGTGTCTTGCAGGAATTTTTTTAAATCTGTTGTGAATCATACTTTTCTGTTATGGCCTATGTCAGACTGTTGTCATTTTTGTTCTCAGAGCTACTTGCATCAGGAAGTGTCTTTGAAAAACAGAAAGAAATTGATAAATTCCAATATATGGGTTTCACTGAACATCATCGACATACACATTTCTGTTGCCAACATTTGATACTGGTCTTTCTGGCAGGCTAAAATAAGACAGTGTCTGAAAATATGCAAAACCAGTAGCATAATCGCAGACTGGAGTGTTAGCCCTGCTGTGCTCCATCAGTTTAACTCACACTGCTGCCCATTTTGTATCCTCAATACCCCTTCTCTCTCCTTTTTTCTCCCTGTTCCCTTTTCTGCAGGCAATGACTGTGCTTAAGGGACTCATACAGTCTCACACACACACACACACACACACACACACACACACACACACACGCTTGCGAACATCATGAATCTTTCATGCGAGCAGGCGGTGTAATCCCCCAGCCGTGCTCTTTGAGACCCACACACACCCGCCTTCATCACCTTGCACTAGGAGAGAGGGATATAGAGAAAAGACAGTGAGAGAGAGCAAGAGAAGGAGGGTGTGTGTGTGAGAGAGAGAGGGAGAAAGAGAGGGAGAGAGAGGTGGAGGAAACGTGAAGTGTAGAGAATGAATAGGAGGAGGAGGAGGAGGAGGGATGGCAGGGGTGGGAGCAGAAAAAGACAAATTAAAGGTGTGAAGAAGGACCTAGCCAGAATTGCCTTTATTCTCTTGACCACTAAGGAAGGAGGAAAGCAGAAGAAAGAACAATTAGATAGATGTGTTCTCTTTACCTCTCAGAACTGTACCTGCCACTAGATATGGGGAAAACTGGAAATTCTAGAGTATTGTGTCCTTTCAGACGGAATTAAACTTGTAGATACACATTCATACGCATGTTTTTATGGCAAATTTGCATATTTTAAATAACCTTAGTTGTAACTCTTGAATTGTTAACAGTTCCAACTAAGATTTCCATTTAAGGAAGAGAAAACTGCTAAGGACAATAATGTGAATTGGTAAAAACAATAAACAGGAGATGCAAAAAGAGAATGACCAAAACAATTTTTTTAAACGAGTTAAATTCAGGATCTTACTAAAATATTAGATTCAAATCTATCTCAGATCTTAATTTTGTTATTTTTCATAGCATTTTTTTTTTCGGAGTTGGTTTATTGGCATTTATTTACTTTTCTGTTTTCAGTTCTTATGTGCTGAATCAGTAGGTATGCTGATAGCATGTCTATGAAAGTGATCCTGAGTGTTATGTACCTCTGCCTGTGCTAGTTACCTGATAAAACCTCTCAGTTTTATCAGGTTTCAACACAAAAAGCATTTTTCAAACAAACGTCAACTTGAATTGACTTTCACATACAATTGTGAAACCTGTCACTAAATGATAAAAATCATCCGGTGGTATAAAGGACAAGCAACAAAATAATGTAAAGTAAATTATTTTCTCCAACCTTAATCTTGTTCTTAATAAGTATGCACCCATAAAATTTTGAGAGAATTTCTCACACCTCTGATTCTCCCCCCCCCCCCCAAAAAAAGCTGTTCCTGACAGAAATGCCGCTTGGAAGAAGACCAGTTACATGAATCAACCGAGTGATTGGCTGAATTTCAGGCAAAAACAGACTGACTGCCTTAAACCAAACAGAAAAGCCAAATCTGACATCTGTTTTACTGCACTGGTAAATACCTGGGGCAGTTCATTACATTCCTGGAAAATTATCACATCTTTGACAAACAGGCATTCTGCTGCCTCTCACCCTCCTAAAATTGTGTTATGAAAATCACATTAAAATGAAGATGTGTGTGAGAATTTTAATCATTTTATTTAATAAACACTAACTGCTGATCTATGCACAACAGCCTTAAATACATTTATTTATTTATTTTATTTGCATGAGGTAAAAGTTAAAATACATAAAATTCTGCACAATAAAGATAATATACAGTAATCCCTCGCGCATTCGTGCATCGACACGCGCGACTTCAACTCATCGCGGATTTTTAGTAGGTAGTCACGTGATATCATACGCGCATTCCATTGGCTGACGGCTGACGGATGTGTGTGCTACTTTCCATGAGTCTCGGAACGCAACGCACTTCCGTGAGACACAAAAGTGCTCTAAACAGTGGATAAGAGTGTGGGAAAAGATAATATAGATAGAAGGTGGTTTGACATCAACATGGGGAGGGATCATAATTGTTTAAATTACTGTAAATAATAAGATAAATAGTTTGTCACTATATCGCGGAATTCGTTATTCCCTTGTGGTTCCCGGAATGCATTAACCGCGAGTAACGACGGCGCACTGTACTATTGAAATTTTTCAGCAAAAAAACTGGCATCAGAGGTAAATTTACAGCTTTGGCCAATTCAGTTTCAAGTGCAAAATAACCATGCATGTCATGACACCCCTCAGCACTTAATTTTATTTTTACTTCTCTTCATTTTTAGTGTTTACCTGCATTAATGTCTCTTGTCGTTTCAAAGCCTTTTCCACCTCCCTGCACTCTGTCACCTGTGTTGCTCCCAGTCATCTGCAACCCATCTCTCACCCAGTCTCCACACTACAAATACTGTTCAACACTCAGCTATCTACCAAATTCCCCATTTCTTGCATGAGTATTTCTTACTGATTTAGTTTGATCCCTGGACTCAGGGTTGCCTGTTTGGACTGATTACCTGGTATTTTGAACTCTGTTCTTGAGTTAAATATGGATTTTGATTCTACTCTCCTGTTGTGCATTTGGGTTCAAAGTCTCAGTTTTTGCCTGAAGCCTGACAATGCATCACGGTCCCGATACACTTTACAGTAAAAGAGACACTGAATAAAATAAAACATGCAACAGAAAAACAGTAAAGCCAGATATCAAATTTAATTACGACTACAAAAAAAGTTGCATCCAATCGAATAAAATGTGCTGAGTTAAATGACAGTTAAAGGGTGGTATTAATATACAGAAGAAGGTTTTCAACCTTGATTTCAAAATTTTAACTGCACTTGCTTCTTTAACATGTTGGATGTGGGCGTGTATTCCAGAGATAAGGGGCATGTTATGCAAATCCTGTGAAGCCAATTGATTGTTTTGTTAATTGAAGGAATAACCAGGAGACCAGCATCAACAGAACAGAAAGAGTGAGCTAGTCTGTATGGTGTAAGTAGCTTGGTGCAAGTTAATGTAAGACTTTGTAGTTTAAAAAATAATTTGAAATTCAGCTCTGACAAACTGGCAACCAAAGTCCAGAGACCTGAATGGGTGTTATATGATCACACTTTTGAGTTTTTGTCAGGATTCCAAGTGGCATTCTGGACAAGCTGCATACTATAATTTATGTTCTACTGTATGTTCTAACTGTAAATGCTAATGTTTTTGTACATGTGACTATCTAAAGAGAGACTACCTGTTTTAACAAAAGGCTGAACATAACTTGAGTTATTCTAGGATCATATTTTTAGGAGGTCTGAGCCCATTAAGGCTTGGGTCTTCAACAAGCCATTTATGTTATTTTAAGTCATTTTACCAGATAAGAATTAAGAGGAAGCACTTATTGACACAAAATACTTTTACCACTTTGAATTAATGAGTTTTATCCTGCCAACAGTTTCTAAAAGAAATGAAAAACCAAGCATTGTGATTGCAGATATACTCAATTCGTTTTCATCTGGCAAACTGATATTCAATTACATATATAATGTTATCCATAATGTTATCTTCAGAGATAAACTAAATAGTTTGTCACTGAACTGTAGTCTCTGATAATAATGGGTACGAGAGAGCATTCACAGATTTACTTCTTTCCAAAACAAAGATCAAGTTACAGCAAAACAGATACAAAGGGACTCTACAAAACATTCTTTGAGTCTCTGAATCACAGGACAGTCCACTTTATCAACAAATAATCCAGCGGGCAATTCAGATGCTATCAAATTAAAAATGTCCTGTTAATTTGTCAGTCTCGACAGAAAAGAAAACAGGAGGGAAATAACAAATGAGAAACATCTTTGAAAATATGGCACATGTTATGAATTCAGTACAAATATGTCCTCTATGTCATGATGGCAAAAAAGACATCATTATTTTTTTAGAGGCCATTTGACCCAGGAAAACTACATTGAAGATTTTGAAATTATGAACTTCATACAAACCTTCTATTTATTGTGCAGACAACACAGAATGTCTAAAAGTGAAGCAATTCCAATAAAAGATGACTAAAAATGATATTATAGCATGCATTCCCTAATACATTAGCATAGTATAATCAACATGATTCCACTGCTGTATTGAAATATTTTTGCTGAAACTATACTGCATTTGTTCTGATAATTTTCAGTTTTGCCAAGAAGTTCACCAATGAACCCTTCTCCCCTCCTGATTCTGAAGTCTAAAGGCCATAACCCCATCTCAACTCCAAAGAGTAATAATATAAACCCCCAAAATATTTAAAATAGCGTAGTACAATCCCTGAGATTCTAAGTCACATTATCTGGATGAGAGTCAGTAATTGTAACCATTATGCCGGTTGACAATGGAGTTAATGGTGGCTCATAAGGGACAGAATGCACAATAGTGCCTGTCATTGAAATTACCTGAGACCAGTAACCGCAGTGGCATAGAAAACCTTTTCTTTGACCAGATGAGCTTATTATACTCCCCAGTGTCATACCCCAGGTCTCTGATTTAGTGTGACACTGATTAATGAGGCAGCCCAGAAGGAAACATGCCTGCACATGCTCACATGCATCTGAAGTCTTTGTGTCCAGAATCAAAATGGGTATGTATAGTTTTGACATTTTGATGTCCTCAGCATGGAAATGTAGCAATAAAACATTTGAATAAAGAAAAATGACTGCAGTAACTAATTCATACCCTGGTTACGTATAAAATCATGATGAAAAAATACTTTCCCTGACTATATATGAAATGCACAGGTGCTTTACGCACAGTATGCGGATTCAACATTGAAAGGGTACATACCCAGATCAGATCAGCTGCAATACCAAAACTATACCTGTCTAATTTTGTATTGATTCCCGTCAACCTGCTAAAGTAGCTCTCAAACACGGGAGTACAGACTCCACAAGACCCATGAAAGTTATATTGTCATAGCTGGCACCAAGGGCTGTTTAAATGGAAAGGCCCATTATCCAGCTAAAAAAAACATGAGGAAAACCATTGCCTTGAATGGGTGAACTTAGTCGGTGACATTGTTTAGGTTTAAGTGGGAATGTAACATCAACGTGAATGACAAGACTCAAAGTTTCCCAGCAGAGTATTGTACAGTGGAAAACTGCCTCCACAGGTTCATGGTCTCCTTGGAATGTATGCAGATGCCATCGACATACAGGCACCCAGCCTTAAATATGATTTATAGCAATCTGTGTGTATGTGTGTCATATATAATACTCGTAACTTGGTATTCATGTGTATTCAAGTGAAATTCATGAGTGAGTTTTCACGCTTGCCTGGGGTGACCCTGTGTGTGTGTCCACCCGAAATGCATAATGTGTATTTTCAGGGGCCAAAAGGTCCACCGTTTCCTTCCTTTAAGTACCTTGCCCCCACTCCCATTACTGCTCTCTCACAGGCTCAGCTACACTCACCATGCACTCTACTTCTGAGCACCACCTACAAAATACAATTAAGGTGAGTTATGACCACTCCATGGGAGGGGCAGGGATGGAAGAATAAAGTGTGTGTGTGTGTGTGTGTGTGTGTGTATCCTAGTAAGCTACGCTTGACACTATTTGGTTCTGTCCGCTAGTCTGCATCCCAAATTCCCTCCCTCCCCCCTATAACACACACACACACACACACACACACACACACACACACACACACACACACACACACACACACACACACACACACACACACACACACACACACACACACACACACGTTCTCTTGCTCTGTGAAATGGAACGGAGGGGGCAAGCCTTGGATAGGTTGATCTGTGGGTGGTGGATGGTGCAGGACCAATTTCACGCCTCTGCACACCTCTGCCTCTTCCAGCTGCACGCTGCATGCTCTCCCCTTCTCTCTGGTGCTCATCCCCCAACTAAGCTTTACCCCCTATACATGTGCGCACACAACCTTTTCTCCAATGACAGTATCCCATACCTCCCAAACCATACATCCCTCACCCTGTCTTCCTCTACAGTGACATGGAGTGTCCATCTCCAAATAACAAGCCAGCAAATAATTAACTAAATTATCAACAAAGCACAGTCTTGCTGCCTTGGAAAGAAATGTATGAAACAAAGAAGGAAAACAGCAATTCGGCATCAGTTAAAAGTGGTGCAGGAGAAATCTTTTCCTCATTCAATCCATTAGCATCCACATCCAGTTCAATACGTATGACTTGGCGCAATCATGTTGTATGCTTGGCAGCACAAGGACAAAGAGAGGGCATTGGGAAAAAAAATAACTTCATTTGCATTTGTAAAGGTAACATTTGTTTATGGCGCATGTGACATCTCTCCGAACGACCCCGTTGCTGATTGAAACAAGGTTTCTAATTAAGCATTAATTACTCAACAGTAGAAGAGGCAATTTGGTCACGAAAACACAGTGCTGACATATTCCCACCTGGGCTAAAGTAAACATGGTATTATTACCATCACCACCTGCTGTGGTTATGGTTATCTAAGCAGTCATAAACATCAGTTCCATATCAGCACATCAGTCCATCAGCACATATTGTACCACAATTGCTATAGGCCAAGCAATATGTTTTCCCTCTCTTGCTCTTCCGTGTGCATGTGTATTTCTCTCTCTATTTGACAGCCTCTTTCTGCTGATAAACACGGGCAGACAGCACAGAAGCACTGAGTTTCTTTCTAGGTGATAATTGGTGAAAGCACTGGGATTTACACAAGCAGGCAGGCGGGGAGGGTTTTCCCTTTGTAGTGGCGTGGTGTTTACAGTCCTGCTGCAGAACAGGCAGAGGCCTCATGGACTCTAGCTTTTGTTTGTGCCACATCACATTCAGACAGAAGATAAACCCTGCTGCTTTTCACATCACACTTAAATGCACGTGTACACACAAAATTACATAGACACACACAGGGAAACACAATAACACACCTGACACAGAGAGAAGGGGATTAGAGAGCTGGTACAGATGGGAAAGCTAACGTGTCTTTGTGCATGTGCGCGTGTGTGCGTGTGTGTGTGTGTGGGGGGGGGTAGTTGGTTTATTTTGGCCTTTCGTGTTCTACCAGGCATCAGTGCAACTCAGTCTTGTGTGGACACTTCATTTACAGAAATAGAGTTCATTGGTTTATGACTACAGGTTGTAAGATTCATAAAATTGGAGAAGAAGAAGGTGGTCAACCATAGCACTACACTGAAGTGTGGTAAACTGCAGCAAATATCTAAACTTGTGGTTTGGCTCTATTTAGGTGTTGGATAGAGGTAGGATGGTCCCTGGGGTGAGACAATGTGAAGGTAGGACAAAAACTTGTGAAAATAGATCATGAAACATCATCCGTCCATCCACCTTCAAACGCTTATCCAGGGCTGGATCACGGAGGCAACAGTATCGGCAGGGATGCCTGGAAGAGGTGTCTCCCTTGATCCTGAGGCATTCTGAGGCCAGCCGAGAGACATATTCCCTCCAGCGTGTCCTACGTCTTTCCCGAGACCTCCTTTTGTTAGGACGTGTCCCGAACACCTCCCTAGGGAGGCGTCCAGGAGGCATCCGGAACAGATGCCCCAGCCACCTACGGTGGCTCCACTAAATATGGAGTTCCTCCCTGGTCCCTAGATGAGAGTAGGAACGTAAATTGACCGGTAAATCGAGAGCTTCGTCTTACGACTCAACTATTTCTTTCATGAAACATCTTTAGATAAAATCTTGCATGAAATACTCAGACTGGTCACCAAGTATACATTCACACACACAATGTTAAAAAGCAATTAGTGCACATGCTACTTTAGTGAAGTGATATTCAATATGGTGTTCCCATTTATCTTGCTTTACAGCATGTGTAAATACAACATTATTTACATAATTTCTTACTTCATTAATTGTCTGCAACCATTTATTCTGCGTAGGGCCATGGGTTTCTATCCAATTCCAGCTGACCGTGGGCAGCAGGTGGGGTACACGCTGGATAAGTTCCAAGTTCATTGCAGGGTCTCATAGAAAGACACATAACCTATCACACTCAAATTCATAAATATAGTCAATTTAGAATCACCAATTCACCAATCTCGCATATTTTTAGGTCGAGAGAGGAAGCTCAACAAACTTTCACTAGGAGATTACCTGAACACTTCACTCATAAAACTAGCTCTATAGTGAATAATTAGTGTTAGTTCACAATAGGAAATGGAGAAAGCAGCCTCTAAAATATCTCTTGAGATATCTGCTTTATCCGACAGTCTAAAGGGCAAATTAACTCTTCCTTTTGAAAAGCCCACAATGGGAATTTCACACATGAAATCACATTAAATGTTACTTTTTTGCCACCATCCCCAAAGGCATATGCTTGTGCCTTTGACTTAACTAAGCTATGGAGGAATTATCCCATTCCTGATGCAGTGCTTGGCCACTTTCCCCCCATACCTAAATTTGTGAAATTTTCACAAAGCAGAAATACATTAGGGAGGGATCAGGGTAAATGGCACATTATGAATACTGTCAGAAATGGACCATTAAAGAAAATCAGACATTATCAGTGAGCACATATCTGAAGAACAATCTCAGTCAGGTTAATAATGTGCAATTAATCATCGGACACTTAGGTGCAGGATAAAGTACAACACTCAGTTTCGGAAGCAGGAATTATCCAGTGTCCATCTATTCTGACGAGGAGAGAGATGGATGGAGGCAGGTCGGCAAACTGGAATTGAGATGACTAAATGGATTTGGGTTATGACAAGTTTGTAGGTGTGGAATAACTGTTGATAAACTATTGGCAATATTTTACAACTTAACTAATGAGATCCTCTTTAATGAGTACAAATGAGCCTAATTTGTGAAATATAAAGACATTTTCTTCCCCATGTTATTACCAGTATGAGCAGTCTTATTTATGGACAAGGAGATCCCAGGATCAAATGTGAATACCATATTTCCGCTGACTTTACATTCTTTCTACACAGTCATATAAATGTTTCTGTGGGCACTTGCTGGGTGTTATAATTGTCCTTACTATCACCTCTCCAACCCCTGAAAGCTACTCTTCTAATGATGGAGTAGGATTTGCAGTAATGTTAATGATGTACTTCAACATTCAAAGCGAGACCTTGTTTTTGCTGCTTTCATCTGATGAGCTCTGTCTGATGTTGGATAGTTTCGGAGGGACTTTTAATACCCAGACTGCACACTCTAATGGAGCTTTGCTGATGGATTTCAAGCAGGATGACTGAATCTGAATCCAATAAAGATGCAGAACCCTGTCACTAAATAGTGCTGATAGCTCTTGTTCCAAATACACAAAATGTTCACATTTCAAATGCATGCATGTGTGGAAACAGCAGGGATGTGAATTTAACACTTTATTAGCAAAAGTTAATATGTATATGCATATGCAATCTAATATACCGATTACATAAACTAATATGTATACTATACAGATAAAATATTGTACTCTTTTCAACTTGGGAGTATTAGATCGAACATGATATTTAGCAGCCTTGTCCTTGTTTAACATTCTAAGATAACATAAAAAGTTAAAAACCCAAGACAGTTTAATTTCCATATGCTGTAAAACTATAATGATCTGTTATGACAACATGGCAACATACGGTTCCTGCATTTTATCAAGTTCCTGCATTTCGTGGCCAGAACACAGCTGTACATCTTGTCTATATATAATTCATTGCTTCGATCTAGCCTTAAAAACATAACACAGTTTGATCTCAATAAAAGCTTTAGCCATAGATACAGGGACTGTAGCAACAATGGGGAGATACATGCAGGAAGGCAGCCATCTACCACAGACAGAGGATGGGACTTTAATCTGATATCACAATGGTATTCAAAAAGAAATAGGAGTTTAATCCGGTGCTCAGTGACAGGAAAGAGATGGAAGGCACAGAAAAAATGAGAGTTGAGTAGAGGAGAGAAGTGGAAGAAGAGAGCCAGCAAAGAGGAGACAAGCAGAGGAAAAATTCACTTCTACAGTCGACTGCGCTAGGAAATCCTGCAGTCTTGCAGCAGCTAGAGAGCAGAAGCAGATGAGCCA
Organism: Antennarius maculatus; assembly: GCA_013358685.1. NCBI lineage: Eukaryota > Metazoa > Chordata > Actinopteri > Lophiiformes > Antennariidae > Antennarius > Antennarius maculatus. The sequence goes on from CM023612.1 coordinate 21,722,509, forward strand.
TGTCTGTGTATTTCATCCTCTCTATCTCTCTTGTTCCATTTTTTCTTTCTCTCTCAGTTTCCAAATATGTTGGCCTCTTCTCTCTCCCTCATTCCTTTGTTCCCTCTTCCCTCGCAGTCTTTTACATTTTATGGTTTTTTTTTTTTCTGGTGAAGGCACTTTGCCCTCGACGCATTTCCCTCTCTCTCTCTCTCTCTCTCTCTCTCTACGTCTCTATCTCGCTTTCATGATGTCCGGAGCTGTTTGACTAGTGCTTGAGCCAGTCTATAGCCCCCAGTGGGCTCATTTCACAACTCCACATCTGATGCCATCCTGCTCCATGAGCGCTGACAGACAGACTGGCCCTGATTGAGATGCATACAGTCAGCTGGAAGAGAAAACAGGGAGACATGAAGTGCTGCAGTTTAATTTTCCTATCAACTGAGAGGAGCTGGGTAAGAGGAGTTAAGGGTAAATGAATAGGGAAAATATGCACGTGCTGCTTGTTGGTCTGTGTGCATCTATATTGAAAGTGTGTGAATCCACGCTTATGCCTGTATGCTTATGCTGACTGTGTTTCAGCCCTAGAGAGTCCATGTATATTACCCCAAAGAATACCAATCACTGGTGATATTTCCAAAGCCTTCTGGCCTTCTCATCGTTCTTCCCAGCAAACTCCATCACCAACAAAGGCCTGATTCCCTCCATATGCACAATAAAAATAACCATCCGTGCTTGCAGAATAATAACTGAAGGGCTTGTTACTTATTACATAGCAGGTCTGGTACGGATGAGAATGTGCATCGTATAATAATACAGTAGGTGTTCACGGTGCAAAGCAAGGAGAAATTGAGATGCTCGAACAAAGTAATTACATCTTGTAATAAAGCTGTAATTGCATTTCATTATAGCAAGTTTGCATCTATTTGCATCTGTTATTCCCTTACTCATTGAGTAGTAGCTGCTTACTAACCCCTGACTGGCTCAAACAAAGCTTATACGTCTACGACGGCAATCACACCTTAACACCAGTAAGGTATTAAGAACACACACAAGCACACACACACACACACACACACACACACACACACACACACTAGACAATGATGTGAGAGAAGCCTTTATCTTCACAGCATAGATCTTTCCATTGAGAACCGGTAATTATAGACCCTGTCTCAAGATAAATCAATTAATGTCATCATATAGCTTTTAATTTAATTCAGAGCTAATTAAAGTGAGGAGACATTCGGGAGCAAAGGGAGACAGGAGGAGGGGCTGTTGGAGGTAAGACGCTACATGAGTTGTGTGTAACTCTGGAGGCTGGGGAATTGTTTCAGTCCCTGAGTTCAACAACGCATGATGGAGATGATTGAAATGAATTCCAGTGGCATGGGGATCAATACTATTAACTCAACATTACAAAACATCACCTGGAGCAGTCTGACTGACAGGTGACACTTTAATTGAAATAATTTGTCGCTCATTAAGGAAGGAAGACTTGGGATTGGAGTGTATGAACAGAGGAGTGATGAGATTTTTATCTGTGTGAAAACACTACAGACAGAGAGTAATAAGGCTATTTGGTTTAAAGGACTCTTTTTTTCAATTAATTGCAGATGTGAGCAAAAAAAATTAAAGAAAACTGCTGACTGAGCCTCTTACTCGACAGACAGGAAGAGGATAAGTCATTTGTAGTCTAACTTTAGCCTTAAGCATACGATTTTCATTAATGAGATTCTTGGAGACCAAAGTTTCAGTCCAGTTGAGGGAGCTGTGTCTGATAAAGCTTGTGTGTGTGTGAGAGTGTCATGTCATGTCGGTCTGGTGGTTGGTCTGTTGGTTGGTCAGTCAGTCGACTGATTGATGGATAACCACTATGGTTTCTGGGACATGGTTTTGTATGATACTGATCTCCACAAATCTCTTTCAGCTCCTACTGGTCTTGTATCTATGCAAAGAAAACACAACCAACCTCCATCAGGTGTATCATCCACAGTAATACAGATCTACTCTGGTAGGGGTTTCCAAATATGTTTAAAACATAGGGGGAAAAATGCAGCTTTAAATTCAATTCCATATTAAATATTTCTTTTACTGTACATACACTTTACTTAATATTTAAGGAAGAAAAAGGTACAGGACAAGACAAATACACAGTCTAAGATGACGGTAAGCACAATATACACACTATTTGTAAGCACTGCACAAAAAATTTTTAAAAATATGAAATTGAGCATAATTGACAACTGTTCCCTTTTACGTCTTTAATTGTCATCCATACATTATTTCTCCATTAAATTAAAATTTAAATGTGAGTGAACCAGAGTGTTGCCTGGTAATTAGAATGACAGAAATTCTGTTTAAATGCACTGAGATAATTAGTCACAAATCAAAAATGAACTCTATAACAATAACAATGAGGGACATTTTACACAGGACCTGAAGTGAGAACTGAGACAGAGGGATAAAAATAGAAAAAGAAAAGCAGACATACAGTATAGTGAAGATAAACAGGACCGTTTAAAATCTGAAAGTACTACAGAGCATGTATCAAGCAGCTTCACTGCTCTACCAAGTGTCCTTCCAAGGAAGATATTCCACATCTTTTATATTTAATACCCCACGATATCATAATCCATATGGACACAACATATTAAAGGATTATATGTGTGTACATTAGAGCACAGGACCATTTTCACTAACCCTTTCTGCTGTGGGCGATCATAAAATGCTCATTAATTCCTTAAATTAGCTTAAATGCCCTTATTGAACGTCACCTTCATGATTATTTTTTGCTTATTAACTATTCCCTAAGTGGGCTGCCAAGGGTCCTGTCAGGTCAAAAGAATGGTGTGTATGTGTGTATGTGTGAGAGAAGAGACGGCAGTGCAGAGGCAGACCTACACCACCCCTCACCCACTCCACTCTACTCCCTCTCTTGCCAAGCAAAGGGGTCTATCACAGTTGCCTTGGTGACGCTGGTTGGCAGCTGATAGGGAAAGAAGCTTGCAAATGGAAAATGTCAATTACTGGTGAAGATATGTAGATCTGAGTGAGGGACTGCTGCAGAGAGGAAGGGAGTGAAGAAAGAGGAAGAGGAGAGGAGAAAAAGATGAAGCAGAGAGCGAGTGAGAGGAATACCAAAGAAATAAAGGTGTGGTGGTATCAGAACGCAGAAGGATGCAATATAGAGGCATGGGGAAAAACGGGTGTCGGGGGCTGTTGGGGGTTGTGGGTGGGGGTTGGGTGGGGTACAAGAGAAAATGGAGTGATGGGGGTGGGGAGGTGCAGGGACAGTGAAGGTTTGGTGCAAGGGAGACTGAATTAAAGCACTGGCAGCTGACAGAGAACGTCTGTCCACATCTATTAAAACAACTTCCCTGTTCTGAGGCAGAGCGCAGTGTTGTTCATTATTCCTCTCTTTCTCTCCTTCACTCTCTTTATCTGTCATCCACAACTTCAGCACAAGCCTCTACCTCTAACTGGCAATTTGATTAAACCCAGGAGATAAGGTTATACAGAAGGGGACAGCAGGGCAGAGCAGCGCAAAGGCAAAGGATGGAATGGAGGGGATTCGAGATGGGGGCTATAAGCATTCTGCTGTAATCGGAGCATTGATCTTCTAAGCATGTGGCCAACGTAGATAATGGTGACCGAATTAGGTCCATCATGCACGTTGGAATCTAAGATAACAGTGTGGATATATGGGTGTGTGCCTGCTTATAGGTGCACATTTGAATCCGGTGCAATTAATCATGCATGCATATCCTCCATGGGGTGTATGTGTCCACCATATTTGTATGTGTGCATAAGTAGTCTCTTTAGGTGGATATATGCATCTAGATCTGTGTTTGCACTTCATGGAATGAGCATCTTATTTAAGTTTTACTAGACCTAAGTTGAATTAATGTGTTCCTACCCCCCATTCCAATTTCCATCAGAAGTCTCTTGACCCTCCAACTCTGCAGGCACATAATGGTCCATTTGGGACAGTGAGACTATATTTCCATACGGCTGGGACACAGAGGCCCCGTTATACATATATTACCCCCTTTGTGTCTGCAAGGTCTCATGTGGGGCTTGTCTACTATACCAATGCATATGAAGAGGTAACCGCGTGCTCTCCAACGAACATCAACACCCACTCACAACAAAATCGGTATACAGTCCGACTTGAAAAACACATGCACACGTGTACACACTAGCATTCCTTTAGCAATGTTATCACACATATGTAATGTGCCGACATGTACACAGACATGGACACACGGATATAATGTGACCCCCCACCCCCCAGCAGCTTGATTGTGATTGACACTGAAAAGCTCTGAAGGGAGACAGCCCATCTTTGTTGTAATACTGTTGTTATACAGTTTAAAAACATTTGTAGAGTACAATACATTTGCTTGACTTTTATGATTTAGAGTTCTGTTGAGAATAGGTTCAGCAAGAATAGGTCGCCGCAAGAACGCACAAGCCAGTGTCTTACTGTGCCGGTCCCAAGCCCGGATAAATACAGAGGGTTGTGTCAGGAAGGGAATACGACAGAAAACCTTTGCCAAATCAATATGCAAATTGAATCTATGACCTCCATACCGGATCGGTCGAGGCCCGGGTTAACAATGACCACCATCGGTGCTGTTCACCTACAGGGTACCGGAAATTGGACCTACAGAGTGTCGGACATTGGACCACTGTTGGTCGAAGAAGGAGAGGAAAAAAGTGTCTTCATAGGAAGAGAGAAAAGAGGAACTCCAAGAGTATAGGACAGAGAGTAGGGACGTTGAATGTTGGAACTGTGACAGGAAAAGGCAGAGAGTTGGTTGACATGATGCAGAGGGGGAAGGTAGACATACTGTGTGTCCACTTTATGGAGTGAAAGTTGGCAAGGTTAGAAGTTTAGGAGTAAGGTTCACGTTGTTCTATCATGGTGTAGATAGGAAGAGAAATGGAGTAGGAGTTATCTTGAAGGAGGAGTTTGTTAGAAATGTCCTTGTAAAAAGAGTGTCAGATAGAGTGATGAGTCTGAAGCTAGAAATCGAGGATGTGATGTTCAATGTTGTTAGCGGGTATGCTCCAAAGGGTAGGATGTGAGCTTGAGGAAAAAGAGACATTCTGGTTTGACTTTGATGAGGTGATGCAGAGCATATCTAGAAGTGAGAGAGTTGTCATTGGTACAGACTTCAATGGACATGTTGGTGCAGGAAACAGAGGTGATGAGGAGGTGATGGGCAGGTTTGGAATCCAGGAGAGGAACGCAGAAGGACAGATGTTGGTTGACTTTGCAAAAAGGACGGAAATGGCTATGGTGAATACTTACTTCCAGAAGAGACAGGAACATAGGGTGACCTACAAGAGTGGAGGTAGGAGCACACAGGTAGACTACACCTTGTGTAGACGGTGTAATCTGAAGGAGATCAGTGACTGCAAAGTGGTGGTAGGCGAGAGTGTAGCCAAACAGCATAGGATGGTGATGTATAGGATGACTCTGGTGGTGAGGAAGATGAAGAGGACAAAGGCAGAGCAGAGGACAAAATGGTGGAAGCTGAAAAAGGAAGTGTTACATGACTTTTAGGAAGGTGTTAAGACAGGTTCTAGGCGGCCTGGAGGTGCTTCCAGATGACTGGACAACTACAGCTAATGTGATCAGGGAGACAGGTAGGAGAGTACTTGGTGTGTAATCTGAAAGGAAAGTAGATAAGGAGACTTGGTGGTGGAATGAGGAGGTACAGGAGTGTATACAGAGAAAGAGGTTAGCTAAGAATAAGTGGGATGCTGAGAGGACTGAGGAGAGTAGACAGGAGTACAGGGAGATGCAGCGTAAGGTGAAGGTAGAGGTAGCAAAGGCCAAACAGGGGGCTTATGTTGACTTGTATGCTAGGTTGGACAGTAAGGAGAAAGGAGAGACTGATCTATGCAGGTTGGCAAGACAGAGAGATAGAGATGGGAAGGATGTACAGCAGGTTAGGGTGATTAAGGATAACGGTGGAAGTGTATTGACAGGTGCCTGTAGTATGATGGGAAGGTGGAAAGAGTACTTTGAAGAGTTGATGAACAACGAAAATGAGAGAGAACAAAGACAAGAAGAGGTGGCTGCCGTGGTCCAGGAAGTAGCAAAGATTAGTCAGAATGAAGTGAGGAGGGCATTGAAGAGGGTGAAGAGTGGAAAGGCACTCGATCCTGATGATATACCTGTGGAGGTATGGAGGTGTCTAGGAGAGGTGGCAGTAGAGTTTCTGACTGGGTTGTTAAACAGGATCTTAGATAGTGAGAAGATGCCTGAGAAATGGAGGAGAGGTGTTCTGGTATCCAGATGCTGAGGTTCTCTTTGGGAGTGACCAGGATGGATGGGATCAGGAATGAGTACATCAGAGGGACAGCACATGTTAGAGGGTTTTGGAGATAAAGTCAGAAAGGCCAGACTGAGATGGTTTGGACATGACCAGAGGAGAGATAGTAAATATATTGGTAGAATGATGCTGAGTTTTGAACTGCCAGGCAGGAGGCCTAGAGGAAGACCAAAGATGAGGTTTATGGATGTAGTGAAAGAGGATGTGAAGGTTGTTGGTGTGAGAGAAGAGGATACAGAAGACAGAGTTAAATGGAGGCAACTGATTCATTGTAGCGACCGCTGAAGGGAAAAGCCGAAAGGAGAAGAAGAAGAGTATTACCATGCATGTTATCATTTTTTCCTGCCAAAATGTCTTTTGGGAAAATAGGTCAAACTTCAGCTTAGTTCTCCAAATATAGCATTGTCAACCCCTGGATGGAAAGTAGATTTCAAATATATTTATTTTCATATATCTTGAATGGAACAATTTTACCAAAATCAAAGATTTCATTTGTCAGATCAAAGTGCTCAATTTATCCTCATTATATTTCGAAATCTTTCCTCTAATAGACAAAAACTGCCAGTTAGTTCTTAAATTTCAGCTGTTAAGGTTGGACTGCTAACATCACATAATTTGATCTTGAGAATGTAGAGCGCCTTAATGAGTTCAGTAACACAAATGCACACAAAGACACACACACACGCGTGCGCGCGTACACACAGTGTCATTATTTCAAAGTAATTAGCTGACAGAAGCAATTTGAGTTAATTGGTTGGTCGACAGTGTAAACTCTAGGGCTTATGGGTATCGTAGTATGGATGATACAGACACTCTGCCTGGTCATGCAGCCTGACTGAGACAATAATCAACCTATCCAAAGCCTTTCCCCTCTGTTCCATTCCACAGAGAAAGAGAACGTGTGTGTGTGTATTTTTTGTGTTTATACTAGCAAGAAAATATCAGTTTGTAAACCTCAAATCAACAAATATTTCAAAGCCTAATTAAATCCTTGTGAATTTGTTTAGATTTACAAATATGTACTTTCAACCTTAGAGAATGTAATTGGTTAAGGTAGTCTTTATTATCTTAAATATGACAAAGAGATTTAGGGTTACTTTTAGTCGGTCATGCATTAAATTTTTTTATTTTGTTCATTCCTTGTGCAATTATTTGACAGATGATTGATGTTCAGTGTTAGATATCTATGATATTGAGTAAAGTAGCAACACTGGTCCCAGAAATTAAAGTAAAGACTCTTGAATTGAACTATGCCCCTGGGGCAAACTTCAACTTTGCCAGAGCAGAATGAGAGATGCTACCACCAACAGTAGAAATTTACCCAGCCTGAACCTGGTAATGAATTCAGCTCAACACAGAGCAGCACCGAAAGAGCCTCAGGCAAATATGAACAGTGATTCCAAAATCTGCTGCAATAAACCTCAATCATACGCTGCTTAGGCTCACTGACAGAGGTGTGGGTCACCAGATTAAAAGGGGAAATAGAGTTGAATAAGGTGAAGATGGAAAAGTCACTCAATTAGTGGGTCTTTCACATGAAATCCTAATAATTTTATAATGAATTTCCATGAAGGACTTAACATAGAGTCGAGTACAGGACAGAAATATGAATGTGAAGATCCTGCTATGCTTTACCTTGAGTATAATAAAAAAAAAAATCTTTTATTAATTTTCAACAGATATATTAATTCTTAACACACCTTTGTAAAGTGTTTTTGACAGAAAGTCTGTATAAGAAGGATTGGCTAACAAAATGATGAAAAATACTTCACTTGTGCCTGATTGTGGCTGGAAAGACCACAAACAAGTCACCTGTCCCAAAAGTGAGATATTACCTTTGGCAGAACAAAAGACAAAGCAGACATGGCAACCAACAAAAGGTCAAGGGGAAACAAGAATGAAAGAGATGGGAAAAGGTCAACTGGCACCTGTAAAAAAAGAGGTGGATGTGAAGAAATAAGGTTGTGGAATCAGGTTTTGTCTAATCTCAGTGAAAAGACTGGGAAGGGAGGGTTACTGATGATAAGTGAACCTCTACTCATTCTTTTCTGCTCTTGAAAAGAAGAATGAGCTTTAGTCTTTGTGTTTTTGTATTAGACTTTTGATAAGGTTGAGACACAAAGGTCTGTTTTCAGTTTAATGAGTAAGAATCAGCAGTTGATAGATGACCAGACGATGACAACATAACAGTTACTTCCATTATAAAGCAGTGTTACATAAATTACAATTAAATGAATGCACACAGTGCTCTAATGGTATTAAATCATAAACACACACTCAAATTAATCTATCATCTTCATGTTATTCCTAACACATACACACAACAATTAAAGTGCTAACTCGGAACATGATTTACATCATTATGATTATGACTGTCATAATTACGAGCGCTGTTATCACTCTCATTATTAATAGCAATGACACTACTATTAGCCTGTCTGCTGGTGTGCTACTTAGTCTGGAGGCTAATTACTGTGTCTGACTGGCCAGGAACGGTGCTGGTCCACAGCTCCAAGGTCAAAAACCTCCTCCTCCTCCTCCTCTCATCAAGGGGCTCTCACATTTACTTAATGCTGCCACTCATAATATTTTTTAATCTCGTAAATGATAGTGAAAGCGCAAATTTCCCCTCTCGCAATTTATTAGTGTGTTTGCGCTACCTGGTAGTGTATTACTATCATGGCTTATCCAATTAGTGTGGATGTTTGAACAATATCTAAGGGGAAGAGCAGCGGAAGGATGGCGAGAAGGTAGGACGGATGTGCAGGAGAAGGGTGCATCCTGCAAGGGGGGGGGGCTTTGATGCCCAGAATCTTTATATCAGTGCTGTGATGGACTTAAACTGGCATGTGATCAAGGGAGAGAAATGCTGAGCAACATTCTGTTTGCATGTGTGTTAGTGTTTACACAGCTGATGTGATGTAATGATGAGGCCCGTGTTGGGTATTTAAATCATTTAATTTACCAGCCTATTTATTGGCCCCTTTTCCACACATTAAACTATAACCTTTTGGCAATTAAGGTGCTTTTCAACTAATTTCCAAGTTTTAACATCAGACTTTAACATACAGTAACACACACACATTAACTGTCTATCTTATCCCATGTGTAAATCCCTGTAAATTTGATTACGCTGTATTATACCACTTCAACCACTTTTCAAAAATAATTTTATAGTTTGTTTTAGAATTACATTTTAATTTTCATTAGTGTGTTTCTGGTGTTTTTGTACTTGACTTGATTTCCATTTGTATTTCTGAAATTCTTGTTTTTGGAAACTCAGAAAAAAAATATGAGTTAAGGTAAATGGAATACATGCATCACTAAACATTGATAAGCCATGATAAACATGATGTGAATATCTGATTTAAAGTGGTGTGAGCTTCTTCAGTGAAAAGTAACAGTAGTATTGATGTGCTCTATAATATTTTCAGAATAATTCTTTGGACCTTGCAGTGCTTTTTTTAAACTGCATTCACTGACTACTTCAATAAATAGAGTGTTTGTAACACTTGTGACACAAATTACAGTGACGGCTTTAATTAAAGTATGCAGGAGCCATCCAGGGGAAAAACAACAGGCTGTCTGACATTTAATAACAAAATCATATGTCTCTTATTTCAGTAATTACCATGTCATGACAGCGCCCTGACAGAAAAATGCATCATGCCGAATTTTATTTTAGAAAGCAGACTACTGAAAGGCGCTTGTGTTTACACGATTAAACAGTTTGTAATTTTTTTTAAAGCTGATGTAAGGTACAATGTTAAAAAAAAGTTAATGTTTTAAAGAGAGCATGACTGTTAATTTCCCATTTGTTTCATTCACTTCAAGTTTTCTCTTTCAGAAGTGCATCACTCAGAATAACATACTGAAGTTCAAGGGGGTTCACAACAAACAAAAAAGAAAATACAGATAAAATGTCTCAAAAGATCCAACCACTTGTTCTCAATAGCGCTCTTTTCTTCCATCCTCAATGCTAAGGACACAGCTTAGACAATGAAGTAGCAAATGTGTGTGTGTGTGTGTGTGTGTGTGTGCGTGCGTGTGCATGTTTGTTAAGTCATAACACAGTTGGATTACTTTTAATAAAAAGCTGCCCTTGAAAAAATATAACAAAAGCTTGAAATTTTATAAATATTATATGGAATGTACATGACTGAAAATTGATATCATTGATGCTCCAGGGTATCTGGCATTCAGTGTCATCAATGACAGTAAAATATCATTATTTAAGTGAAAGATACACAAGGGCAGAGGAAGCAATCTGTTCTCAGAGCTTCACAAATTATCACATTTTAAGTCATGAGAAGCTTGTTTGTAAGAGAGAATTATTCATGCATCTATTGAATACAACATAGCTGTTTCTGATTGAGGAAACCCCAGTGTTATCTGCAGACATCTTGTCCTGTCTTGATTTACTGAGGTAGTGGATAGCGTGGTTAAAAATGTTTTTAATAGTTGTCGTCATTATTATTTTTAAGCAGCAATAGTGACGTAAAGTAAAGATGATGCTATGAGAAATGTGAGAGGGAACCAAATAAATGTGTGGTGGGCAGCTGAACAAAGTCGCTCATTAATGCTGAAAAGTGCTACAGAATCGTCAATAATGAAAGTTTGGGACCTTGTGGACAGTTATTTGTAGTGATGCATGGATGTTATTGAATTATAAAGCATCTCGTATTTACAACTTTGAAAACAACTACATCTCAAACTCAAAAAATGGTGTTAATTGATTGATTAATTGAAGTGTACTATTTCAATGTTCTCAAATTAAATTTAAAGTTTGTATTTTTTCTTGGTGGATGGATGGATGGATGGATGGATGGATGGATGGATGGATGGATGGATGGATGGATGGATGGATGGATGGATGGATGGATGGATGGATGGATGGATGGATGGATTTTTCCTTGGTGTACTCAGGAGAATAACAAATACTGTAGTCATACTGGTAATGCAAAAGGCTGAACAACACTTGTGTTGTTTCTTTAAAACGATGAGAAAAAGCATAAAAAGGGGTCAAGCAGTATCTTGGCAGACAAGAGCTATTTTGAAAATCCATTAGTGACTCAATGCAGAGTCATTATCACTTACATGCAATATCTTGGCTTTGACTTTTTAGTGTGCTCTGCATTTTTTTCTAAGGTCTCAAAATACCACATGAAATAGTAAAGCAGAAAAAGGGAGGTCTCTTAATGGAGAAAGAAGGGCTGTGGTATTTTAAAAACCATTTATTCTAATTCTGCTGAAATGACAGGTCCTTCCATTAGCAATCGCATTCTCCCTCTGGCAGAACGGATTGTGGACTTTGTCAGATATTATGCAGCATTGATAAATTTGTTTCTGGTCTTCTCAGCCCACAAAAGAAAATCAATTTTCGGGATACTAAATAGTTTGAGCATTCCAGATAGAATGTGCAATTTGCAGAGAAAACATGTTAGGTATTATTACAACAATGTTCACATTGTGCTTCCTAGTGAATCCTCACACTTTTTTTTAACGGTAGTCAATATGACACTCCATGTTTACATCCCGCTTCAAAGCAGTGATGTATTGTAATTGTCAGTGTTTGTGCGTCCATTCATCCGTCCGTCTGTCCGTTCGTTCATCCGTTAGTCCATCAAATATCTTCGCAACCGTAGCAGATAGAAACATGAAACAAAAAGCACATTACTTGGGCGGCAAAGCGGATGAAAATGAGATGATGACCTAGAACTTGAGAAAACTAGTTCATGGTCAAATTTAAACTTTTTTACACCCAGGAACCGGATAGACAGACGGAGAAGGCCAGTGTCAGTAAGACCATAGACCTACTGTCATAGATCAAAGCAGTAGCTTTGATCTATGAGTAGGTCAGAGCACTATCTTTGATCTTTGACCTATGCAAGTAGGTCAGGGTAAAATTTTGAATTCAGGGGTGTTGCAGGATGTTGCAGTCTGTGACTGCCTTGGCTCTATGCTTTGATTTACCCTGATCTATGAAAGTATGTCAGGGTAAAATTTTGAATTCAAAGACTCTAACATCCTGCAACTTACCCTGACCTACCCTGAAAGTAGGTCAGGGTAAACTTTTAAAATGAGGGGTGTCGCCGGATGTTGCGGTCTCTGCCTTGATTCTTGTTGTATGTATTTGTAATTGTGGGAAATGTTAATTTATAATAACATAAAAGTCTCATAATGGACATAAAATGAATTGATGTTTTGCCTGTGTAGTAGCTGGTCCTCTCTCCACGTTTTTATGATGGTACTTCACACAATGTGCCGGAATTTGCTCTTTTTTTCTCTGTATTTATTCAGTAAACTGAATGCTTCTGAACAATCTGGCTCATAGTGTAATTATTTTATTCTACAGTGTGATTTTTATATTGTTATGACTTCCTGATGTTACTTCCTCACTTGGATTTCTGGGCTGTCCTGTGAAAAAGAGGATGCATTCTTTACTGATTCTAATATTCTGAGGCTGATTTGTTATTTGCATCTTTAATAATAAATATTGTATAAATTGTATTTCATCATTAATGAAAAATCTGCCAACCTATTTGGTGTCATCCAATAACTACCAACAACTGAAATAACCTTTAAGAGGAAACCAACAAAGCTCCTACTTCTTTTGTCTCTATTACCACATGAAATACTATTCAGTACGGCAAATTAAAAAGGCATTGTCTTTTAGCCTTCAGTTACATCTAGAACTATGGCCTCGGATTTAGAGGTGCTGATCCTCATCCCACTTGCGTCACACTCAGCTGCAAACTGTCCCAGTGCACGCTGAAGGTCCAGTTTTGATGAGGCCAATAGGACACCATCGTCCGCAAAAAAAATACTTTGGTCCCCAAACCGGAGTCCCTCCGGATCCTAGCTGTGCCTAGAATTCTGTCCATAAAGATTATGAACAGAACCATGACAGAGGGCAGCCCTGCGAAGTCCACCATGCCTGGAACTAGTCTGACTTACTGCCGGCAACTCGAACCAAGCTCTGGCTTCGGTTATACAGGGACCGGACAGCCCTCAGCAAAGGGCCCCGAACCCCATACTCCTGAAGCACTCCCCACAAGATACCACGAGGGACACTGTCGAATGCCTTCTCCAGATCCACAAAACACATGTGGACTGGTTGGGCAAACTCCCATGAACCCTCGAGCACTCGATGGAGAGTGTAGAGCTGGTCCACTGCTCCGCGACCGGGACGAAAACCGCATTGTTCCTCCTGAATCCGTGGTTCAACTATAGGTCTAATCCTCCTCTCCAGTAGTCTGGAATAGACTTTTCCCGGGAGGCTGAGGAGTGTGATCCCCTATAGTTGCAACACACCTTCCGGTCCCCCTTTTTGAAAAGAGGGACCACCGTCCCAGTCTGCCAATTCAGAGGTAGTGTCCCCAACTGCCATGCGATGTTACATAGACGTGTCAACCATGACAGTCCCTACACATCCAGAGACTTAAGGTACTCAGGGTGAATCTCATCCACCCCCAGTGCTTTGCCACTGAGGCGTTTGGTGACTTAAGCTTGAGTGATGGACGAGTCCACCTCTGAGACCTCAGCCTATGCTTCCTCTGTGTAAGACATGGTAGTGGGATTGAGGAGATCCTCGAAGTATTCTTTCCACCGCCTGACAATATCCTCAGTCGAGGTCAGCAGTTCTCCACCTCTACTGTAAACAGTGTTGGCTGTGCACCGCTTTCCCCTCCTGAGGCACTGAATGGTTTGCCAGAATTTCTTGGATGCTGACTGATAGCCTTTCTCCATGGTCTCCCCGAACTCCTCCCAGACCCGAGTTTTTGCCTCCGCGACTACTCGAGCTGCAGTACGCCTGGCCTACCCAAATCGGTCAGCTGCCTTTGAAGTCCTACAATTCAACAAGATTTGATAGGACTCTTTCGTCAGCTTGACAGCATCCCTTACTTCCGGTGTCCACCACCGGGGTTACTGCCGCAACAGGCACCAGAGACCACAGCTCCGAGCAGCCACTTTGACAATGGAGGTGGAGAACATGGTCCACTCTGACTCAATGTCCCCAGCCTCCTGCAAGATCTGGGAGAAACTCTCCTGGAGGTGGGAGTTGAAGACCTCACTGACAGGGGGTTCTGCTAGACATTCCCAACAGACTCTCAAAACACGTTTGGACCTACCGAGCCTGTCCAGCCCCCTGCTCTGCCAGCGGACCCAGCTCACGACCAGGTGGTGATTGATTGACAGCTCTGCAACTCTCTTCACTCGAGTGTCCAACACACATGGTCGAAGGTCTGATGATATGACAACAAAGTCAATCATTGACCTCCGGCCTAGGTTGTTCTGGTGCCTTGTGCACTTATGGACACCCCTGTGGTTGAATAAGGTGTTTGTTATGGACAAACTCTGACTAGCACAAAAGTCCAATAACAGAACACCACTCGTGTTCAGATTGGGGAGGCCGTTCATTCCAGTGACCCCAGGTCTCATTGTCATTGCCCACATGAGTGTTGAAGTCCCCAAGCAGGACAATGGAGTCTCCAGTCGGAGCACTATTCAGTACCCCTCCCAGGGACTCCAAGAAGGCCGGGTATTCCGCACTGCCATTTGGCCCGTAGGTCAAAACAACAGTGAGACACCTGTCCCCAACCCGAAGAAGCAGGGATGTGACCCTCTCGTTCAACAACAACAAAAACAATAATAATAATAATAATAATAATAATAGTAATAATAATAAAAAACATTGATAAGTACGTCACCAAGTGCAAAAATATTTATGCTACCATATATTTTTTTTTTTTCTCCAGGCAAACATTCATAAGAGACAGCACACAAACACACACAAGTCAAACATAAATTGTCGGAGAAAGCAAAGAGGCAGGCTGTGGGAGTTGGAACTGTTGTCCCTCTATAATGGCTCATGCTTGAGCTATTTGTTCAATGCTGTACAGGCTTATTAAAAGAGCAACCAGCTCCCTCAGGACCAGGTTAGTGTTGCAAGGGACTACAGCAAAAACAGAAGGTACAGGTTTCTGATTCCCACATACAAAGGCACTTTATCAAACACATTCACATCCGTACATGTGAACACACAGCATCCCATGGCTCTGTCTAATCACACAGCCAGTATGTATTTCTTTGTAACTGTCTCAAAGGAGCCTCCATGCTGGCCTTACAGTTCTCCTGTGGATGTCTACTCAGTACTTGGTGGTCTTGATCATGTCCCGTTCACAGAGGAGGGTTAGTGATCAAGAATCAACAAGACAGGTCAGGTGAAAAGAAATTCACAGTGAAGGAAAACAAATGAGGAAAAAAGAGGAAAGAAAGAAAATGAGAGGGCAATGATTTTTGGAGAGTTTATTCAGTTGGGAAAGATGATAGCGAAAATCCACCCATTAAGTCAGCCGACATAATGCTGTGGAAACAGCCAGGAAGCAGAGGCAGTTGCTCATTCACTCTCATATGCTTATTATTCAGTTCAGACATGACAAGAGAAAAACTACACAAACCATTTCAATAAAACAATGAAGGATTATCATTTGCACATATGCACATATACCCTATATCCACTCTCAAACGTGCATGCGCAGCGCGGTTACACATCTGAAAATGAACATTTGCGCAACCTAATGTCATTGCCCTATAACACAAAATGAGGCTTTTGTATTTGTGCAGAGGGGTCCAATGTCTACAGAGGGAAGTGAGGGCTTTATAATCACTGATGCCAGATTGGAAGTCAGCTGCAGCATAAGAGACCATCAATCACCACCATGGTGCTCATGAAGAAGCCCCTTTATGGACAGCTAGACTTCAGACAACACACAGACAGCCTTCTCTCTTCAGCCGACTCCCGCTCCCGGCAGGAGGGATTGCTACAAATGCATACATGCAAATGACAAATTGCATCACCACAGTTTTGTTTTGCATCACCACAGCATCAAAATAACCTTATTTTTAAATATTGTTCTTCCTTTGATCCATCATTTTAGATAAAGACAAACCCTTGGAAAATGAACTGTACTTTTTACTCTTCATGGACTCACAGAAATTCAATAGAAGAAGCAAAGAAAGAGAAAGAGGAAATCCGTTTAAATTGAAATTGTTTATTTTAATCTCGCAGCCTTTGCTAAGCCATGCATGTAATTCACTGTATGGGCTCCATTTGTACATTTGCAACTCTGTGATGAGGTGACTATTTGCGTAGATATTGTATGTATAGTCTCTGTCTGCAAGTACAAACATGTGCACACAAGCACATGTATGTTCGCTTATGTGCACATTGTCTAGTGGCGGCAGCAGCAACTGTGAATTTAATCTGTGCAGAGAATCATTATCAGTTTCCCGGGCCATTAGACTAATGCTACGGGATAAAACAGCAAAGTGGCTGAGACCTGACGCTAACAGGGGCTAATCATCAGGACTACCTCTCACGGTAAGTTTGGACATGACACTAAATATTCCTCAGAGGCAAGAACCCTGGGCTCTTGCAATCAGATAATTACAGGAGCCTGGAATATTTTATTAATAAAAAATTCAATAAACTGTCTCAAATATTTGAATTAGCTGAGGTGTGTGATTTGATTTGACACTTGACTGGCCTCGGAAGTGTTAAAATTCCTTTTGTCACCATCATTAATTATTAATATTCTCAAATAATGATAATTTCATCATGAGGTACTTTTCTGCCCCAATATGCAGCTGAGTGAGTATGTGTGGTTTTATTGGATTTAGGGGTGAGGGAATCATGAATCTAGAGCCTTCAAGTGAGTAATTCTCAAACCCTGCTGAAAGAGATACAAGTGTATTTATCACAGCATCTACAACCCGAGTTTCCCTTAGCAACTACAACCTCAGAATATTACCAGCATGAGGCACTGGAGCTTTCTTTTTGCCCAGCATTGGCACAGCGAGGCAGCTCTAATCTGCATGTTGCCTGATCTCACCAATGAATGGCTTCCTGTCTATTCATTCCATTTGGCCTAGCAACCAAAAGCACCTGGTGAGCATTTGATTGGCAAACAGCAAAATACTATCTGCAAACATGAAAGATCAAATGTGTGCCAACAGTTCCACAGTGTTTTGTTTTTTTTTACCATTTAATGAGCTGCTACCTGATGTGGGTGACCCTGTTGTCTCAGGGCGATTGAACAAAACCCTCATCTTAGAAACATGACGGCTTCAAGTCTACATTATATCAGGTATGTATTTAATTCATAGTTAATTCATTGTGTAGCCCACATGACAAATAAACTAGATTGTATAGTAAAATTAAAAATTGTCTGGAGCAGGAGAGGAAACAGCAGTGTTAGGTAATGTATGACAGACAGTGTATGTGTCTAAGTCATCTTTAATCTCAAACACACATTTAAAAGTCACTGCGTTCCCTACTGTTCCTGTGTAGTTGAGCTCTAACTGCATTTCAAAGCCGACCTGTCTGACTGAAGCTCGGCCACATAGAAGGCACGGCGGGGCTGCATGTAATTAAAGAGGGACAGGGGAAAACCATACACACAAATGCAAATACACACTAACAGACACAGAGGAAGAAGTTTCAGGCTACAGGACAGGGGTCTGTGGATAAAGAAACCAAAACTGAGCATGAACAAGCAAACAGAAATAGCCACGGACCGATGAAGATGATTGGACCACCCAATGAAGAAGAGAAACATCAAATAACCTCCGGGATGAAGAAATGAAGGGAAAAGGTGATAACAATGGGGGGAAGACAAGGACGAACAGAAAACCGCTCCATCTGTTTAGCATATGAGTCATTTAAGTAGATCTTGCATGGCAGGCAAAATTTTACAAGGGAGAGAGAAGAATGAGGAAAGAGGGGAAAAATCAAGGAGGACTGGAAAGAGAGCAGAGTTCCCCTATTAGTGAGGACTGTCACCTTTTGGCCATCCTGGATCGCCTCATCTCCATAATAGGCTGACCCCCTGTGTTTCAAGCTCATTAGAAAGGCAGACAGCCAGGCCAGGCAGACACACGCCTGTCACCTCACTGCTCCCACTGGAGACCTCATTGAGACGGAAATGAAAGAAAGATGAATGGAGAGATGGTCAGAGAGAAAGAGAAAGATGGGATGGAGGATCGGAATCCAGGTTTGATCAAGAGAACAGAAGAAAAAGAGCTAAAACTCGTCTTAAAAGAAAGGAAGGAAAGGCAAGGGAGAAAGTGGTTGTATGAAAACAGATCTGCCTAGCAACAGTCATTTTTCTGGAGCAGGGAGCTGTACAGGAGATATAGTCTGATAAGATTTCACATTGTAGGACAAGGACTAATTTTCTTTTAGTTATTATCACTAAACTGTTTTCCATATAACCCACAATCAGCCCTGCAGAACTTATGAATTTGTAAGCCCTGCACAAGGGGTAGTTTATTCCAGTAAGTTCATATTTTGCCTACTTTTTTCAGGTTTTGGATCAATTTACAGCATTCATATTTCTAAATGGTGAAATCTTATTGTTTTTCCACCAATATCCAACTGAGACATGATCTAAATTGTTAATCTGAACCTCTATTATCTACTAACCCTAACCCTGACCCTAGCCCTAACCCTAACCCTCTACAAATCATAAGTTCTTTATTGTAAAATCAGCAACAGTAAAATAATGAATAAAGAAAATATAAGGTTAATCAAGCAAACAATTGAAATCACAAACACTTATTGATTCATGATATTAGAGATCACTTCTACTCTTTACAAACATTGTCATTGAGCACACATATTACAAATGCAGAAAGCACATCTCTGTACACCAGTGAAAGTTGTTGACTGACATGCAGCTTGGCCATTCAGGACACCAGCGTTTTGTTACGGGTCCTCCCTGGGGAGCCCGTGTTCTAATACTTGTCCAACCTGCTATTGATTTAATCCAGCGTCCCTATGCCAGACCCCCGCTGGACCAGACTCATGAGTCAGAGAGGCGATGTCAAGGGTGAAAAGGTTGATAACCTCATCTGGCTTTTTCACTATTGCATGGTGATCAGTTAGCTCATGGATGACTGACCAGTGGGTTGAGTTGATGCTGCATCTCGCCCGCAGGGAAATCATGGTTGATGAAATCACAACTGTCCCAGATGGAGGAAAATTAAAGTTGATTTATCCCTAAAAAGAATTGATGAGAAAAAAATGGTGCAGATATTTAATTGAAACACACAACATTGTCTGTACAAAAAAACCTACTCCGATCCTGGATCTTCTTAACCCTCCTCTATTTTTACATCCCGCTTCAAAGCGGTGATGTATTGTAATTGTCAGTGTTCGTGTCTTCGTCCATCCGTCCGTCCATCCGTCCGTCCGTTTGTTCGTACGTCGTTTGTCCGCTAGTCCACCAAATATCTTTTCAACCGTCGCAGATTGAAAGATGACACAAAAAGCACATTACTCGGACAGCAAAGGGGATCAAAATGAGATGATGACCTTGACCTTGAAAAACTAGGTCAAGGTCAAATTTTAACCTTTGTACACTCAGGAAATGAATAAAATAGAAAGAGGAGGGAGAAGGCCAGTGTGAGAGACCATAGATCAAAGCTAGTGCTTTGATCTATGACAGTAGGTAAGAGCACTAGCTTTGATCTTTGACATGCAAGTAGGTCAGGGTAAAATTTTGAATTCAGGGGTGTTGCGGGATGTTGCAGTCTGTGACTGCCTTGGTTCTAGTGTGTGTAGTCCTGTGATATGCTGTACTGTTATATTGATTTGCTGTGTATCATCTGAGTGTAGTGTTCTCATTTCCCTACATCCAGGTTTGCATGTAATTGATTTATAGTCAAACTTTGCTTCATTTTAAACTTATCTTTTAATGTGAATACTAATTAAAACATAAGTATGGAACAGGGTAATATTTTAAAAGCACTTCACTCTGTCAGGATTATAAGCTTCCCAAAGGGAATGATTTTAATAAATCTTCCAAGCGAATAACAAAACTCATTGCCGTCCAGATATAAACCATATTCACATTGTCTGACAATCACTGCTTGATTAAATTTAGAAGCTAATATTGAGTAAAATTAATTTACAAATAGTAGATTTGCTAATTTGCAAATTTTGTCCATGCATCCACACTTGAGAGGTTTTGTGGTGCTTTCAGAATACTTATCCTCAGAGATGGAAAATAAAGTGTGCTGCAAATTCACAAGGAGATCTGGAGTTAAATTTACCACATGCTTGAAATATTTCTACTCCACTAAAAAAATTCTAAATATACCTTTCCTTACGCGTTTACATGAGGTAAAGCATTAAATAAATACCTTGAGTATTTAAACTTATTGCTTCAAAAAATGCAATGTATTTGTGAAATCACCATTATGATTTCTATACTTTCATCCATTATGTGTGTTCAGGCACATTTTTTCTGCATATCACAAAAAACCAGGCTTTGGTTAATAAAACTCTCTTCTTAAGTCAAAATTACAGAATAATTCCTGCTCGTCAAATTTTTATTTTTTTAAATTCTGCTTAATATTCAAATAAAATCAGGTTCTGTTTTGAGCAATTATTGTTGTTTAGAGAAGACTTTATGTAAGAGAGTCAACTGGACATGACACTGTTCCCTTAAGGAACACAGGGTTGTGAATACAATGCAAACGATTGTCGCCTCTGCATCAGTCTGGTGGGTTTAATTAATCTTGTGTCTAAAAGACATTCATGAATGCTAAAGAGACAATATCCAATGCGACCTGTTTGATGTCTCCCTCAACTACCTGATTATTCATGTTTTCACATGTGAGTTGGATGCAGCCTAAGTGCAATTGCATTACATAGTAGATTGTTTACCACATTGACAGTACTGTGAATTACAATTTGAACAAGGCAGTCAGAGACTGCAGCATCCTGCAACACCGCTGAATTAAAAATTTCACCCTGACTACTTTTACCTACTTTCTCCAGAATTTTGCACCCTGAAAGATACAAAAGTGGTAAATTGACATTGACCTAGTTTTCCAAAGGTGAAGGTCATCATCACATTTTTGTGCCTTTGGCTTCTTGAAAATGTTATTTTTTGTTTTGTGATTATATCTCATCAGGTTTCAGAGATGTGTACCTAAAAAAGCTATAAAAGTGAAAATTTGACCTTGACCTAGGTTTTCAAAGTCAAGGTTGTGATCTAATTTTCAACTCCTTTGCCACCCAAGTGATGTGCTTTTTGTTTCATCTCTCTATCTGTGATGGTTGTGAAGATATTTGGTGGACGGACAGACGGACGAACACACAAACACTGACAATTACAATGCATCACCGCTTAGTGGGATGTAATTATGGCAATGTTGCTCTCATAACCATAATCAAACGCTGCAAGTACAAAATACAGTTGCATGAGAGCATGCAATTACACATGCTGATAAATGCCATTTCACTTTGCATGTCTTTCATTCAAAAGCCCCAAATCCTTGCTCTGATTGTATTTGTCATTACAAGCATAGTGGATTTTTGAAATCACATTTGGAGTTACAGACTTACCTTTTTCAGATACAGTAACATTTTATCCTGGAAGCTGAGTAAAGCCAAGTTTCTCAGACAAAGCTGTAATTTCAGCAAAAAAAAAGAGTTCCTGTTTTTCTGTTATGAGTGAAACAGCACCAGAATCAAGAGATACATGCCAAAAACCACAGAGTGGATATGGACTTGTGTATGTTGAACACATACACAATACAGTTTGCTTGTCATGTCTACTGCATGTAGTGAATTCTTTAAGGCGCTGATTGAAATAAACAAGCTCAGTTTAAGTAAATGCTGCAACTGATTCCAGTCACTTTGAAGTGGAAAACTGGAAAGAGAGGCGGCCAAAGGAAGTACAGGCTTTAGGGATGACTAATTACTTGAACATAAAGCATAGAAAGAACTGTGAAACTGAAGAAGTGAGTGAAGATAAAGTTGTGTTTTTCCAATCAGAGTTTTGTAAATGAGCAGATACCAGTGGGTCTGTCTGTGGGAGTGAAAGGAGGGCCATTTGACCACTGAGTACTGGTTACAGTGGTGAGTGTGAAATGGAGTTTTGGTAACAAAAAGGATGGCAGAGTGGTAAATAAGATCAAGATTGTGAAGAAGGATGTTAGAGGCTGATCTGTAAGTGATGTTTGCGTAACCTAAATGGGGAAAACTGTCATTTTGACCAGGAGATGTTTGTCAGAGTGAGTGATTGAGGATTTATTTTGATAGGGAAAAACTACTTGTGATTTAACTTAAGTAAAGTGTTATGAGTGTGAGTTGTCTAACCGGATGCCCAAGTATTTGAACAAACAAAATCAATTGCAGAGCCATTGAGAGAAGTGATGGTTAGACTAAAGTGGTTTTGTGGGAGGGGTCTATTAAAGAGGATGCATTTTGTTTTATTTGTGTTTAATCATAAATCCAGATTGGAGAGGGCGTTCCCAATGCTACTGATACTGGTTTGGCGTGAGGACAATGCAGTATTTAGACAGGGAATAGATGTATAGAGAATTGTGTTGTCTGCATGTAGGTGGATACCAGCATTTCCTGAAGTATGAACAATATCATTGACATAGATACTGAATACTGATGGGCCAAAAATAGATCCTTGTGTTACTCGTTTAAATAGGGACAGAGGGGATGACAGTTGACCCTCACACACTGAGAATGACCAGAGCAATAATTTTTGAACCAAGACAAACACCTGTCAGACACAGCTACATCTCCAAGTCTATCCAGCACAATATGATGGTTCACAGGATCAAAAGGCTTTGCTAAATTAAGAAAAATAACCCAATATTATATCTTGTCCATGGCAGAGATGGTATCATTAAGGACCTTCAGTGTAGCTGTGATACAGCTGTGTGCTGCTCTAAAGGCAGACTGAAGTGGACTCAGAATATTGTGAGTCCCCAGGTGGTAGAGGAGCTGTTTGTTTGACCAGTCTCTCCAATATTTTAGACAAGCAGGGCAAAAGTGAGATGTGCCTGTAGCAGTTCAGTTCTGTGCTGTCACCTCCTTTAAAAAGAGGATTGACAGCAGCACATTTCCAATCCTGAGGGAACACACCGGTTTGCAGAGAGATATTGAACAGGCAGCAGATGGGGGTAGCGATGATGTGGGCTGCTGTTTTGAAGAAGAATGGATCTAATGAGTCTAGTCTAGCAGATTTGTAAGTGCGCATAGCTCTAAGAGTACATCAGCCTCCTGTATTGACTGCAATCAGAATCAAGGGTGTATCAGGGGAGATGGAGTAACAGGTAGGTTGCATGTGGGTGGAGATATATTGCCAAGAGAAGCACCGACAGCTTTAGCAAAATGTATGTTAAAATAATCAACCATTTCATTTTTGTCTGTGACAACACTGCCATCCGTTTTAATAAAAGTAGGGAGGTGTGAAAGTGAGTTTTTGTTGTCCTCTGTTTTCATGGTGTTCCAAATTGTTTTAGGATCTGGGTCATTCACAGTAAGTTGCTTCTTGAAAAAGTTAGCTTTTGCTTGTCTGATAGACTGAGTATGTTTATTTGTCATTGCTCTGTAAAACTGCCAGTCTGAATTTTTATTGTTTTTTGTTTTTTTTTGCCATATGCCAAAAATTTCGTTTTTGCCCAGTTAGATTAGAAAGGGCAGGACTGAATCATGGACTAACACGATTTTTAATTCTTTTCACAGGAGTTTTTTCACAGGAGCATGTCTGTTAATAATTTCACTAAACATAGTTTTGAAGTATGATCAAGCGTTTTTAACGTCCGGAAGTAAACTGACTCTGCGACAGGGTATAAGAGCCAGCTCAGCTAAAAAAGCCTGGAAATTTTAAGTTCTTAAAAAAACGTTTGGAAATAGAAACAGGGGATTATTGTGAAGTTAACCCCTCACACACACACAAAAGCTATACAATAGTGGTCACTCAGGCTTTGACAGAACACTCTAGAAGTGCATTTCTGGCATATTGGTAAGTATCAGATCAATTAAAGTGCCACAAGTCATGTTCTTTGTATCAGGTAAGGGCTTGCACATTTTGAGACAGGTTAAGTGCATCCAATTGTAACTACAGTTATTGAGGGATGTCAGACATGTCCCAATTTAAGTCCACTCAGAGGAAGTGTGTGGGGTCGACAATCCACAGGCAGGTGGTCTAAGTTTTTTGTTGGGACACGACGTGGGCTTGGAGCATATCCCAGTTACCATTGGATGGGAGCCAGGCTAGTCAAATTGCCAGTTAATCCCAGGGCCACATGACACACACAAAAACAAATCACACTCACATGCCAATGGGCAATTTAGTGTCACCAACTCACCTACATACTGCATGTTGGAAGGAATCCAGAGACAATCTACACAAACGCATGCAAACAGTCCCAGACCCAAAAACTACTTGGTGTGAGGCAACAATGCTGTTTGCTAGGTCACCATGATCATCTAGAAGTTGAAAGTTTGCAGAAACAACAAAAACACAGCAATATCTAATCTTGAGGTAATCTGATGAATCTCATGACAGAAAAATTAATTGTGTCACAGAGAGACATTCAGGTTTCTAATATCTTTCCGTACATTTTCTTGTAGACGAGACAATCGTAATCATCTTCTCTATAGCTGCTTGTCTGTCTTGAGGATCATGGGACTGTTGGATCTCAAGTGACTCTGGGGGAAAGGTGGGGCACACCCTGGATAAGACACTAACTCATCTCCCCATGAAAGTACAGGAACCAATTTTCCAGCATTACAAAATGTTAACCATTTACCGTACACACAAGTTCTGTTTGGAGTCAGCAGATACACAAACATTTTCTAAAAGATCCGTTAACTTTATGGGCCATTATAATTACATCCTGCTTCAAAGCGGCGATGTATTGTAGCTGTCAGTGTTCGTGTATTCGTCTGTTTGTTTGTTTGTTCCTATATCCTCCAAATATCTTTGCAACTGTTGCAGATAGAAAGATGAAACAAAAAGCACATTACTCGGGCAGCAAAGGGGATGAAAATGAGACGATGACACTGACCTTGAGAAAAGTAGGTCAAGGTCAAATTTCAACTTTTGTACTCTCAGGATAAGATAGAAAGATGAGGGAGCAGGCCAGCGTGAGTAAGACCATAGATCAAAGCCAGTGCTTTGATCAATGACAGTGAGTCAGAGCATTAGCTTTGATCTTTGACCTATGCAAGGTCAAAGGCTAGGGTAAAATTTTGAATTCAGGGGTGTCGCGGGATGTTGCAGTCTGTGACTGCATTGGTTCTTGTCGGTAATAGTACTAGTGGATATACACTTCAGTTGTTGAAATGAAAGTAAAGACTTTGCATGAAAATTGGAATAACTACAATTTTGTGGTCCCTTCTCTGTGCTCCAAAGTCGATTCATACAAAGAGGTACTGTAGCTGTGCTTTATTTATTAAAGGAATTCAGTCGAAGAGGCAGGGTGAGGGAATGATAAACATGCCATCAAACACGTGCTCTGATTGATGTTTTAGAAACGTGTAATGGAGTGGCAGTACTAGGTGGGGCTCAGGTTTGACCTCATAATACTTTGAGAGCATGGTGACTCTTTAAAAAAAATCATTAACACTTATTTTTAACCTGTCCAGATATAACTGCTGTCTTTGGCTCACCCTCAGCAGACTGGAGACAACAGGATCACAGCATGTTTCAAATCTGACATCAGCAAACTAAAATCCAACGTTCACTTTGCTGTGTTGCAACTATCGTTAAAACATAAAGAAGGAAAGATAGAGAGAGAAAAGAGACAGAAAAGGCAATATTTTTTATTATCTAGTACTGGCTGATGATAGGGATCTTTTCTGCAAGTCATTTTCATTTATGGGACAGCATGTTCCCACAGTTTAACTGGGCTTGATAGCAGCATCCTACCTGTCATTCACTTTGCACAATCCTCTCGCCAGCCATCAAAGGCAGAAACATCTGCATTGCCACAATATAGTGGCTACAATAAAAACATTATGGCTGTTTGAATAGTTTATTTGTGCTGTGCAGGATATTCCATGAGTGCCAGGCATGATAAAATGGATTCAGTCTGTGTTATGTAATGTTTTGCTTGAACTTTTTAGTACCTGTTTATCCATAATGAATACTGATGATACTAAATGATACTAAAATAGTGATACCAGCTACCCGTAATCTACTATTTTTTAACTAATGAAAAAACAAAATAGGTGAGTAATGCCAAGTAGAGCTTACACTACAGAGTAGAAATAATGCATACTTCTTTGACACCTGCAGTTATGGTGGCCGTTGTTTATTGCAACAATGCAGTCTTTCTGAGGTCTGAGATATTCCTCATTGCACAAATCCACAGAAACATCCCGAGACTTATGACTCATGTTGCAGCCTCTGCTGTGCCACCTCTGGATTGGGGGTGATGTCTCTGATGTCAATTTTCCACTCAGTAGGTTTATGACTTTGGTTTCCATTGCTTATTGTTAAATATTTTTGTACAATACAATCCGTGAAGATTTTCAGCTGGAGTAAGTATTCTCTAATTTTACAGAACAGTATATTTCCATTCATCCATCCATCTATAGAATGCGCATATCGTATCAAGAGACTACCTACTAAAAGTCTGTGAAGAGGTGAAGTCACACGTTTTGATGGTGCACGAATGCACAAGGGTGCACTGTATTCATAAAAAGTGAGCTCAGTCAATTAAGCAATCAATAATTTTTTCCTCCTGTAGGTGATTACTTTCTATATAAATTAGAAAAATTTAGAGAGAGATGAGAGAAAAAGATTGAGACACAGGCTGAGAAACAGAAATGAAAAGAGAAGAAAATTGATGTGTACGTTGTGTTAGTGAATGATTAAAAAGTGTTTACATGTGGAAAGGAGAAAGTAGAAAAGGAAAAAAGAAAGGGTACACGTACAAACACACACACACACACACACACACACACACACACACACACACACACACACACACACACACACACACACACACACACACACACACACTTTCTCTGTTTGGCCTTACCTCAGACCACTGATGAAGATTGAGAGAGAGATAAAGAAGTGAAGACTTAGAGGGACATTGTGTGTGTACAAGTGGACTCTCCTTTCATATGCTTCCTACTTCTGGTTCTGTTGTTTGCTTTAATTTGCCCTGCTGGGCTCATCTGTGTGCTCATTGTTTATTTTGATAAATTGGAGGAGAAGGCCTGCTAATAAATCAGAACGTGTAATGAAGAAAAGCCTTAAATGGGATATTTAGATTTATATCGGAGAATCTGGATGTACGCTGACAACCACACAATTGCTCTCCCTTTTCCCTGTCTTTAATTCTCTCAGATACATGAGGTCTGTCTCCCTTTCCTGCTCTCTTTCAAATTGTCCTTGCTTTTTTCACTGCACTGACATGAAGAGTTCTTATCTGGGCACTGGAAGGTGGGGGAGTTTGTGCGTGTGTGTGTGCGTGTGTGAATGGGGGGAGGGGGGGAGCAGAGTAGGGGGTTCTCTGCTGCAGGTTTTGTGTTATTGGCTCAGTGGCTGAGCATGAATGCAACACACAGAGCTTCATTACAGGAGCAAAAGGGCTAGCTGTGTGACAGGATGCTGTGTAGCGTGTGTGTGTGTGTGTGTGTATCCCTGTGTGTGTGTGTGTGTACATCCTTATGTTTGTCAGTAGGTGCATGTGTGCTCTGTATTTGCTGCAAGATATAAGCTTGTCTTTGTCTGCTTGTGCCTTCTCCTGGGAGTGTGTGCATTATTGTGTGTATGTCTGCATGAATGTGTGTGCTCTTAACTCTGATATGTGGGCGCACATTGTCAGTGACTTTTTATTTCACAGGTGAGGCTCAAACCCAGGTACAGAGCTCTGCGCAGAATAATTGCTTTGTTTCTTCTGCACATATCACGTTGCCTCTTTGCTCCAAACAAGTGACATCTACTGTATTTGTAAGTGAGAGTGTGTCTGCACACTTATGAAGAAATGTCTTTGCATGAGCTTGTGTTTGAAGGACTACTTATTCTTTTATTGTTCTATTATGGATTAAAAGATAAGATTTAATCAGTACAGCTATATCTGGTTTACCCTACAGATCTGCACTGCAAACCTAGGAAACTGAGAGATTCCTTCTCATTCTTGGGCTCAAGTTTAATTTAATGTCTTCCAACTATCAGTGAGGCATAACAAGCTAATTTGCCAGTATGTTGTAATGTTTCTTGAAGCTATTCTAGTCACATCTGGTTTCAAACATGCACAAATCGTCTTTGAAATGATGCAGCTATGCAAATCAGCAACACCAACTGTGATTAATTACCAATTCAGCATTTGACCATCATTTAATTCAGTTTCAGAGAACACAGCTCCAGTATCTGGTCCATTAGACTGTTGAGTAATGCTTTTAACTCTGTTCCCATAATTAAACCCAGTGTACAATTGAACACACAAAGGCAACTTACTTGTATTGCATAATGATTGCAATTAAGGGTCTCACACAAAGATGTGTCTGCTTTCGGAGTCGGTACGCATGACGCTGGCAATTAATTGAAAATGCAAATACACAAGCTGATGATTGAGAAGAGTGCTGGGTCTGCACTGCGTGAAAAGACTATCCGCCACACTTCAGAAGACTGGGAGGAGCGGTGGGGGGCTAGTATTCCTTTAGAGAAGAAATCAAACTGAGTGGATTTGAAGCATTGCCATGCTACTGGGGAGAGCACGCAGTTTGCAGACACAGTGTGATATTGCAGACCCCGGGCAAAGACACAACAAGATGCTGATTAGACAACAACAGGATCATTTTATGTAAAAAGAAACTCATATATTCTGTATTTTATATATGCATAAGCTTTGCATTCAAATTTACCAATTTATAGCCTTTCTGTGTGCAGCCATGCTACTGAAAAAGATGCTTGCAGCCTGCAAAATACTATCTGAAAGGTTGAAAGTAAAAAATATAAACAAACACAAAGTAAAAAGGCAAATACACACACAGACACAGACACAGACACACACACACACACACACACACACACACACACACACACACACACACACACACACATAATAATAAACATCAGGTAAAATATTCACATTTCCCTTTCTTTCCCACCATCAGGAAAATAACAGCACCATAAATAAATGTAGACTTTTTCTCAGTATTGTTAAAGCATTCCATTAAATCAAGAGACTGTAATATTTTTTTAATTTGTAACTGCTGTAAGTTACTTCTCCCATTGTTGGTACCTTGCCGTTGGTGGAGAGGCTTGCGTGCTAACCATGCTGGGCAGGCTTCGGGATAGGAGCCAGATGAAAGTCAGCACCTGCTTCTCCAGGTTGGGGGTTGGGCATGAGGTTAACAACCCCACCCTGAAAAAAACAGCAAGTTAGTGAAACAACAAGAAGAAGCCATTCCGGTACACAGCGGCAGAGAAGAGAGGGCACATCCTTGGATGTATCTATGACAGGGTAGGGTGAAATCCAGCAGGAAGCCCGACCCCTGATGACCCCAGTCTTTGATGCCAAAGCCAACACCTGGAACGTGCGCACACTGTTTCAATGTGGGCGCATGGACCAGGTACTGAAAGCTACGAGGGACTATCACCTGGACATCTTACGCGTTAGTGAAATGAGGTGGACTGGGCAGGGGTGCCTCGTGATTGATGGAGCAACTGTTCTTTTCTCTGGGAAGCAAGACCACCATACCCATGGATCACCTTTTCCAGCTGTGCGGTGCAAGCACTAATGGGATGGAAACCAGTGAACGATTGCATCATCACAGCGAGGCTCTACACTAGACATGCCAAAGTCACCATCGTGCAAGTCTATTCCCCAACCAAAGTTGCCTCAGAGAGGACAAGGACGTCTTTTACAGCCAGCTCCAGGCCGTGCTTGATGAGATCCCCAATATGACATCAAGATGCTGATTGGAGACCTAAATGCAAAAGTGGATGGTTACAGAAGGGGCCTCAATGCCACATTGGGACCACATGGGTCTGCAAGCACCACCAACGACAACGGGGAGAGACTGTTGATGCTGGCTAGCACCAACGGCCTCAGCATTGGCAACATGTTTTTCAGGCACAAGCAGATCCACAAGATGAGCTGGGTTTCACCTGGGGGCAAAACCCGAAATGAGCTGGACTGCATCTGCATAAACACAAGGTAGCGTTCATCACTGCTAGATGTTTGCTCCTCACACAGGGGTGCAAACATTGGCTCAGACCACTTTCTTGTGGTGGGTAAAATCAAGCTGAAGCTGAAAAAGATGAAAAAAAGTGCAGCTCAAGAGACCCTATGCAGTGGAAAAGCTTAAGAACACCAACCTGTCGAGTAGCTACCATGAGGAGTTGAGGAAGAAGCTTTAAGCACCACAACGTCCTTCCATTGAGGAGCAGTGGAATCTGTTCTCCCATGGCATCACTGAGACTGCAGAAACAGTTTTATGCAGAAGAAGGGGCACCAACAAAAAGAGGTGGATAACGGAAAAGACCTGGATATTGATTGATGAAAGGAAGATGGCAAAGATGAAAAGAGACCAGAAGAGGAGTCGCCAATGCTGGAAGATGAAAGACGAGGAGTGTATTTTCCTCCTCCGAGCATTGGAGGTGAACCATGTTGTAAGGTGTTAAGTACTGTACACACATGCACACACACACAGGTGTATGTCTCTGTGTGTGTGGTGACATATGGTGGATGAAGTTGTCAGACCCTTGCATGGCAATGCTGTAGGCCCTTGTTGAATGGCTGCTTCTTGTTAACATGTTAATTAACTTACTTGTTCCTCCTGCTTAGTAATTATAGTCAGCCTGGGCCAGGAAGGATCAGGGACGACTGATTGCAAGACAGAAGAGCCCTGGTGGTCTATAGAGCATATACCCAAGACTGCTATGAATAAGAACTGTCCATGTAGAAATCCAAGAAGAGATATAACATAACAGCACACATTACAAAGATTTATAGTGAGGCTTTGTATGATTAAGAGTCTTCACTCATAAACAATGTTTGCTGATTATTTTTTTCAAATCTTAAAACTTTTGTCAGAGTCACACTTACAGACACGCCTGGAGGTGAACATTACAATCACAATCAGACCTGTTTGCCACTCAGAAGCCTTATGGCACGGCTGGTGTTTTAGGGACTTGCTCTAGGCCTCCTCAATGGTGGTAATGAATACAAGGCAAGAGATGCTCTTTCATTTCCCCCACACTGATTTATTCTGACTGTCTGGGGATCAAACCCATGGCTTCTCAGTCAAAAGCATTAGATTTTTAATGTGTTTGTGCTGCAGTTAAATAAAGCCATTGACTTCCATTAGTGTGAACATTAAGTCATTCATTAAGTCATATGCTAGCCTTACATTATTAGTGAGGGATAATGTGGGCCAAACATTGATTATTTTTGAAAGTGTTCACTGTGTGTCATGAAGACAGCAGTGAAACTAGGACAGTGAAGACTTGGTCTTTCCTTTGATGGTTTCAACACACAGGCTTTCTAAAGCAGACTACATTTTATAGTTTGCTAAGATAGCTGTGTTGTAAAGTACAAGGGATTTATTATAAATGCACCAAAATATGCAAAACCTCTAAGATGACCCTGAAAAATGGAATCAGGAGAGTTAAAATATACAGAATTTGGAAATGTTAAAAATAGCAAAAAGTCAGATAAACACATAATTTATAACGACAATGAAGATGTTGTATGAAATGAACATACTGAGTAGAAAAGCAGGCAAGAATGCATAAAACATATATTGAGCACAATAAACAGACCATAGATAAGTGTTTGGAAAGGTGGTGTGGTAGTGATGGGGTTTCTCTAACTTTACTGTTATCTCACCCCCTCCTCCCCGCAGTATGTGACCGGTTCATTTGCTGTAAGTGTCTGACAGAGCCGATTAAGAGCAGTTTGTTTTATGGACATTGGCTAATTGAGTTCGCTGGATTGCTGCCACTTTCTCACTCTGAATAGAAGATTACATATTTCCTTTTCATATCTTGGCACCACTGCTGCACGGCCATCCATCTCCATCCCTCCTTTCTTCCATTCTCCCTCTACCAATATGTAAGGTGATAAGGGGCTTTGGTCCTATGTCTAATTAGTGATCCTTTCCATCACTCTCCTTCTGCCTTGTTCTCTACTATATATCCTTGCCCCAGAGACCTTGCGTTGCCTCTCCTCTCTCTGTCTCTGACCCCTCCTTCTCATTATCTCCTCCTCTTCCTCCTCGTCTTCCTCTTTGCACCACTCCATCTTTTTACACCCTCTCCATCTGCCATTATTCACCCACCCCCTTCCTCTGTCCCTCTTTTTCTCTCTAGTTCACCCCTTTGCTCCTCCACCTCTCCCTCTACTGCTCTCTCCTTCTCAATGAGTTAATTAGGCTCATCTCTGGTACCCTCTTGCCAAAGTCTGTGCCCACAGGGCCAGCCACAGCACTTCACTGATGGCTGGGGGGGAGTGGGGGTGGGCTCTATTTTTAGAAGACAACTGAAAGAGAGGAGCATGGGAGAGAGGGACAGCTGAAGGTCATTTGGTATTTTCGCTTTGAAAATATATCAGAATGCATGGAATAAGCAGTAGAGAGAAAGAGAGTGAAATAAGGCGTCAGGTTTCACAATTTCTGCTCATAATGGCCATAAAATATAATTTCATGGAGAAAGGAAGATGATCACTTAATAGTTTACTTATGCCTGAAAAATTAGGAAAAGTGCTTTCTTTACCCTGTTTCTAATAGATGCCACATGTTGGAGCAACAGCTCATTGTGTGTCATCATAAATTGAACTCTCTAATGAGCCGAGCCCTTTGAGAGCTCTGCAGGCATCCTTTAATTCCACAGACAATGAGGCACTAAGACCGTGGCTCATTCCCCAGGGAGCCATCCATAGTAAAAATGTACATCTTCATGTGAAGTACTTTGAAAATTGCTGAAGGAACTCATTTGAGCACCATTGTTGTCACTGTGAGGACGACAAAACCATTTCAGTCGTCTAAAAAGTGCTGTTGGGCAAAAATGTATGCTGTGATTATTGTGGTGATTATGCAATTTAGTGGTGAGTGGTTTAATGTTTAGATGCTGAGTTTTGAACTGCCAGGCAGGATGCCTAGAGGAAGACCAAAGAGAAGGTTTATGGATCTAGTGAAAGACGACATGAAGGTAGTTGGTGTGAGAGAAGAGGATGCAGAAGACAGGGTTAGATGGAGGCAACTGATTCGCTGTGGCAACCCCTGAAGGGAAAAGCTGAAAGGAGAAGATGCAATTTATTTGTGGAATTCCAGACAAAGACAAATCACAATGCACAAGTATATTTTTCTAATACTGATATTATAGGAACAGAATGAATAATTCCTCATACTAAGGTTATTTAGAATGGAACCACGACAGGTCTGCTCTTCTGTAAGGGAAAATTCCAATCTGCAAAACACTGTGTGCAGCATAAGAGAAACAGCAATGAGGGATGACAGAGGTACACACCATATGTCACTGCAGTATTGTAAAGTGGGGCCAGCTGTACAGCAAACAGCCTTTGCATATGCAGTATTAATGTTTTTCCCTGTGAAAATAATGGCATGATTACAGTTGCATGTGCAATCCTTTATTTAATGCATCATTATTTGCCTTAAGATGACACTGATGCTGTTGGGTTGCAGAAGTCTTATTGAAAACTGAATTGTTATGAGGCAATGACAGTACTCCACAGAGTAATAGATGTCCTCTACTTTGCCACATGCTGCCAAGCTGACTGTAGATGCATTTTCTTACCACTTCACTAATGTACTAACCATCTACTGTAACAAACAGTAAAGTAATGTACCCATGCCTAAGATGAATAGAGACCAAAAGAATAGCAGAAACTGTGTGAGACAAACCACCAGGAGTTCATTTACGCTTCTCTCTCTAATAAACAAAGCAATCACTGACAGTCAGAGACACAATTATGTGGTAATTACACAAAATAATATATTTTTCCTCTCTGCCCTCTCACAAGCACTCCCACAAATTGCAACAACCCCCACCAGCCTCCCGCGTCTCCTGTGTAACTGCACGTGCAGACACATGCTCACATGTCCTGAAAAATGCAGGACTGCACACACACGTCGACAGAAAAATACACAGATTTATGTTAATTTATTTGAGCACGTGGTCACTCACAGCAGCAGGACTCAACCCTGGCCTCCCAGAGCTTATTCAGCAGCCAAGTCGAGTCATGGCAGTAATCTCCTCAATCTCCCCAAATGTAACCTCGTACTAATGAACTGATTTGTATAGGAGTGTGCAGTAGAATGACACAGTGGGGAAGATTTGGTCTCTGAACCCCCACCCCTCCAATTTTTTAAAAAATTCTCCAACCTTCCAGCTCCTGTTTTGCACCAGACTGTCATCTCATATAACTTTTATCTCCTTCTGTTCCTTCACGCTATATGAGAATCACTAATTTATTTGATTACACTTATTGACCTCAGCAGCCTCTTGTTGTTCCAACTGTTCCCCCCATGCCCACATGGTGTGCTGGCATGGGCCCCGTGGATGATTTCACCACACTGTCTCTGCATGGGCAGCTCCCAGTGCTCAGGCTAAATATGTTCAATGAGAGCAGTGTTGAGAGTTTCTTAAAGTAATAGCAAAAATTGAGTGTTGCATTTTGTGTCTGTCATCAGGGGTTTCGTGTAACTGCAATCATTCTCAGTGGTGTATGAATTGCTATTACCACTGACGGTTAACTCTTGATATGGATATTGGATAATATGATCATAATATTGTTGTACAGAAACTGTAGGAACGCCGGCAAGATCATCATCTTGTTTCGACCATTTATAACATTGACAAACCTTTCTTCAAAGAACATTAACCATGCTCTGGGTCACATTGGAGCTGCTTCAATAACGGAACTGATGTAGACGTTTGAAGGCACATACGTCTATTGGGACTGAATGGACAGTTTGAAACAACAATGTGCCACAATGACTGTCACTGTATTTATTGTATGAATTTGTGAAAACATATTGTAATGAGAGATTATTTTGTTGATTCCTGGGACAGGAACTAAACAAGCCAGATGGTTTCTACCCATCAGCCCTTTTTTTTTTTTCAGATGTTGCTGATGATGTAAATGAGATGAAGTTGGTGAAATCTGTTGTAATGACATGTCCAAAAAATAAATAAATTTAATCAATGAAATTAAATAAATACCGATAAATAAAAATTGAAGGAGAAATACTATCACAAGAAAGGTGAGACATTCCCCACACAGTTCCCTCTTTTATTCTGAGGCATTGTGTGAGGCCCATGCTTGGAGCTACTGGCACTGAAAACTGCCTTGAGGACATTCATTTTTTTCTCCTTCTACCAATTTCAGCCGAAAATGACAACGTGTCTTTTACTGGTCAGGCTAAAGCTCTTCAGGTCTGTTGTTGGAACTTATTAATATTTCAGATCCCCTTCCATTATACTGTATTTACCCTTATCTGGACAAGTATGAGCCACATCATATGCCAGACCTTCCCTTCCTTCAGGCAGGCTTTTTATTTAACAATTTCACATTTTTCTCATCCCACTTCTCAATTTCAAACAAGACCTTCGGTCTTTCTTTGTGCCCATTCTCTGTCCCAACCCACACTCCTGAAACTTTGACTCCCACACAGATGAGAGGGTCTCGAAATAAACAAAGAGCAAATGCACAGAATAGAACAGCCTTCCTGTCTTCTACTGCTATACTGTGCCATACATTACTATGGCAAGGTCTCATACTGCCATGTAACCTCACAAACAATTGCTTGCTCACATAGATACACACAAGAAGAAAGGCTGACACTCAACACTGGGGAGACTTAGCCTTATTGAAAGTTAAATGCCACGAATAGGTGATTCTGCACACACAAAGAATTCAAATTACCTGCTGTGCTTAACACACTACAACTGAGCACACCCATCAAACCGGGTGTACTTCCCCTTGCGGCTATCTGTACTGTTAATGAAGATATTTAGAGCAGGTTGAGTGATGACATTTTCATGGGCAGCTGTAGACAGCTTCCATCTGTCCTGAGGCATACAATGGTTGTCTGTTTGCTGATTTGGCAATCCATTCTTTTGGAGACAACATGAAAGGGAAATGAGGTATGTGTGCTGGAAAACACAATTTGTGACCACATGATAGTGACAAAAGGATTCCATGTTAATGTTTACTGGAACACTGAAAGATTGAATTAAGTGTGTATTGTCATAAGGCTTAATAATTTCCCTATA